>NW_020716865.1:53103-89627 GCF_900518725.1 Notechis scutatus
GCGGTGACGGCGGTGGAGCCAGAGCTGAAATGGGTCTCCCTCTGGCTCCGGGCCCGTTGGCCGGCGGTGCTGGTGGCCCTGCTGGCGGGCCTGCTGGTGGTGCTGCTCCCGGTGCTGCTGCTGGAGGGCCAGGTCCAGGCAGCCCTGAAGGGCTGGGCCTTCCTCCGGAGCAAGCTGGGGCTGGGCTACGTGGGCATCGCCACCTACACGGGGCAGACCACCGAGCTCAGCGTGACCTCCGGCGGCTTGGAGCTGATGGTGCTGAAGCCCAAAGTATCCCCAGGTTTGTCCCTGGAGTCCTGCACTCCGAAAGAAGCCCCGATAAAGGGAGAATGTTTGTGGGTTGGAATGAGGGCTCCTTGGTGGTGATGTTACTCGCACGGATGAAGTTGCCTGGTTGGGTTATGAAACGTCTGCAAGGAAACAGCCCAGCTCGGGAGCCCCCAGGACCCCTCCTCCTCTCTAAAGACGGCCTTCCCAGTAGGGCTGTTTCTGACATCTGGAGCCCCCTTTGATATGTGCTTCGTTTCGGGGGTGGCTTTTGTGTGGTGCCTTGTTAGGTTATAAGCAAGCAGTCTCACTAACAATCTCCCTCCTGCTATCTCCTCTGTGCTGACATGGTGGGACTTCGGTTCCCAGAATTCTGACTGAGAATGTTAGGAGCTCCTTCTAAAGGCATGCAGAGGAGGAAGGGGAGCCCAAGCAGAGACCACCCCTTATTTTGCGTTTTGGCATTTTGAGAAGTGCCGTTTCCTTTCGTCGTTCCTGAATTTCTTAGCCAGCTGATTTCAAACTCACCTTAACTTTGGGTTTCTGAAGGTGCCTCAAGAAACTGCGGGAAAGAATCCATCAGCTTTTCAGTACAAAGCACGGGATAACCCAAGCTAACTGAAACAGCATGAAATCCAGTATCTACATCAGGGGTGTTCCAGCATTGCTGGCTGAGGAAATTCTGGGAATTGAAGTCCACGGGTCTTAAAGTTGCCACGTTGGTGGACACCCCTAATCTAGATGCCTCTGCCAGATGCATTGCTGAATAAAATATGTGGCTCCTAACGGGGCTTTCCTTCGTTTCAGAGGGCAGATTGGAAGCCAAAGCGGCGCTACACCAGGCGTTGGAGATGAAAAGACAAGGGAAGCGTGAGAAGGCTCAAAAGCTCTTCCTGCACGCCCTCAAGATGGACCCCGACTACGTGGATGCCTTGACCGAGTTCGGCCTCTTCTCCGAGGAGGAGAAGGACATCATTCAGGCCGACTATCTCTACTCAAAAGCCTTGACCATCTCCCCCCACAACAAGAAGGCTCTGGTCAGCCGAGACAGGACGTTGCCGCTTGTGGAGGAAATCGACCAGAGGTTCTTCAGCATCATCGACAGCAAAGTCCAGAAGGTCCTGTCCATCCCCAAGGGCAACTCTGCCCTGCGGAGGGTGATGGAGGAGTCCTACTACCACCATATCTACCACACGGTGGCCATTGAGGGCAACACCCTGACGCTTGCCGAGATCCGGCACATCATCGAGACGCGATACGCCGTTCCCGGGAAGAGCCTGGAGGAGCAGAACGAGGTCATCGGCATGCACGCCGCCATGAAGTACGTCAACACCACCCTCTTGTCTCGCATTGGCTCCGTCAGCCTGCCCGACATCCTGGAGATTCACCGGAGGGTCCTGGGCTTCGTGGACCCCGTCGAAGGGGGCCGGTTCAGGACTACCCAGGTGTTTGTCGGCCACCACGTCCCGCCCCATCCTCGCGATGTGGAGAAGCAGATGCTGGAGTTTGTGCAGTGGATCAACTCCGAGGATGCCATGGGCCTGCACCCGGTCGAGTTCGCCGCGCTGGTCCACTACAAGCTGGTGTACATCCACCCGTTTGTGGATGGCAACGGGCGGACCTCCCGGCTCCTGATGAACCTGATCCTCATGCAGGCCGGCTACCCGCCCATCACCATCCGGAAGGAGCAGCGGGCTGAGTATTACCACGCCCTGGAGGTGGCCAACGAAGGAGATGTCCGGCCCTTCATCCGCCTGATCGCCAAGTGCACGGAGACCACCCTCGACATGCTGCTCTTTGCGACCACGGAGCATTCGGTGGGCCTCCCTGAAGCGCGGGATGGGGGCGGCGGCGGCAGCAGCAGCAGCGCAGGTTGCCAACAGACCATCTCACTCAAAACTCGGACTTGAAGGCTGGTAGCGAAGGGCGCCCCCTGTGGGAGGGGAGCTGGGAAAGCACTTTTTCTGTAGAACATTTCATTTATTTATGTCTTAATATTAAGTTAAACCGTTTGATGCAGTGGCCTCTCCATATTTATTACCCCCCAAATGGCCCCGAGTAACCTGTCTAATTTTATTGCAAAAGGGGACCGGCCAGAGAGCTGCTTCTCTGGCTGGCGGCGTCTGGTCAAGCAGGACTGCTTCAAAAATCCAAGCCACGGTCAGCTTTCTGGCTACAGAGTCAGGTATGGAAAATGTGGCCGTTCCTTTACCCGGCCAAGCCTGGTTGAGTTCATTGGTGTCCTTAGCGAACTGATGCAGTCTCGGGATTGGTTTGGTTTGCTAGTCCATGGGGAGGAAAGGGGGAAGGAAACGTGTGTAAATCCCACGAAGCTGCAGTTTCACCTGCCCCCCCCCCCCCCCCCCCCAATTTGTTTGTGGCAGCTTCGCATCTAAAACCAAACCAGCTTCCTGCCTGCCAGTGCCTTCCTAGGGACTTTACTTGTCCTGAATTGTGCCTTAGCTCTTCCCCAAGCACCCTTTCCAGCAGAACCACTCCAGAAGGTCTCAGTTCGGGCCAGAACCTAAAGAGAAGTCTGTGGGCTTTGGTCTAATGCTTAAAAAAAAACACAAAAAAAAAAAAAAAAAAAAACCTCGTAAGAAACTGAATACGCAATACCACTGCAGAGTCTTTTGGAAGTTGGAGGCTTCCCATCTTACCCTCCTATAACCCCCGTTTGCTGGTTGGCTCTGGTGTGATATTGTCTGTGGAAAAAGCTTACCCAGCCTCAAATACTGAAAGGCGAATGGCTCTTTAAACTCCTCCTCCGATAGCACTTTACGTTTCTCCCACTTGGAATGTACAAGCGTTGCCTGAGATTTCAAAGGAGAAAAAGGTTTGAGATGGGGGGGGGGTGCTTTTTGTTAAGCTGCAAACTCTGCACACACAATGGCTGCCCCTCTTCTGCTCCCCCTCTTCCTGGCTCCCCTCTTGCCATCTTGGTTGCCCCCGGGAAGAACCCCCAAGCGTTGGGACAGGCGTGATCCAACCTTAAGTCGGTCCAGACTTCAGGGAGGGGACGGCTGCCCTTCTTAGGCAAGCCAGGCAGGTACAACCACAATGCAGTGTGTGAAATACGAGCAGCACCTGACAGTTTTGCAAAGTGTGCATATTGGGTTGGTTGCAATAAAGATTTTCCTGAACTCTGGATTTTCTTTTTTTTAAATGAGGACTGCACCTTCTCCTCACAGCTCCCAGGTATGCAAAATTAGTGCCGTTCTACAGGCACCCATAAATAGTTAACTCAAAATAAAGATAGGCAGCACTGGAATTTCATGTGTGATGTTTAGTTTTCAAGTAACGGAGCAGAATTGTCTATTGCTGTGAGTTGCTTTTGTGAACGAGGGATTGGGTGGTTTTTTTTTCAGGCCCTCCCTGCTTCCTACTCCTTGTTGGCAGCAATCCATAGCATGCCTGCATAACGCAGAGGTGACTCAGGGATTGCTCCTTAACCCAGATGCTGAGGTAGGACCAATGCACGTGGGAAAGCCAGTTAACCCCTTCGGGCACCCAGGCCCTGCCTATCTACAAAATAGGATTATTGGATTTGAAGTCCTACAAACAGAGTGACGGAGGGTCCCCCTAAGAATTGTGATTAAAGGTTCAAAATGCAAAAAAAAAAAAATCTTTAAATACCCTAGTATCTTCTCTGTTTCTGCAAACAGCCCACCCCTCTCATCTTGATTCAGCAGGTCAAGCAGGCAACAACTCAGTCAACTTGCAAGAAGAATTTTAATGAAGGCTCACGCTTTATATTGTATGCAAATTTTTTCTTTAACAAAGAAAGAAACATTTCAAGCTAAACATCTCAAGAACCTAACTGGGCCTGGCTAGAGACCCTCACAGGAACCAGGCAAACGGAAACCTCCAAGCTTAGCAGTGGGTCCTTCCCTCAAGTGCCGGGTCAGCAAAAGCTCAAAAGTAGCCAGCGTGGGCTTGTCACTTCCACAAAGACGGGTGTGAGTTACGTACAGATATATATATATATATATATAAAAACAGACTCAACTTTGAGCAAACGGGCCGGTAGAAACGCCAACCCTTTGCCTCCCAATATGAAAATAGGCCATTATGGTGAAGTTTCTCGCATCTGCTATTTATACGCCTTTCTTACACGAGGAGGCGCTGGACTCGTTCCGGGGCCTTTTTTTGCGCACAACACAGGCAGCATCGCAAGGCTCCCCGACGTAGCTCAGCGCCTGCGGTGGGCTTTGTATAAACCAGATCGAGGCTCAATTCACATTAAACTCTTCATTTGGAGAACAGCTGAAAAAAACCCAACTATTTAAACATACTGTGCGCGTTCGGCCTCGAAAGTGAGCGCTCGCCACATAAACCCCCCAATATGAGGGAGCATTTAAAGCCATTTTCAACAAATTCCTCGCACCTGCAGCCCTAACTCAACAACTTGGCCCTACGGTACTTCAAAGGGGGGGGGGGGGGAAATCGACCCTTCCCTCTTCAGGCGTTTGGCGGATACAAAAGTCCGAATTAGAACAGGAGGGGGAGCCATGATGGACTGCAGCGTCTGCTACGGGGAAAGACCAGCCAGTGACTTCCAGGGGGGCCTTGGCAGCCCCCCTGGCTTCGCTGGTCAAGGGCAGCGGCTCACTTATGCAGGAGCATCTTGGCGAAGTCCGCGTTGGTCATCTTCTTGGGCCATTCCCCAGACGGGGAGGGCTTGGCGGGCGGGTTCTGCAACGTGCCATTGTTTGCTGGGTTGTTTTGACGCTGCAAGGCGCGAGGGACCATCACCAGCTGGGTTCTCCGCTTGCGACGCCTGTGGAAGGAGCAGATCGAGGGCACTTACAAAAGGGGCGCAGAAGATTCGAAAGTCTCAGCACTGTTGGGGGAGGGAGCCCACCAGGCAGCAGCCAGAACCCCAATTTCTCGAAACGAGACTATCCACATAATTATCTTTTTTAAAAACCTAGCTGACGTTTGTAAGTAAGTATAAAAACACCTAAAATAAAAACTGATCTCCCAGCAACCCGAAAAGTTCCCAGGTGGAAACACCGCCAAGCGCTTAGGTTAAAGAAACGCCCTTCGCTTAAAACAAAGTCCAAGAAAGCCCCTTTTCGGCGTGTGCTGGGTTCCAAACACTCACCTGCGAGGAGCCTTCCGGGAACTCGGCATCTGGCTTTGGGGTTCCGGCTTCTCGGGAGATTTTCGGGACGGAGGGTTGCTGATGGCCGCGTGAATGACGTGGTCCTTAACGGTCAGCCCGTCCATGGTCAGGAGTGCCTGGGAGGCCTGCTCTTCGTTCTCAAACTCCACGTAGGCCAAGCCCTGGGAGGGAAAAAGACAGGCAGGCGATAGGCACACTGGGGGTCCTCCTGTCCCAGAGACAGCTCTCCAACCGGGCCCGCCCTGGGGGAGCAGGGCCGGGCAGTTCCTCCCCCAAAAAGCCCACCTTGGGTTTGCCAGCCCGGTTGGTGACCAGCCGGACATCCTTCACATTCCCGTGCCCTTTGCAGAGCTCCTCCAGGTCCTCTTTGGTGCACGAAAAGGGCAGGCCAGAGATGAACAGCTTGTGCAACTCAAGGTTGGTGCTGTACTTGAACACCTTCAGGAGGGAGAAGAACGCCAGGGAGGAAAACTCAAGCACGGGCCTGGTGTGTGGGTGTGTGTGTGTGTGCGCGCGCGCTCTCCCAGAGTTCCCCAGTCAGCAAAGCAAAGGGAGGCTTGCCCAGCTGATGTCTGGGGAATTCTGGGAGTTGAAGTCCACCAGTCTTGGAGTTGCCTCGCTTGGGGACCTCAGGCCCAAAGGGAAATCTCCCACCTCCTTCTGTGTCCTTCAGGAGCCGCTGCCTCTTCTGCAAGCGGACCGGCTGACCCTGCCTCCCCCAACTCCCACGGGCGACGGGGGGTGGGGGGTTGTTGTTACCTTGGAATCCGGATTCTTGCTTTTATCCACGTAGGGAGAGACAAACATCGGCCTGCCTCCCACCAAGGTCCGGTCCAGTTCGAAGGCCTGCAGAGCCGACCTCTCGTCCTTGAACTCCACGTAGGCGTAGCCGCGGAATGAGCCCTTGTTAGTGAAGATGGGGCGGACTTCGGCCACTTCCCCGCACTTGGCAAAAAGGCGTCGGAGTTTTTTCTCCGGCTTGCCCATGAGGTAGGGGAGGTTGCTGACGAAGACGGTGAAACCCTCCTTCTTGCTGTCGTGAAGCACTTTGGGGGCGTCCTTCTTTCCGAAAAGGCCCAGCTCAACCTCAAGCTCTATGTTCCTCTCCAGCTCCCGCGCGTCCTGTTCCTGCTGTTCTTCTTCAGTTATCCACCCCAAGTTCACGTCCCACTTCGGTTTCTTGAAGCCCTCTTCTGCTCAGGGGAAGAGGAAGGGGGTCAGAGGTCGCCAAGGACCACCACCACCCCGGGTGAGGGGAGGTGGTGGCGATGCCTCAGCTAGAAAGCTGACTGTCTGCGTTTGAGACCCAAGCGCAGTGCAACAGGCTGAGCTCCCGTTAACTTCCCCAGCCCCGAGCCCAGGGGGGTCCCCAACCTCGGCCACTTTTTAAGACTGGTGGACTTCAACTCCCAGAATTCCCCAGCCAGCCAGCCGTGTCTGTTTCTTTTTCTCCTCTTCCCCAAAGAGGAGAGATTGCAGAGGAAGGGATCACAAGAGAGCAAGCTAGCCTGGCTGGGGAAAGTCTGGGAGTTGAAGCCCACCAGTCTTAAAAGTGGCCACGGTTGGGGATCTCTGACCTAGCCGTTTGAAAGCAACCTATGCCAGCCAATGGGGAAGGAAGGAGGGAAGGAAAGAGCGTTCTGGGTGCCTTCGGCATAGGGTCACACCGGTTACGTGACCCCAGAAATGTCTTTGGACAACGCTGGCTCCCCCCCCAGCACCACCAGCTCCAAGTCGGACCCAGCACTTACCTTTAAAAGCTTTGTGGCCGCAGGGGAAGCACAAGCGAAGGACAGGCTTTCCTCCCCTGAGGGGCTCCCCCTCCCAGCCGCCGATCCACGAGCGTGAAAGCAGCCCTGAGAGGGGCTGTACTGGGGTACCCTCCTGGGGTACCCGTACCCAACCCTTTCCCAGGCATTTGAGGCATGGAGGGGGGCCTCTCTCCTGGCCAGGCTGCCTCTGTGCCCACTAAGCTGAACCCGGGCACTTGATCCGTTCTGGCACGACGGCTGAGACTTATAGACGGCTTTAAAGTGCTTTTCCAGCCCTCTCTAAGCGGTTTACAGAGTCAGCCTATTTGCCCCCAGCAATTTGGGTCCTCATTTTACCCACCCCGGAAGGAGGGAAGGCTGAGTCAACCTGGAGCCTGGTGGGATTTGAACTGCCAAATTGTAGGCAGCTGGCGGGCAGCGGAGGTAGCTTGCAGTTCTGCACTCTCCCCACTGCGTCACAGAGGCTCTGCCTTAGGCTCTTTGTGTTTTGCCAGAAGGCCAGTCAGACCAAGCTAGGATTCTCCCCTCCCCGCAATTCCAATGTTTCTTGTGGGGGTCAAGCACCAAACACCACCCCCACCCCCAGCAGAGCACAGGGCCAAAGCCAGGCTGGCACTACCGTCCTCCATCCATTCGCCATCGCGGTCTGCCTCCCGCTTGTTGCCGGCTCTGGGATACTGGGCCATTTGGAGGGCCTTCTTCTGGGCCTGGGCCTGGGCCTGCTTGCGCCGATTCGCTTTCTCTTCCTCCTGCTTGGCCAGGGCAGCCGCCTTCGCTGCCGCCTGAAAGGGCAAACGGCCTCGTGAGCAGAAGATCCACCCGGGGCCTTTTCATTCCCCCCTGCAAGACGTTCGCAGCCCCTTTCATGGCTGCAGCTTTGTGGGCAGGAAGTTGCAAGTGGCTCCATCGCTTGAGGCTTTTGGGGGGGGGGGGGGGGACTAGATGACCTACAAGGTCCCTTCCAACTCTGTTGAATTTACACCAAGACAAATTCCTTGTGTGTCCAATCACACTTGGCCAATAAAGATTCTATTCTATTCTATTCTATTCTATTCTAATTCTGTTCTATTCTAATATTTGTTCTAATTTTACTTCTATTCTAACATTCGTTCTGTTCTATTCTAATTCTACTCATCTGTAAATCGGCCGTCGAGCCAGGCGAGAGGGGGCCCGTTAGGAGGCAATGCCGGAAGGGAACGCGGGAGGCCCTTGGGGGGCCGTGCCGACCCTCCACAAGGGCAAGAGAATTAGGAGGGAAACCCCTCCCACCCCGAATCCCTCCAGAGGGGGCTGAAGGCTGCTCTTCTCATCCACCGCGCCGCCCGCCACTCTGAAGCAGCCAAGCACCTGCGTCCTGCTTCAGCTGCATCCCCGACTTTCTCCTGCTCGTCCCCAGAGGGGACTTTCCAAGGGCAGGTAAGACCCTCACCCCGAGGTCCCTCCACCCCACCTTTCCTCCTTCCAAGAGGAGGGTTTCCCCACCTTTGCTCTCTGCTCTTTCGCTCGGGCCAGCCGGGTTTCTGTCCTCTCAACCGCTGCATCCCAGTCTTCTAAAGTGCCTGCGAGAGGAGAGGAAAGGAGGACCCAACTCTTAGGGTTCTGGATGAACCTATTTTATTCTTTTCTTTTTATGGACCCTGAGAGCTTCGGCACCAGAGACAAATTCCTTGTGTGTCCAATCACACTTGGCCAAGAAAGAATTCTATTCTATATTGTATATTCTATATTCCATTCCGTTCCATTGTATATCCCATTCTATTCTTCTACTCTATTCTATATTCTATTCTTCTATACATTCTATTTTCTATTCTATTCTTAAATTTGTTCTATTCTATTCTATTCTTTCCTATTCTATTTCATTCCAATATTTCTATTCTATTCTATTCCACTCTATATTCTATTCTATTCTTCTACTCTATTCTATTCTACATTCTATTCTTCTATATATTCTATTTTCTATTCTATTTTCTATCCTATCCCAATTCCTATTCCATTCTATTCCCCCTTCTCAAAAGTTCCCAACCACCAACCGGAGCAGGAAGTGGGCGCTGCTCACCTTCGTTTCTCTCCAGTGTGAGCAGCATGTCACAGACCTGTTGTGGGTAGTCCTGGGTGAACTGCACGGCCCGGTACAAAGCCTTCCGGCAGTGGAGGGTATCCCCGTGTGCCCTGCAGCCAGAGAGGGGAGACCGAAGGGGGGCAGAGATGCCGTCACCAACAGCCAAGGAGACACAGCTGAGCCAAACCTTGGAAACCCCTCCCTCGCGCCCATGGAAAGGACCGCTGGGGAGGCCCTGGTGGGAAACAGCAGGTGTCCCCCCCCAAAAAACTCCTCCCTTCCAGCTGGGCCCAGGAAGCACAACCTGCATTCGTTTGGGAGTGAGCAATGGATCCTTTCTGGGCTGCCTGGTTGGGGACGGGAAGGATCAAGGCCTCCTCGTCAGCCCCCCACAATCTGTGACTAAGCTCTCATTTCCAGGCATCCCACGACCCATTGCAGCATGGTGGCTCCCGTGCTGGGTGGGAGGCCGGCAAAGCCCACACTTGAGACCACAGGGCTGCTGCGTGGCTGGGTGAGCTCCCGTCCTTTGCTCCTTGACGAGGACGTGAAAGGCGCCGCATCCGGGCTACGGCGATGTCACTGGCTCATCCGTTTGACCGGGAAGACTTAAGCGGAACCTCCGACCCAAACAGGACGGGCCTCCAAGCCCCCACTGCTGGCAACCCCGAAAGGAAGAGAGACTCCCTCTTACCGCTCCAGGTTGTAATACTCCAGCCACATGTTGGCATACTTTGAGTTCCCTTTGACCATGATCAAGTCCCAGAGTTCTCGTGCTTTCTGCATGTTGTTGCACAAGCGGGCCTAGAGGAGGGAGGCGGCCCCTGTTAATATAATCTGAAAATATCCCCCACCCAGCCCCCCCAGAGGTGAGAGAAGGAACCCAAACAAGAGAGGCGAGTTAAGGTCACCTCGATCCTGGCCCAGGCCTGCATGATAGTACAGGAAGGGTCTCCGCTCTCATTGAACCCTGCAGGCAAACAGAATTCAGCCATGGTTATTTCTGGTCGCAACGCTAACACCCGCAGCAGAAAAACAATGTTTCCTGAATAAAAGGCAACCCACGTTCTTCGACGTCCTGCTTTAAATAGTTGAGGGCGCGAGCGAAGGTGGAGCGAAGCTCTTCCAGCTCCTTACTCGAGTCTGAAAAACAGCAAGGAGAGAGCGCGGCCATTCAGAAGCCACCCCTGGAGCACTAGCTTTCTAGAAGCCAGGGGTGCTTTCTCCAATGGAGTAGGGGGGTGGGGGGGCAAAAATCCCCTCCTTGCTGGGATCTGGAAGCACGAAGCCAAACCCAGGGGCTGCCTGAGGGGGGTCGCGAACAGCATTACCTTGGGTAAAGTCCACCCGCCTCCGGTGGTAATCCAGGTACGCCTGCCAGATTTCCACGTAATCGGTGGCCTGAGCAAAACCGGGTTTCAAGGAATTTTCAAAGGTTTCTAACACATAGAAGAAGACATAAGGGTGGACACAGCTTCAACACCTGTGAGTTCTCAGCCTGAGCCAGGTGGGGCCCTCAGAGAAAGAGGGGCCCAGCCCACACCCTCCCTCCCTCCCTGGCACAGGGCCTGGGGAGGAGCAGGCAGAGATGCTCCGGGTTAAAGAAATAAAACCCGCCAACCCTCCAGCTTGAAGAAAAACCAGGTAAACAGGACGGGAGCGTTGTGTGGCCTCCGAGGCTGTGAAGCTCCCACCAGCCTCAGGAAGGAGAAGCCCTTCGTAGCCCTGGGGGTCCTCCTGATCCTACCTGAGATCACCTCGTGGTCCACCCGGTGCCTCTCCAAGGCCATCAGGTAGTGGCTCCAGAGCTTGACGGTCCAGGGGCAATTCCTGACAGCTCGCTCGTGAGCAGGAAGCACCAGGCTCCTCACCCTCAGCTGCCTGTCCTACAAAAGGAAGCACGTTTAAAGCTGGCTTAAAGCCAGGCTAACTGTGGTCCTACATAATGCACAAGGGGGGCGTTTGGTGCTGCAACACCTCACCTCACCGGATAGAAAGGATATCTGGGAGGGAGGGAGGGAGGGGGCTTCTGTTAAAAGTCCCAGAAGCCACAGGAAAGGCCAAAGGCCACATCGAGTGGACAGTGATCCCTCTGCAGAGTAGCAATATCAAATCATCAGTGATGAGGCATTTCTGCAGACCTGTTGCTCTGTGTCCCCCCAGAGATCCAAATTTCCTAAGGTTCTGAAGTTCTTTTAACAAGAATTGCTCTGGTTAACCCGGACAACCGACTAGACGCAGGAAAGCTCTTTCGCAGGAGGACGGGAGGCCTGCTGATGGGAGGCACTTGCCAAGTACTGAGTGTAGCGAGTCCAGAGGTCTGGCACGAGGCAGTTCTCATTCAGGGCACGCTCATAGATCAGCTGGATGCGAGCTGGGTCCCCGATCTTCATTTCAAAGTCGATGTAAGCTTCGTATTCGGCCAGCTTTGGGGCTTCAGCTATCAGCTGGAACAACAAGAGAGGAAGAAAGCGCTTTAGGGGAAGTGGAACAGGGGAAAGGACCCATTAGGAAGAAAAAAAGGTTGCATTGCATTGCTCAGCGTAAAACTCAATTTAAAAAAAAGGGGGGGGGGGAGAAAGGGGGACAATCCCAGAAAGTTCTGAAAAAGAAGACCAGTGAGATAAAACCTATTTGACACAGACTTAAAAGCAATTTTGTTCCTCCTTCCCTGATAATCTTGACAGTAACTTCCAGAGTCTTCCCACGGGGCCCTATAAAAAATACCTTTCGAAAGGAAGTTGGAAGCCCAGCCCAGGAACCGGGGAAAGACACCATCCTCTGGAAGGAAGCGCCTTCAAGGACGATCGGCCACACGGGCCCGGCGAAGCTGAGGGGTTGTGAGGGGAGCCACTTACCAGGGCGTCTTCGTAAGGCTTGTATTTCTCCAACTGCCTTAAAGCCCTTGTGTAGTTTTGCCGCACTGTGTGTGGGATCGGCTCGTCAGTCCAGAATTCGTACTCCATAAATGTTGATTCCATATCTCCAGAGAGGGAGGGAGACAAGCCCATGTCAGCCAGGAAGGGGAACACAGTCTCCCGATCCCTCACCTCGCCTTAAGCCCCACTACGGTTGCTTTGGCTTGGGGTGCCCTGTGCAAAACTCAGCCACCAATTCCTTCTGGAGCCGAGGAACAAGAAGCCGAAGGATTTTAGCTAAAAAAAAGACCTTAGCTAAATGGTTAGATAAAAGGTTTAAAAATAGGTCTAGCAAATGATGGAGATGTAATCAAAAAACAGTCACATTTTATCCTTGTGTGGTGGACTTGTGTTAGAACAAAAAATAATAATTTGGGCAAAAATACACAGTGACTAGAAAACGTAATAGGGAAACATGTCGATTTTAAACCTGAACTGTTTTCATTAGGGATGATATCAGAAAAAAATTGGTGAGAAAAGTATGTATTTTATATTACGTGTCTTAGCAGCGAGGATTATCTTTGCACACTATTGGAAAAATAAAGAAACACCGCAAGATGAAGATATTAGATTGTGCAGAAACGGACAGACTTAAATTGAAAATTAAACAGAAAGAAGGCACAGAACATGATCAAACATGCAGCTTATTTTACCAGTGTTTGGGGGGGGGGGAAAGGGGTGGCGAGTAAGAATGGCATCTGTATTGCTAAGCAAATTAAAATACCCAGACAACACGATGTCGATTAAGTACTAAGAAATGTAATTAATAAAAAATTGTATCGAATTTTTTTTTTAAAAAAAGAAGCCGAAGGATTTGGGGTCGAGAGGCAAGCAATAAATGATCCTCACCCATCAAGGGAATCCCCAGCTGCCGACGATAGAGCGAGTGGATCTTCTGGAGTTGTGCCTTGATGTTCTGCTGCTGCTCAGGCGTTGCGACGCTGTCCAGTGCTGGCTGCCAGGGGTGGAACAAAGCACAGTTATCAGCCTTGGTCCTAAGCAGCAGAAGAGGAGCATGGATAATTAGCCGAAGAGGCCTCCCAATCCTGCCTTAGGGAGCGGCACTGCTGAGCGATGCCCAGGGACTGAGGTCTCATCCAAGCAAGCTCTGGGGGAGCAGTGGTTAAAGGGCAGTACTGCAGGCAAAACTCTGCCCACAGCCTGGAGTTCGATCCTTGACGGGGTCCAAGGTTGACTCAGCCTTCTATCCTCCCGAGGGTCGGTAAAATGAGGACCCGGACTGTTGGGGTTTGCAAACATGCAAATAATGCTTCAAGATGGTAAACCGCCCAGAGGGTGCTGGAGAACAGTGCATAAAAGCCTAAATGCTCCAATGCCACTGCTGTCTTTCCTCTGACTTCCTACCAAACACAAACGCTCTCTGGGAAACCATCACCTGGACTAACTCCACGCAACTCCAGTGCAGCATTGCCAGGGCTTACCTGCATTGTCGCCAAAATGGCGTTTTCAAATTCCCGGTAAGTCTCCCAAATGGCAGCTCCTTTGGTCACGTGGAGGCCAACCTCGATGATCGCCCGCTCTAGGATTGCGCGAACTCTCGCAATCCCTCCTTCCTGGCCGATGGCCCCCATGGAGTACTGGGCATACTCCAGCCAGATTTGAGGACCTAGAAAACAACCACAGCGGGGGGCAGAGAGGGGGTATCACTTCTGAGTGCTTTTGCGGAAGGAAGCTGAAGTTAACTCTGAATTTTTTTCATTTCCTCCAGCAGAGTAAGTCCTTTGGAGAACCTGTTGCCTTGAACCTATCTATTTTGGTGCTGTTTATCTCCGTTTGTTTGAGCATGAAAGAAGATCCACTTAAAAGTAAACTTACAGATGTAATCTTTCACGGCTCTCTCGAAAAGTTCGTAAATCTTTTCCCGATCAGTCTCTCTAGGCTTCCGAATCTCATCCTTCAGCCAGTCTAGCCACATCCCTGTGAACATGGGACAAAGCCAGAGAGGGTTAGGAAGCTACCACAGATTAACCTGGAAAAAGATATTGCTAAATAACATATTACTAAGCAGGGTCAAATATATATGTAATTTTAGTTAAAATTACCAGTGATTATTAATAGAATATAGGTATGTGTATGTTCTACTAAATTCAACAGGGTTTACGACTGAACAGATGTTCACACAGCTACGTTCTACTTACATCTCAAGAAACCAAAATCTTCTCTGAAACAAATTTAACCTAAATAATTCTCTAAAGTAAATGCTCTGGAGTTTTGTTTGGTTTCCATCATGATGGCGCCAAACATCTGGCAGCAATTAAGTGGTGCCACAAGTAAATCACTAGTAATTTTAACTAAAAGTACAGCAAAGCTGCCATTTTTAATGCAACCCAGAAAAAAAGAAGATAAAACAGGCGACGTAATTAAGAAACCTCAGCTTTCATTTAAAAGCCCCACAAAATGTTTGCCAGGAAAGCTTCTACTCTGTAGGGGTTGAGCCAATCTTGAATATTGCTCCCCGCTTCAAACTGCCAAATTTCTCCCCCCCCCCCCACCCCCCAATCTGGGGGAACAAGCCAAGGCCATGGCACAGGAACCACCTTCGTTTAAAAAACAGCAGCATGAGCACATTTAACAGGATCCACAGCAGTGCAAATCGCTGTACATTTTCACCTAGGGGTATGTATTCTCTGATGCTATCAGAACTATGTGACTCGTGTGAATGCAAGTCTAGAATGAATGAACAAGCCAGCTGTTTTTCTGCTAAAGTTTTCAATTCTACCTCACAGTTGGTGCAGACGGCGCCTGTCCAGTACAAAATGTGATTAAGTAAATGTAGTGCATATGCCCCCACCTCCAATACATCAGGATTGTATATCTCCCCTAAAGTATTCTTGGGGTTTTTGGAAGTAGGAATGCAAAGTCTGGTTATTTTCTACAGAATCACTAAGACAAACAGCAGTATTTTTAAAACTCTGCCACAACATCAAGGGAGAGAGGAAAGATAACCACTTAGCTGTTTATTCTTATTAAATGGTTCCGTTGAAAATGCATGTTAGACCCTTTCACTCTATATGCAAACGTTACCAGTAACAACTCTTTAACAATTTCATTTATGGAGGAAATTTTTTTGGGGTGATCACTCAATATCCGATTTCAATTTACATTTTATACAACGAAATGGGGTATATCAAGATTTGAATTTCTGCGAGGCCAAAAGACTTTGCCTACCTTCAGTGAGAGGGAAAATTTCGCTCATGTTCTGGCGGGCTACCGGAAGCGCGAAGTCGCTTTCATCACGCATTATTTTTATCAGAGCCAAATGAGAGTTGTAATCATAGGCATTTCTGTCCAGCTAAAAAAACATTGTCAAAACAGTAACTTTATTTACACGGTTCTACAGAAACCTAGCTAAAAGCTATTGATTAGTACCATCCTGGCAAATTTTACTTATGGAACAGGCACAAAGACCATGAGGGGTTTCCAATGCGGGACATGAATTATCCTGGGCCAGGCATAAATCTGCCACTGCTTGGGACCGTCTCTAGTCAAGGCGCTAAGGCAGATCACGGGGCACGGATTGCCCTAGGAATCCCTAATCCAGTGTTAGGCCAAGAAACGCCTGCAGCGGAGGGACTGTTTAGAGTGGAGCCAAGAGGGAAAGAAATCTGCGACTCTCAGCAGCATCTTAATCCCTTAGAATTCCAACTCGGTCTCTGCAAGGCGAAGAGGGATCAACTCAACATTCGCACCAACTACTGCAGGACGTAAGGACTAGCAAACAGGTCCGGCCTAGGGAGCATCCTCAGAGGAGGCAAAACCCGTGGTCGGCGCTGTGCCGTTATCGGTGCAAGGGACAGGCAGTCCTTGACTTGCAACCGCTTGTTTAGTGGCCGATCAAAAATTACTGCAGCACTGGGGGGGGGGGGGGGAACGACGACTCAGGAGGCGTTTTTTGTACTTACAACCTCTGCAGCTTCCCTTCGGTCCAAACCGACCAAACTTCGTTCATGACGGGGGGGGTGTTAGGGGGGGCTGTCTTGGGATCCCCTTTTGCAACCTTCCAACAAGCAAAGCTGACTGGGAAAGCCCGGATTCACTTATTGACGGTGTTATTACCTTAACAACTATGGTGAACTTACTAATTTGTTACTGACTTCACAGGAGAGGTTGCAAAGTGGGGCGACACTTAACAACTGTCTGACTTAGCAATGGAAATTCTGGGTCCCTCTGTGGTCGTAAATCGAGGACTACCCGTACTGGAAAAGCAGGGGGGTCCCTGCTCGACCCCCCCCCCCCCCCCCCCCCCCCCCCCAAGCCGCCCTCCCTCGGAGGAGCCCCCCCCCCAAGGCCTTGGGGCCCACAAAGGGGCTCCCGGCGCAGGGGCACAGCCTTCAGGGCCCCTCCCCAATTTCATGCTTTCCTATTTCCAAGGATTTTAAGGAGCCCCCCAAACCAGAAAGAGTTGTGGGCGTGGCCTGCCTGCCCGAAGCCCCGCCCCTCTCACCATCAACTGCAGGCGTACGATCTCGCCTTCCGGCTCCACAAAGCGGTGGCCGTCTTCGTCTTCGGCGGCGGCGGCGGCGGCGTTCAGGTCGTCGATGCCGCCCACCTCCTCCAGCAGCTCGATGGCTTCCGCGATGTCCTCCGCCTCAGAGCTGTCCTCGTCCGACATCGCGCCCGGGGGCCACCCTCGCCCCGCCCCCGCCATGACCTCGCGTCCAGGGCACGTTCGCGCGTGCGCCGAGACTCCGGGCTGCCCGCAGCGACGCCTGAACGGGGAAGAGCCCGCCAAGGAGAGGGCCGGACCCGCGAACCTTGAAAGAGACGGGGGTTTCGGCCTTAAGTGGGATCTTCCGCTCCAGGCCGAGATGGCGCGGGAAGAACCCCGGGAAGGGAAGGGGTCCCGCTCCAAACAGGCACTTGAGTTAGACGGCCGCGGGGAAGGGGCCTCAAGGGACGGTCGAACCGAGTCTGGCTGCCGCAAAGACTCCTGGGAGGAGCAAGCGCCCCCTCCCACCGTTCAGGGAGGCGGGGCAACTAATCCATGCGCCACGAGGAGGGGGCAGAATTAAAGTGAAATAAAACCGAAGTGAAATGATAACGGCCGGATTTTGTCGGGGGGGGGGAGGTGGCAGCGTTTGCTTCCCTTAACGCGGAGGCTCGCCTACTCTTTCCCGCGGCCGCGCTCCACGACGGCGCCAGAAATACCTGCCAGGCAGCGAGCGGTTAACCTCCCTCCTCGAAGGCTAAGGGGAGTGTGACTTAGCGGCTCCGCGCCTTTTTGGCGCGACCTGATGGCGTCACGGGCGCGTCGCCCCGCCCCGCCCTCTATTGACACTGCGCGCGTCCCCCGCCGCGGCAGCGCAGAGCCTGCGAAAGGGACAAGATGGCGGCGCTGCGGGCGAGTGGCGTGAGGGCCGCGGTGCTCCTCAGGCCCGGCCTGGCCCGGCCTCCTCCGGCCGCCGGCTACCACGAGAAGGTGGGCTGGGCCTTGGGAGGGGAGGCGGGAGGCGAGTCCGGCGCCCCTCCCGAGGGACTACAACTCCCATCGCTCCTGATAGCGGGAGCCTCAGCCCCGCCCCTTTCGCGGCTGTCAAAGGAGAGGCTGAGAGGAGAAGCCGTCGAAGCGGAGACGCGCCTGTCCCGGGCAGGGAGGGAAGGAGGAGGAGGCCGGGCAGGGTGGCTCCTGTCTGCAGTGGGCGGAGGAGAAGGAAAGAAGGAGCCCGCGGGGGGGGGGGGGCGGTGAGGTTTCCCTCTCCCTCCTCCGGCCTGTTTTTTCCCCCTCTTGTGGCGCCTCTCCCTGAAAACCAGCGAAGGATATATAAATTTATATCAGGATATATATTATATGTTTATGTATGTATGTATGTGTGTGTGTGTGTGTGTGTGTGTGTGTGTATATATATATATATATATATATATATATATGTATATATGTATGTGTGTGTGTGTGTATGTATATATATATATATATATATATATATATTGTGTGTGTGTATAAATACATACATACGTACGTACATACATACATACGCTACACACACACACACTGCCTATTCACCCACAGCGACTCAAGGCGGCTTACAGAATATAGCAAATATTTATGTGTTTAGCAAAACTCCAGTGCCCCAAGATTGGCTGGGCCTGATCCTGGGGGGAGAGAGAGGGGAGCCTAAGAGCCCCGATTGCCTGGAACCCAACTTTGGGTGGCTTCTCAGCGATCTGTGGGCGGAAAACCCTCCCGAGCCCCTCCAGCCCTGTCACCACCCCCAAACAAGCTGAAAGGGGGAAGGGAGGATTATTGTTGGGGGAGGCTTCTCTTGCCTCTCTCCTTCTATGAGGAGCCTTCTCTCTCGGCTGCTCAAGGGTTGTCTGGGTTTTGCCCTTTCAGGTCGTAGATCACTACGAGAATCCCAGAAACGTCGGTTCCCTGGACAAGAAGGCCAAAAACGTGGGAACTGGCCTGGTGGGGGCTCCGGCCTGTGGAGACGTCATGAAACTGCAAGTAAGCAAAGGCCCGGCTTTTCCCCAGGCAGCTCCGCCTGCCCAGCCTGTCCCCTTTCTGTTAGCCCTGCGCTGGCCGGTAATTGGGGTCTTTGTAACTGCCCTCAGGTCGAGGTGGATGAAAACGGGAAAATCATTGACGCCAGGTTTAAGACGTTTGGCTGTGGGTCAGCAATCGCTTCAAGTTCTTTGGCGACGGAGTGGGTGAAAGGCAAGACGGTACGTCCTGTCCATTTCAAACCCTTGGCCATATTTGATTAAGAGTCCCTTCTTTGAGGACATTTGTGAGCCTTCAGCCTTGGTGGGGCATATTCTCATGTAAAAGAAAGTGAGAACCTCTTTGTAAGCGAGACCCTTGGGAAAGAGCTGCCCAGGCCTTGCTAAACTGTCAACTTGGGTCAATTTCAGGTTGATGAAGCCTTGAAGATAAAAAACACGGATATTGCTAAAGAGCTTTGCCTGCCGCCAGTAAAACTGCACTGCTCAAGTGAGTAGGATTTTCACTGTTCATTGCGTTCCTGGAACCCTTTGTTTCCCCCACGGAAAACGAAGCAGCATCCCGTGTTTCCAAGCTCTGACGGTTTCTCTCTCTCTCTCTCCTTCTCCCCAGTGCTAGCGGAAGACGCCATCAAGGCCGCCTTGGCAGATTACAAGTTGAAGCAGGGGCCAAACCCTGCTGGACCTGAGAAGAGCACAGCCAGCATGTAGGGCTCCTTTGCACCTCAAGACCTGGGAGCCAGCTTCCCTTTATTCCGCTTGTAGCCTCAGCGCGATACCTTAGGAGCTTGATCCATCAACATTTTGGAGAGACGCACAACTCATACGCACAATGTTAAGACTGTACTAGAGCCAACAGGATAGACTGACTTTGCTGTAGCTTTTTGCTCTTGGCTTCTTTTCCTTTATCTGTGTGAAAGACCTTCTTCAGAGATTTGATTTATAGCCTTAAGAATGGCCACTGAAAGGGTGGGTGGGTGGGGGTGGGGATGTAAAGCTGCCTCTTGGTTACCAAGAAAAGTCCCAGGGCCACTTCAGGTACGATCCTTGAGTCCCCAGGGACAAGCAGTGATGTATGACATCCCAGGGTTCTCCCTCCAGGGGTAGATTTAGAGCAGTATGGAAGCTCTTCGGGCTTATGATGACATTTTTGGTCATTAATTTGGGGGGTAAAACAGCAGTGTAGTTTCATGTTGCTGGGTTCACATTCCCCTAACACAAGGGATAGACCTGATCAGTACAGTAAAGCTGTCTCTGTTTTGCTATTTCTAGATTGGAATTATAAAGAAAGGAATATATTTTTATTTCACCTGATTGTTAATGCACAAATTTCAGCTTTGTTTGCTGTTCAACCTGTACACATGCAGAGATAATACATGTTTGTTCCACAGAACGTTGAGTTCTTTTAATTTGCGTTTTCTTTACTTACATCCCACCTTTACTATTTTTATAAGGCAGAGAACATACCTAGTGCTCCTTCTTCCTTGTGTCTGTATAACAACAATCCGCTGGGCTGGGCTGGGCTGAGAGGGACTGACCCAAAGTCACCCGGCCAGCTTTCATGCCTAAGCGGGATTAGAATTCACCTCTCCTGCCTTCTAGCCTGGTGACTTAACCATGAGGCCACACTACGCATCTGCCAGCGAACAGTTGCTTGTTGGCTGGGGAATTCTGAGAGTTGAAATCCACGCATCTTCAAGCCACCAAGCTTGAGAAATATTGTACCAGGCCTGGAAACCACGTTTTTTTTTTTTATCAATCCTAGTGACATTGGAAATCTGGCACTTTCCCCCCTGTTGCCTGGCGATATCGGTCAGCTTGTGATCTGTTCATTCCCAAAATCTGGTAGATCTGGACTGTCTGACATAGACCGGAATACCAGCCTGAAAGAGGAGCAGAATATACACCTGTTTCTCAGCACATGCAAAATGGCAGCTTGACGGTTTTTTCAAAAAATACCAGCCTAATAGGAATAGGAGGCTGTGTTGAAGGCGCCAGAGGGGGCTCTCTTTAAGTTAGGGGGTCCATTGACACGTCCAGGCTGGCTGATCGGATGGGGGCAGCCCCAACGAGGCAGTTCCTCCCTTCTGCAAAGGCTACCCCAGCCAGCAAAACCTGCCTCCGCATTCTTCAGAGGCCAGGGAGAAGGGCAGGCTGACACACAGGCAGACAGGCGAAGGCTCTTCACCCCTCCTGTCTTTGAGTGCCAGCTGCCACCCTGTATTTGGGGTGATTTATCGGCGGCTCAGGTTTCCAACCAAAACAGTCCTCAGCTGCCGAAGCAGCATCGTCTGCCTGCCTGCCTGCCATTGATCCCAGCAACTGGATAATCCACTCTGAAGCCGTCCCGGTCAACGATAGGCCTCCCCATTCAAAGGCAAAAAGGAGATGCTTAAAAATAAACCACTTTGCAATATTTTGGATCTGAAGAGCCCCTTCTGTTGAAGAGAAGGCTCTGTCAAAAGGGCTGGATCGACCCGTTCTGGTCTTCCCATTTTCACCCAAGTTTTAGAATCAAAAGTTTTCCGTAGCAGAGGATTTTCTAGCCCCCCCCCCCCTTTTAAAAGCTCTCCAAGAAACAAAACTTAGAGAGTCACAGTATCGCTTTTCTCTTTTAAACCTTCCCCGATGCTCCCCAAATGCAATCTCTGCTCCCCTAAACTCTAATGCAATTTGTTCTGGTGGAACATCATGCCAGCTGGGACGACGTCCTGGTTTATGACAAAGTGCAAGGCCAGTTTAAACGCAGATGGATGGGAAGGGGCTTTTGGCAAAGGGCCACCACAGTGCAAGGGAGGGAGGCGGAAAAGCTTGGGCTGACGCTCTCCTTGAAGTCAGGCGGTCAGAAATGAGAGGAGTAGATGTTCTCTCCAACTCTCTCCGCCTGTCATAAATATTGGGCAGATTTCTCTAAATCCGGACCAGGCCGACCACAGACAACCCACAGCAACAGCTAAATTACAACCCTCCCTTTGTTCCAGGAGCGGCCCAAACCTTCAGTGCTCCAAGCAGCCATTCTCCTGAATTCGAGATCAGCATTTCACGTTTTCTTCGCGTGCTCTGCCGGGCCGAACAGCAGAAGTTTGAGCCAGGCTGTCTTTATCCCCCCACCAAGCCCTATCAAAAGGGGCAGGTGGTGGTGCCAGAGCCTGGTGAGAATCACCACTTCCCACCCACGCCAGGAAATAGGTCCCCTTTTATAAGTTCTCAGAGCCCCCCAGGGGAAGAAGCATTTAGGGAACGCACCATGTTAAGACCTGTACTAGAGCCAACAGGATAGACTGACTTTGCTGTAGCTTTTTGCTCTTGGTTTCTGTTCCTTTATCTGTGGGAAAGACCTTCTTCGGAGATTTGATCTGTAGCCTTTTTTTATTTCACCTGCTTGTTAATGCACAAATTTCAGCTTTGTTTGCTGTTCAACCTGTGCTCAGGGCTTTAAAAGAGTTGCAGGTTTTGTTCCTGAAACAGCCTGACCAAATGCTCCCGAGTTCGGCTGTTCGGTGCTCCAAGAAAGGGAGAGGGAGAGAAATAATCGGGGAGGATTGTTTTTGCTTTCACACACAACTCCTATCTCTCCTTTGCAGACACACGTCAGTGTTTTGTTGGCAACTGACCTTGCCGTGTGGTTGGTCGTTGCTTCTGCTTCTGAGAACTTTGCAAATGGCAAACGTTAAGGCTTTCTCTGGACCTTGACGTAGACCGGAGACAGGCTGCGCAAGCAGATCACGGACTGGGGGTTTTAAAGTAGGGCTGCGCTGGGAGTTGAGAGCATGCAGAGAAGGGAGAGATGCGCCCGATGGAAGGCAAGGCAGAAGCGGGGAGCCATCTCCACCCGGAGGCCCCTAGGATGCTCTTTCTTTCTGGCCCAAGAATGCCAGCCATTT
Organism: Notechis scutatus; assembly: GCF_900518725.1. The sequence continues at coordinate 75,597 of NW_020716865.1, forward strand.
CCTCTTTGAATCCCAGGAGAGAACCACCAGTCCTCATCCACACATCCACACAAGCCTGCTTCATCGTTTCTTTTTAATGGGACATACATCTATAACGGAGAAAAATACATTTGGACTCACTGTAGGCTTGAAGGGGGCCTCAGGCAAGGGAACATCACAGTCACGGCATTTTATTGAATTTGGGCCATTTGTTCTTTTAAATCATTGGCCATATCAACCAATTAAACCGTGCTGGCTGCGGAATTCTGGGGGCTGAAGTGCAAAACACCTTAAAGCTTGAGAAACACAGTTCCAGGTGTTTGGGCATCTAGTTTCTGCCACTCCTGGACTTTAGCCACCCATGGGCTGGGTTGGAACAGCTGGAAAGTGAAGTTGTCTATTTTGTGCTTTTATCAACACTCTGCCCTTCCTCGTGTTTTCAGGTTTAGGAAGCTGTAGAAGGAGATGCTGAGAAAGAAGTTCATCAGACCCTCTTCATGCTAACCCAGTTGGGGTTTAGCTTGTTGCAAAGTTCCAAATATTGTCTTTGACAGCCCCCCCCCTTAGAGTCTCTCATTCAGAAATGGCCCTGAAGTGTAGGACTGCAGAGACCCTGCCAGAGAGGGTCAACCTACTAAACCCTACCCCAGATAAGTCCTCAAAACTACAATAAATGTCTCTTGTCAGCTAAATTTATAGATGTTTTTACTAGGATTACAAGGATCATCCTGGGAGAGCCCAGTGGGAGGAAAAGTCATAAATATCAGCAGAACCTTTGCAAAGAGGCTGGGAAAAACCAAGGAGGAATTTTTGTTGCAAATAAGTTCTCCTGGCACCCAGCTTCTTCAAGGCTTGTCGCAAACCAGGTTAATCTCACTTGCTTCAGCTCTAAGACTTACTGAAATATTTTTCTAGTTGGCCTAGGAAGATTAGCACCTGGAAATCTGAAATCCAATGTTCCCCAGTCAAAATATAAAAACATTTTTAAAAATTGACCAAAAGTCTTCCCTCCACCCCATAGCTGAGTTTAAAAATGCCCAGAAAACATTTTCAGTGTGTTTAAATGCTGAAAAATATGAGGCCTCTGAAAATTAACCATTTTGACAAGTGAAAAAATTCAGGATTGAACATTGAACATTGTTGAGCTTCATTCACTCATGAAAGTCTTCAGTATCTTCCCCTCCACACAAAAGTTTGAATATTTGTAGACCGTTAAGAGGAACGATTATCAGAAACGTCATCAGATTCTCCCCAAGGTTGGTTGTCTTGAGCAATCAGATCTCCTAAAGCATCTGGAGAACTTACAGTTAAGGATTCTCAGAAACCAGATTTAAAAAAAAAAAAACTTGGACTGAGTGGTGGATCCTATATTGTTGTCATTGCTTGGCTGGAAATTGTACATAAAAATCTGATTTCAGGTTGACCGTTCTGAAACTAAATACCGCCATAAGTTCAACTTTCAGAGCTGATACTAAAAGTAAATGAATTAATCACTGATATAAAGGACAACTAAACAGAGTTGAACCAAGATTGCTTTAAAAGAAACACAGGTGTGAAATAACTTCAAGTTTGCCCAAAGAAGATCTCATCCGCATCGGAGAGAAGAAGAAGAAGAAGAAAAAGAGGTTTGGATGACTTCATGATTGATAGAAAGGTTGACCAATCATCTGTGCACACAACCTTGGTCCAGAATTAGGGACTGATATAGAGTTAGATGCTCACCCGAAGGGCCCACCTCAAACATTACGTAAGCATGTATGTATGTGCAGGTATGTTCTCCCTGAAAGTGGGAAAGTCCTGGAGGACGATACTGGGATGGTTCCTCCAGAAGAATCCTGGAACCCCGTTGAAGACGATGTGTCTTCAACGGGTCTCCTAAAATAAGCTCTACCGTACCTTCTCAGTGATACCTGGTTGAGTAGCGACATTATGACGCTGCGGCCACTCAACTTCCCCTCCCCCCAGGTGCGTTAAGCAACTCTCGTCACCTCCCTGGGCAGGTTGGCAGGGGACGATGGAAGCCGTGGTCTTCTGCAGCTGGAGGGCAGCAGACTTGGGCAAGTCTGCATAACTGGAGAAAGTCCATTAAAGCAAAACGGCAGGAATGCAGAACTTTCAGGTATTTCTCGGGAGGGTGGGAGGTGGCTAACTTGTCTCCTTTGCAGGTAAGGTAAAAGATCTGCTCCCTTCTATTTGATAAACAGATTCCTGTAGATTTCATATGGTCAGCTGTCCTCCCCCCCCAGTGATGGGAAGTGACCCCCATTCAGTTTTTGGATTCTTCTGTGGGGTCGAGAGTCAGTGGAGCGCTGGGCTCTTCCTTCTGCTCCTTCTCCCCTTCGGAGGCAGGCATGGCAGGTTCCTCGGTGGGTGGTGGGGCTTCCTTGGGCTCCTCAGGAGGAGATGGATGGGTCTCCACCACCAGCGATGGGACCTCTTCTTCTTTGGTCTCAGCATCCACCAAATTGTTTGGCGCTGATGTCTCTGGAGGCAGCTCAGCCTCAGTGGGTGGTTTTTCTCCTTCTTTTTCTTCTTCTTCTTCTTCTTTGGAGCTGCCCTCCTCCACGTCTTCCGCTTTCTGGGGCCCTTCCTCTTTTCCTTCCACGGGTGGGTCTTCCACGGGGCCACTTTTCCCATTCGCCACGACCCTGGTTGGAGACTTGAGGTTCTGGGCCGCAGCTAAGATGTCCGCCTGCAACTGCTTGGTGGAATCCACCGGCTCCTCTTGGCTGTCCTTGGACGTCTTCTCGGGGACTTCGCTGAAGGCCTTGGCTCCCCCAGCCTTGTCGCTCTGATCCACGTACTTCTTCTTCGGGAAAGACGAGGGGTAATAGGCGGAGGCCTTGTGCTTCTGCTGGGTGATGACGGCTGCACACACGATGGACAGGAAGATGAGGAGAAGAGAGCCCACCACCAGGATCAGGAGCATGTACGTCTGGAAGAAGTTCACAATGCCGTCCAGGAGGTTGAAGGAGTGCAACGTTCCGTTGACTGAATCGACCGCCAGGCTCCCTGAGGTGGGACTCGCACTCAGCGTCGCCCTGGCAGAAGTGGGGCCGGGGGAAGCCCCCTCGCTGTCCCCGCTCCCCTCGCTGTCTTCCAGGACCAGGTTCTGAATTGATCTGGAGGCACCAAAGGGCGACATCAAGAGAAGAAGCAGGCACAGGTCTTGCAGGGCCGCCATGGCAAGGCTCGGAGGATCACACCAACGTCTGGGGGGAAACAGAAAACACACAAGGACACACAAGGGATCCGTTATTCTTCAGAGCATCTGAATCAAAGAAACCTTTTTCTCCTTTCCACACCAAAAATAAATTCAGAGCTAAAACAAACCAGTCCGAAGAATTGCAATCATGCACGAAAATCAAATATTTGGGCCCCTCAGTCTATTCCCTGCCTTCCCCAACACCAAACGCCTATTTTGCATTGTTCTTGCGTAAAGTCTATGAGCCTCCAGCAACTGTAATAGCTCATCTTGTTTTGTTTTTTTTACTTCATTTCTAATGCTTTCTTTTGTTTGCAATTCTGATTTGTGAGGGTAATAAAAATATTCATTTATTCTAAAATCTGCAGTGATTGGAACAAAAACAAACCAACCCTGAAGCTTTAAGTCCTAGGCCAGAGGATGCAAAGCAAGGCTTCTCCATAGCGGCTCAGGGTCCTTGGTGGGGGAGTCTGCCTTGGTATTCAGGATGAGTCCCTGCAGAAGGCTACGGGCGAGCGTGAAGGGGTTTCCAAGCTTAAGACCCTCACTTTCTACCCCCAATTCCTGAATGGCAGCTAGATAGGGAGCCCTGGATCCCCTAGGTTGGTGGTCTGGCCGGGGCTAAGGTGCTTTCACAGGCGCAGAGATGCAGCCCAAAACTCCGATTCAGCGTTAGACGCGGCTGCATTAATTCACCTCTGTCCATTAATTTGGGGGTGTCTCTGCAGTGGGAGGGGGGCAATTAAGTTATTCAGAGCCCAGACTGACAGGAGAACAGCAATGCTCTTTGTCCGGAGAAGGAGACCGGAGAACTTCTGGCCTGCAAAGGACTTTTTCCGTTTGGGGAATCCAAACGGGCATCGCTCCGTGCCCAGAGTCGGTTTGCAGCCTCGGTCGCTCTCAGTCATTCCGGAGACAGTCGGTGGTGTTTAAGTCTCCTGATTTGGCCTGAGCAGAGCACAGCTGGCAGCGGGAGACATTCCTCAGCCTGGGGACTCTGGACGGAAAGGCTAGCCGGGCTGAGCGATGCGAGGCAGCTCAAGAACCCCGGAGCTGCTCTCCCGGGTGGCTGAAGTTTACTGTAGGCCCCCTTAACCTCTCCGGTAGATCTAAACAGAAAGAAAGTTCAAGAAATGTCTCCCCTCCTTCTCTCCCTCCCCCTCTCTTTCTCTCTCCCCTCTTTTTCCCTCTTTCCCTCCCTCTCTGTCTCTCTCCCTTCTTTCTCTTTCTCTCTTCCTCTGTCTGTCTCTTTCTCTCTGGTCTTAAATTGGAAACCCAGAAGAGGTTGGAAGTCCAGGGTCCTCAGGGAGAGGTGCAGGGATGTCCTTCTGCACGTGGCCAGGAGCTAACCCTTCCCTTGAGGCTTTGAGACCTTTTCTCTCCCAGATTCCAGATGTTTTGCTAAAAGCAGCCAAACTGAAAGCCAATCCTTTCTTGGCCAGCTGAGGGCAATACCTCCCCCCGCTTTGCCCAGCCTGGAGCCTTCCTGCAGCCCCCAGAGTGGGTGGTCTGGCCATCTGGTTGTCTGGGGGGCTGGAACAGCTGGAGGGTCCTGGACAGGCTGCCAGATGTGATCGGGCCCCCTTCTCTCACTTTCTAGCCCAGCTCCCCTAAAACTTCATCAGAGCAACGTTGGGGATTGTGGCGGATCAGAGGAGGCCCAGAGCACCTGGAGGGGGGGCTTCCCCAGGCCAGGCCCCCACCCCTGGAGCCCCCAGGGAGGTTTCCTCTGCGGTCCAGGGCCCAAATTTTCCCTGATCTCCCTCCTCTGAGTTTGATTGGATTTTCTTCATGAAGGATGCTGTGATCAAACACCCTTCACCTTCCAGTTGCCCCCTTTTCTTTCCTGCCTCTCTCCCCCTCCCAAAGGGTAGGGGGACACCTCGGTGCCCTGTGATCAGAGAGCCCCCTCTCTGGCTCCCCAAACTAGCCCTTGGCCCTGCCTGGCACCCCGAATCCACTGCGTCCCCAGGCTGAGAAGCTGCAGATTAATGGGGGGGGGGAATCTGCCTTGCGCCCCCCTCTCCTTTTAAGCATCTCCTCCTTCAATAGAGGCCAGCCAGATGTTTCTGAGCAGCTCCGACAACACCATTCCCATTTCTGGTGGTCACAGGTAGACTGCTGCTGAGGGTGAAGGCTCAGCTGTCTAAAACTTGATGTAAACAGCAAGCTTAAGATACCTCAATAAAAATTCGACATTTTTTATCCAGCATCTGGGAAGAAGTCCTCATTCCTGGGACTGCTTCCAACCCCTGTGGCTTTGCTCAGACTCCATAGTTCGTCAGCCTCCCTCCCTCCCTCCCTCCTTCCTTCCCCCAAAGCATAACATATTCTCTAAACCCACTTTAGCTTTCTGTAATATGAGAGCTCTCCAACTCTGCTTGGCAGGAACAAATTATCAAACGGCAATTAAATCAACAGTCCAGACTCCACTCGGGATCCCAGGCCCCCCACTTTAAGCCCCCTCCCAAAGAGCCAGCTGCAGAATCTGGACCACAATAGGGGATGTTTGAATCTACTTTATTTTGGGAAGGGGGGCTTTCTCCTGTACTTTCCTGCCCCCTGGGCTCCCCAGAACCACGTCCAGCTAATCTGTACTTGGGCTCACGGAATCCAGTCAAAAACACAAGAGAGAGAGAGAGAGAGAGAGAGAGAGAGAGAAGAATTGAGGAATGCGTGATTTGAAAGGCAAATCCCTTCAAATTTACTTCTTGTGAATATTTTGAAGTCAGGCAAGTCAGAGGAAGGATGCAGCCACCCAAAAAAGCTACCCTCAGGGCTCTGGATAGAGGAGGGTTCTCTGTGGGGGGAGAATGGGGGGGGGGGGAATGGAGAGAGAAGAGAACTGGTTGAGATCAGCCCGAGAGGGCTTGGACCCCCTGACCTCCCCTCAAAAGCGAGCCTACCCCAACCCAAGTTTTGCAGCTTTGGGGAGGCAGGTGGGCGCCAAGAGAAGGCAGCCAAACGGCTGTGGGCATCGGAGGCAGCCGCCTTTGCGAGTATGCAAAAGTTTGCCGCTTTGTCTCCCCGTCGGTCTGCAGAGAGCCTCCTTTGGCCTCTGAAGTCTACCGGACAGCAGCATCCCTGGGCTACCCAACCTTCTCGCCTCTTCCCAGTGGCAACCCTCCAGATGCAAGGGGAGGAGGAGGAGGAGGGGAATTCTGCCGGCTCTTTCTGCACACCTGGAATGAAAACAGGGGCAGAGGCAGGCTCTTGCCCCCCCCCCCCGGCGCCTGGCAGGCAGGGAGGGGTGGCAGGACCCCGCCTGAGTTCCCCATCGCCAGGGAGAGTGGCAGAGAGACCCCAACTGAGGGGAGCCAGCTGGGCCCCCAAGCAGGAGAAGCGCCTGGCATGGACTCACCCGGGGAGAAGGAGGTGGGAAGGCGGGCGGCTCCTCTCCCGGTTGGGGCGCCTGGTGCCTGGAGGGGCTCTGCTCGCCTCTGCTCTGCGCAGCGTCCTGGGCAGCTCTGAGCCGGGCCAGCTTGTTTGCATTAAATCTGGTTTCATGTGGGAATGGGAGGGTAGGAAGAGGGAAGGGCAGGACGGCCCCAAACAGCTCCCCTCTCCCTCCCCTTTTCTTCTGGAGGCTGAGCCCCCCCCCCCTCCTCGCTGGGAGGGACCGTGCAAGGCACAAGGGGAAGGGGGGGAGATTCATGTCCTGCACATCTTCCCAAAGGCACAACTGCATCCCAGGAGTGGCCCACCGAAAATTTCTTTTTTCTTTTCTTTTCTTTTTTTCTTCTTTTCTTTTCTTTTCTTTTCTTTTCTTTTCTTTTCTTTTTTTTCTTTTCTTTTCTTTTCTTTTCTTTTCTTTTCTTTTCTTTCTTTCTTTCTTCTTTCTTTCTTTCTTTTCTTTCTTTTCTTTCTTTCTTTCTTTCCTTTTCTTTCCTTTTCTTTCCTTTCCTTTTCTTTCTTTTTTCTTTCTTTCCCTTTCCTTTCCCTTCCTTCTTCCTTCTTTCCTTCCTTCCTTTTCACAAGCCATCTAGGGGAAAAAGAAATGCTGGTTTGTTGTAACTTGGAACGTATTTCTGTCCGTCGGTTCATGGCTCCGCTTAGGCACTACTCCCTAACCACGGTTCAAACGTAAATGAAAACGTTGATGAAAAATTGATTTAAAGGCAGGAATGAGATGCAACGATAAGGCTCAAAGCAGCCACTTTCTAAGTCCACAGCAAGTTCTCTTGAATTCTTTGTCCCAGAAGAACAAGGGGACACCTGAGCACCTATCAGCGTTCCTTCTCTTTCTCAAACCGCCTGCCTGGTTTCCGCTTCTCCTTTCATCTCACTGAGGACAGATTGCTGGAGAAGACAAATTTTAGCTTTGTGCTAAGCTAGAGTGTGGTTTGGTTCTGGTTTAGCAGGTTGCAAAACATGACGGTGAATGGAGCCTGTTGCGGCTTAGTCCACAATCCCTGGGCAAATTGCATAATTTAATTCAATTAGATGCCAGCAGATGAAATGAGGGTGCTGTGTTTCTAGTCATTACAATGGAGGAATGTCAAATTATACAGCAAATCCCTCCTCTTCTTCGCCTCTTTCAGAGTCTGTAATGGGCAGTTGTGTTGCACACACACACACACACACGCACACACACATAGGTTTGTGATTAAGGCATCTCCAGAGAACCATAGTTTTATTCCAGCCAAGCCTGCCAATGAAACTTGAAACCCTCTTTTGCTCTGTGTTTCTTAAGGACCCCGGGAGAACTCAAGGAGGAGGCTAAGAGAAACAGGGGAAGGAAGAGTTAAGTTTTAAAAACCATTTTCCCTCTAAAATGCCTTATCAGGATCGTAAATACATTGCTGTCACATCCCGAGTTCTGGCTGGAGCGCGGGAAGAATTCCAAGACACGAAGTGTTTCCTGTGAGAAAGAAAAAACAAACAAAGCCAAGACTGGGAAAGTATTTGCAAAGGTTGCTGCTGCCTTTCGGTTTTCCTGGCTTTTTTCCTCCCAAAGAGGATGTGGCCATAGAGAAACTGCGGCTCCTTAAAGTTGCTGCAGAGAGAAGGCAGCTGAAGGCAGTGGATTCAGAGAAGGAGAATCTCAGATTGTGAGAATCAGGCGGAAGAAGGCACAGACTAACGGAACGTGGAGCCTGGCAGGACTTTAGGAGTGGCAGTCCAACATCACACCCTCCGTGGACCAGGCTCCAAAGATCCCCGGAGGGCCTGGGTGTGGGGGGGCAGCAGGAACAGGAGACACCACCCCGCCCGCCCTGGGACAAAAGGACTCGTGCCCAGCCTGGAAATGCCAGCAGGGTTGCAGAATATCGCATCCCAAACCTGGCAACATGGGGCATTATTATCCCGCTAGCATTCAGTGACTTCCCTGGAGGAAGCATGGTGGCTGGGGGATTCTGGGAGTTGAAGTCCAGGGAGCTTAAAGTCAGCTGGGGGATTCTGGGAGTTGAAGTCCAGGGAGCTTAAAGTTACCACGGTTGAGAAACGCTGAGATAAGTCTGTGCAGCGGCTTCTAGCATGCAGAGGTGGGCTGGCCAAGCAGCAGGCTGGATGGCTGGCCACCCCACCCAGGGGTACCTCCCAGGCTAAAACGATGCTGCCTGTGGCTTGTTGAGCCCCAGGGTCACCGTAGTCCTCTGCCACTCTCTAATTTAGCTCTGGCAGAGAGACCATCCTGGCTGCAACCCTATGGAGACGCTCAAGCGCAACCCTAACCGGCAATTTAGCTAAATTCTCTGGCCAGGCACTGCTTGTAATTTGGGCTGGTTTTTTTTTTTAAATTTCTCCTCTCCCTCCCTCTTTCTCTCTCTCTGGATCCCCACCCCACCCCCTTCCAGCTGAGTCAGCAGCTCCACACCCAGAGATCACCAACTGCTAACGGGCTGCAAGGACGGTCTTCGTTGCATAGAGTTTTGCGTGCCCAAAGGAAATTATTTGGCTCTAAAGAGTCTGCTGGCAGCATCGCCCCATGGCTTGCAAGGGCTGGAAGCCTCTGACTCACAAACTTTCCTTTAGCAACCATTGGACATCACAACGGCACTGAGAAAAGTGACTTGGGAGCAGTCCTCGCACTTACGACCACTGCAGCGTCCCCCCCCTCTGCCACATGATCGAACTGGGGGCGCTTGCAACCGGCCCCTGTTTGCGGCAGCTGCAGCCTCCGTCCCAGGGGGGGCCTTTGCAATCTTCTTCTCCACCTTGTCGGAAGAGTCATCTGGGGGGCCGACTGGAGCCAGGGCTGCGCAGGGATAAATAAAAAGGGGATCCAGACAGCCGCGAGGAAAGAAGAAATGCTTATTCCTAAAAGCAAAACCATTTGCAGCTGCAGAAAAGTGGGGGACAGCACCAGATTTTTATAGGGGGAGCTTGAAGTGTCTACACGTTGATTCTTGGGTGACACTTGAGGGGCCTCTGTGTGTGTGTGTGTGTGTGTGTGTGTGTGTGTAGGTAGGTAGGTAGGTAGGTAGGTAGGTAGGTAGGTAGGTTTATTCTTGTGAACATGCCATTCCTCTGGGACCTAACTTAATTAACTCTGTGTTTTCAGACCTTATCCTTTGATATGTGGATTAGGTCTGGGTCACCTATTTGGGGGTTTGAGGAAGTTTGCTAATTTCAGTTGATTATCTTAGTTTCCGCTTGACTGTCAATTATCTAGGGGGAGACACTCAATCTCAAACCATGATGGGCTCTGTTAATATTTTACGGGAAGATGGAAGCAGAATAAAGAATAAAATATACTTGGATATCAAACTTCTCACAACCTTTTTCGACTTGCAAATTTTATTAAAAGGCATCGGCTGCAGCTGACGAAGACTTTCGGAAAAGGCCACTGCCAGCATCCTGGTGTTTTGCCTCCCTCCCCAGATTAAGCCGCTTCTCCTCCTACAAGGACTAGAAACTTGTTTGGAAACCAGACGCCAGATTAGAAGGTCTTTCTGAAGGGCTGGAGGGAAGGGCTGCTTTGAGGGGTTTTTTATCTTGCGAGACATGTTGCTCTCTCCACTCTGTGGACGAAGGCAGGAGACAAACTGTTGGGTCTATGGCGTTAATCTTGACTGTCCTCTCTTGGGTTATCTGCAGCCTTGGCTTTGACCAGGAGAATCAAGGCCGTTTGGCTTTGCGGGCCAGAAGCAAGGATGAAGAGAGGGAAGGAGAGCTTGAGAAAGAAAGAGGGAGCGTCTTTCCACAATAGCCGGTGGGGGTACCAGATAAGGCAGCTCTAGGAGGACAGGCACCCTTGAGAAGATCTGCACCTGCCGATCCAGAAGATCTTAGATAGAACACTCCCTTCTTCAACGGAGATCATCCATCTTTGCAGCCTGGAAAGAGATGGATGGGTAGGAGATCCCAGCTGTTACTCAGCACTCGAGGACCATGGGTGCCCTGGGATCCAGGGTCCTTAAGGGGGGCCCTGGTGAAGCCCCTCTTGCAGCTTGGAGACCCCACAACATCTGGTTCTCTGGAGGAGCAGGAATAGGCTCCGTTCCTGCAACCCGTTCTTCTCCCAAAGGGAGGAAGCTGCAGGTCACTTTCGGGCACCAAGGCGAAGCCTTCGAGGATGGATCCGGCATTGAGCACAGCTGGCAGGCAGAGCAAAGCAGGCTCCCTTGGAAGGGAGTGAAAAGTTTGCCCCACGGCCCATCCGGGGCCTGACCCACCCCAGGCAGGTAAAGGGAAGAGTCCTCGGGGTGAATGCTTGTCAGTCTGGAGCGTGGAAGGGACCAAGGGTGCAAAGCAGGGAAGGCAGTGCTGGCTTTGCAGGTGGGGGCTAGTGAACACAGCGTACACACACACACACTCACTCACACACACACACACGCCTCTTTCTTTGGAAGTGGGCTGCAGAAACGGAGCCCTTTGGCCACAGTTCAAAGGAGAGAGCCAGTCCAGGAGGGCTGACCACGGCCTTGTGGGTATCGAGAGCGCTTCTGATGTGCCCGAGGTTGGCTCTGCAGGGTTTCATTGTGGCCACCCAGAGGCCCACCCGTGCCCCACAAACGCCCACCTGGAGGGAGGAGTCCTCTTCCCCAAAACCGCTCCGTCCCCAGCGCAATTTGGGCTCTGCGGAGCCTCCCAACTTTGCAAAGCTTTGCAACTTTGCACGTGGCGGTGAAGCGATGAACCTGGAGGTGGAAGCCCCCCTGGCTGTGTGGGAAGAAAATGGCCCTGGGGGAGGAAACGGCAGCCTCCTTTTTCGGGGCCTGTCCTCCATGAGGGACGGCAACTCTCAGTGTCCAGGAGAGGGCAAAGGAAGAGCCCAGAACTGTCTGCTGAGGGGCACATCCTGGCTTGGGGGCCAGGGGGCACAGATAGATGCCCAGACCTTCTTTGGGGTATTCCCAGCATTGCCTTTGCAGGCCAGACTTGCCAGCACTGGGGTGGGAACTTCCCAGTTTGTGTGCAAATCAAACCCAGTTGGCTCCATCATGGAAAGCACCCACCCCCCCGCTGACATCTGGCCTTTCTCCGCTCGGATCTTTCACTGGCAAAACTCCCGGTGACAGCTCACTCCATCGCTGGGTGGGGCCTTCCCTGGCAGCAAAGCTCAGGCAGGAGCTGCGAGCGTTGATTCATCCCGATGGAATGAGCGTTGACATTCCCCACCGGGACATCAGGCGGGAATTCGCCTCAGATGGGTAAACCCAAAAGGCAGGAGGAAGGGAGACGGGGCAAAGGTGTCCCAGGGGCCGGGGCCTTGGGGGAAAGGACTCTGGTTCTCAGCATCAGGGGTAGAAGGGCGGGCAGCTTCTGGGCAAGGCTAAACAGTTGGGCAAGGGAGAAGGAAGATGGGCAAAGAAGCACTGGCACCTTTGCAGATCCCCTCCTTCCAAGGGAGCCTTATTTGGGGAAAGCGGGCCCACAGAGGGCATTGGGAGGGGCCTAAAGGAAGCCATGGGCGGGGTCCAAACACGAATGGACTAATTTAGGAGCTTCAGCTCAGTGCGGCAATCTGTGGAGGATGGACGGCATTTCCTGCGTCAATCGCTTCCATCTCCCGTTTCTCTCCTTTATCCTTTTGCATCCAAGGCACTTTTGTTGGCACTGGCCGCTTCTGCCAAGGGAAGTGCCCCACTCAGATAAATGCCTGGAAAATGATGCACCGCAGAGAAGAAAATGCAGAATGCCAGGGGAAAGCAAACACTCCTTTTTGAATCATGGATGTTGATCCCCAGTGACTCCTTTCCCTGTTTGCAATGCCCCCCCGGGGCCCTTTTCCCGAGCTCTCCTCTGCCAATTTCCACGCTCTTGGTGGTTCACGAAAAGGGGCACCAGGGCCGGAAGGAAGGAGGGGGCCCAGCAAGATCCAGGATCCACACGGCCTCTTTACAAAGCAGACTCTGTGCCAGCACTAATGGGGGCTTAGGCTGGAGCACATCTGGTTTGAATTGCAGAGCAGGGATAAATCAACAACAGAAAAGGAAGGAGGAGACAGGAGCTGCCAAGGAAAGATGGGACATGGAGCACAGCAGGATCCTTGGATCTTCAAGACAAAGCAGAGGCTTGCCTCGCAACAGCGACAGCAGTCGGTATTTGGGGCAAAGAGAGCTGGCAGGCTGGCAGGCAGGCAGAAAGAGGCGGTTGCTGGGCTTTCCCTGACAGGTGGGGGTGGGAGAAATAGTGGATCAAATTCCAGTGATTTATGATAGGTAGACTCCCCTCATGCCAGCACCTTGCCAACTTTGCTCGAGCTGAGAATAACACCCGAAGGCAATTCCTGCACCTTTCGGTCCTACCTATGACTCAATGAACCCCATTGCATTCTGTGCAGTGTCCAATGTGCTCCTAATCTGATGCACAATTGGTGTGTTTTGTGTGCATCCACGTCTACAGATGTCTGGCTGCGCGTTTAAAATACTTTAACATCTGCAAATATCAACAAATAGGATATAAATCGAGCGACTGAAAGGCCAGGTCTAAAACGATGCTGAACACTTCGCTGTGTGTCTGGTGGTTTGGGGCGTCCTCTGGTGGCCATGAAGAGCCTTGCTCTTGACTATATTGTTGGTCTTTGCATGTTCTTCAAAGGCTTCTCCCAAAATGTTCGTAGTTGAAGATGCACCACAACCCCGAGGAGCCTTTTCAGGCCGGGAAGCCCCAGGAGGGCTACGGTGTAAGATTAGAACCCTTCAGTGCTTTCAAGAGGTCCTTTTGTCCTTGTCCTTTTTAAAAAGTTAATATTTTTAAAAAACCCAGAAGTGGAGGAGATACATGGCATTTCTCACAAGTTTGCAAGTGAAGGGTTATGCCCAGAACACAGGCAAGCAAAAGAAGAGAATTGCACAATAAAAGATTTGTCTGTCAACACCCCTGAACGTTTCACAATCCAAGCCGGAAACCTTCTGATCTCCGATCAACAAGAGGGAAAAAGGGTTTCCAGGACGAGCCTTCTGAGGTCAGTCGGGAAAGATGAATATCCCAGTTTTGCAGGATTCTAACCCAGATCAACCACTCATCAGGAGCCCAAAGTCCTTTTCTTCCTCAAATCTGATCCAGGGTTGAAAAGGCTGATGGGAAACGGCGGCTCAAGGAAGCCTAACGGCGGGAAGCAAATCAACGGAATAAATAAATAAAATGAAGGCCGAGATCTGAAGGGCAGGAAAGTCTTGCAGGCAAAAAGCTACAGAAAGAGGAGAGGAACGCAGAGAGTCCTTGACTTGAAGGGACACAGCGGAGCCCAAAATGTAGGTTGCTAAGCAAGGAGTTTCTTAAGTGAGTTTTGTCCCGTTTTACAACTTTTCTTGCCACGTTTGTTCAGTTCTTCTGGGACCCTGCAAGCAACTAACCTTCCCTTCCCTTCCCTTCCCTTCCCTTCCTTTCCCCTTCCTTCCTTCCTTCCTTCCTTCCTTCCTTCCTTCCTTCCTTCCCTCCCTCCCTCCCTCCCTCCC
>NW_020716865.1:114071-199923 GCF_900518725.1 Notechis scutatus
CAGCTTTGCTGGCTGAGGAACTCTGGGAGTTGAAGTCCACAAGTCTTAAAGTTGCCAAGGTTGGACACCCCTGGTTTAGACTCTGCTAGCATCACTTGAACTTCACTGCCTTTGAAACTACATCATGGCAGCTTAAAGCCAGGGAAGAAAGGGGAAAACTAATTGCGGCATTACGACAGATAAGGGCTATCTGCCCCTTTCTGGCCAAGGGCCGCCCTGAGCAGGTGTTTCTTCTCCCCACCCACCCACCCCACAACAGCCCCTTAAGATCCGGTGCGCTGAAATGCTCGTTTGCCCTCACTGGTGACACCCCAACTTATTAAAGCAAGGCTTTGGATGAATTTCAGCCGAGTTTTGTTTATGAGTGGAGTTTTTAAAAAGTGCCCTTGAATTTTTCTATTAGTTTTATTGTTTGACCAGTCATTAGAGCGGCTCTGAGTTACCTGCAGCGACTTACTAGGTAGAAGCAACCAGGCTAACCCTGTCACCCAAATGGGGACACCGCAGGTCCCCATGCTGCTTAAGTCAAGTCAGAGGTGGCCCCGATCCTGGAGATGGCTTCATTTCAAAAGCTGCTAGGATGGCGCTCTTCCACGGAGTCTCTGAAAGTGGAGACGCATCCTGGGTGGGTTGCCATCGTCTCATGGTGGAGCTGACGGCCATCGCTGGCTTGATCCTTTACGGCCTCCTTATTTGCACACCTGTTTTAAGTTTTCATCAACCGCCAGGAGCCTCTGGATTCTGGTGGCCTTTGAGTGAGAGAAACAAATGCGTCCGTCCAGGAGGGTTTCACGAATCAGATGTCCTGGCCTGTCCATTGTCCTGAAGGGACTCGCAGGGCTCTGGCTCCCTAAGCAGAGGAAACCCCCACCCCACCCCGGATCATCCTTGAGCCTTTGGAGAAACTACACTTCCCAGGAGAATGAGGTGCAGAAGGCGTGACATGCAATCCGGCTTCCCACTGGTCACAGAGGGGAAATGCCTCAAAGGGAACGAGCTGGCCGTGCTTATTCTCAGCGAGGCAATCCAAATTTTAAAACAAGGGTGTACAGTCGGCCTTTCCAAGCAAATCAAAAGTCAACGGGGGTGTAAGACAACTCAAAACGTATTAAAAACAAAAGCCCCAAACCAGCTTAAGAGGGCCCAACGGACAGGCCTTGCTCAAATGAGCCATTTAATGGAATTTACTATGAATATGTTCAATTTTAGCACGCCTGCAATAAATTTGAAATTATTAAAGCCTCATTGGACATTCTTTCCCTTCCCGCCTGCTTCATGATGATACCACATTAGCTTTGCCGGCCAGGCCTCTCGGCGCAGCCACCGCTGCCCTCTGCTTTGCACGCTTGGAGCCTTTCCCAGATTTAACAGATGCCAGAAGTAGGAAGGTCGCCCTGGAGCAGCCCCAGGATCTCCGAAAAGGCTCTCGGTCACACGGCAGAACCGGCCCAAGGCAGAAGGGCCCCCCCCCCATGAATCATGACCTCCGAGAACTGTCTGTGGCCGACCTGATCTGGCAGGCCGGCAGCAGGGAGGGAAAAACACGCCACTCCTGGGTTGTCTGTGTGTGTGTGTGTGTGTGTGTGTGTGTGTGTAGGCTGTTTCCGCCTTGATCTTTTATCTCTGTAAATACAACCTTTAGCAAGCAGGGCCCTGGCCGGTAGCACCACCATGTCAGCAAGTTGCAGCAACCTCTGTTTTCCTGAACAAATAAAAAAGAAAAAGGAACCACTTTTCTGTCAAGCAAGCTCCTTTGTCGCTCTTTCCTCAGCTGATGCAGATTCCGCACTGTTGACACAGGATCCCTTCCTGCCAGATCCTTTCCTGGCCACTTTCCAAGGGCCTTGGACTGATCTCAAGTTGCTTCGGCCCAGAAGATCGACTGGGATCCACTGGCTGGGATTCTCAGCAGCAGAGATAGATTTCTTGGTGGATTCATTCAATTTACACGCAGGCTTTCGACAGAAACCAGCACTCAAGCATTCAAGTTGGAGACAGCAGCAAATAAAAGACACACAGTGGAGGCACATACCAATCCCAAATTACACAGCCGAAATAAAGAAAACGTGGCACCAGCAGCAGCCACGCAGCTCTGCAGGCGAGGAGGGAAGCCTTTCCTCCTGTTCTGGGAGCCGTAATTAATTCCTGTGCTCAACATTCTTTGACTTTTGCACAAAGTGCTCCACGGTGGATCTTGGAATTCAGTCGAAAAATAGGTCAAAACTCGACCTCCAGATCTTAACGGTCGACAAGGGTGCAAACTGGGAGCTCCGGTATAGTTCTGGACAGTAGCAAAACATTGGGGTTCATAGTCAACCTAGTTTTGCATTCCATGCGTTGTGCAGAGCCAGCATCTTCTTAGCTCATGCTGCCTTTGTGCTCCGCCCATGAAGTGTCACCCGGGGTGAGAAGAGCCGGCGAAACAGGCAACCAAGAGCAGGTAAACCATCCGAAGGAACGTCAGAAGGTTCTGCAAGCCATCCTGACATCATATGGCACGGACAGGGCTGTATCCCATAGTCTGGGCCATTGGTGTCGGCCCCACAGCCAGTTGCCAAGGGAATTCTTCCCCAAGAAAATATTTTGTGCAGGAGCCAAAAACAACCGTTCATGGGCTCAGGGCAGCGAGAGGAACATCATTCGCCCCAAACACACAAGCAGGCAAACCCTTTTCTGCAGCTCCGGTTTATAAACAGCTAATTACGACAACAACCGACTGAACTAACCACCCTCTAATCAGCTTGCAAATCGTTTACTGTTTTCTGAAGCGATGCCACAATGTTGTGCAGCACTGTTCCCTTCCACAAGGGAATGTCCAATTGTTTCAAAATACTTTCAGGAATCCGCCTATTGATTTGCTATATTGGGAAACAGTCGTAGAGGCCCTGCGCCCAGAACCGTATAAATGAAATGTTTGTACCAGAAAGAGAACAGCCTGTGAGATGGGAAGCGGAAGGGAATAAAATGCACATGTCTGTTGCCTCACAAGCATGACTGCAGGTGTTTCCTCTGAAGTAAACCTCAGAGTAGCCCAGAGTGGGAGGTGAATAACTACGAGAAGAGCCTTACTCACCATCCCTCCCCCCCCTCTGATGAGAAGGAAGGATTCCTCTTGGGAGAGAGCCAGTGACACAGCCTCACAGAGGGCTCTAATGCCTCCCCTCTCGGACTGAGGCAGCCGGCCTTGGAAGAACAAAAGACTCCCACGGCATCCCACACCACGGAAGCAGCAGCGAAGGGCTGCAAGGCTGAAGGCCTGGGGTACCAACTGTTACACGCACAGGGCGAAGGAGAAGCCAGGAGAGGCGGGCAGGCGAGGGGTTTGCATCCCACACAGCTTCCCGTAGGGAAAGAGGACCTCCTTCCTTCCCCTGTTCAAAGCGAAGGCGCCTCTTATTGCCAGGTTCTTTCCACCCACCCCGTGGGAAAAGGGATCGGCTGCATTCAAACCGCCCCCCCACCAGCCCCCAAATGCACAAGCGTTTGCAAAAGGCTGGCAGCAACCGTGCAGCTTCAGGCCCCCTGGAGCTCAATGCACCAGCTTCAAGCGGGCTCCGACATGGAGGAAAGCAGCAGCCGCACGTTGCCTCGCCAGCAATGATGCCATCTCTGCTGTGGCTTCCTGCAGTCGGGGCCTTTGCCCGCTGGCCATGAAAGCCCCCCCCCCCTCCACCCAGGAGCCCTCTTGCCCCTTGAGTGCAGCCTGGCACTGACCAGGGAGCGCCCATCGCCCCCACGCAGGGCCCTCCTCCTCCTCCTCCTCTCCAATCTGCACCCAACACCTGCACGCCGCCTGCCGCCGTTAACCTGGCTCTGGCTCCCGCCTTGGCACAGCCGCACCCTGCCTTCTTCCCCGGAGCTGCACCCAGAGGGCCGCGCCAAGTTCCTCCCGGGGCCCTTTTGCAGGCCCGCCGGCGCCCCTTCCCCTTCCACCTGCCCGGCCTGGGTGGGCACCGCTCCGTGCTCCCCCTCCCCACCCTCTGCACGCGTGCCACCCTCATCCTCCGCCGCGGCTGCTTCCATTGGCACAGGGGCATCGACTCCTTGCAAACGCCGCCCGCCGCCCGCAATGGTTCCCGGCGGGGTCCCCTTCTCTGCCCTCCCGGCTGCCCCCCGCCCAGCCGGACGCCACGGCTCCCCGAGGAAAGGCCGCTGCGCTGCCCCTTTGCGGAGGCGGCCAGATCCGCTTCCTCGGCCGGAGCTTCTGCCCGCCAGACGGAGCCTCCTTCCGCCCCCGCCCGGGCTCTGCCAGCGACCCCTGCCCGGCAGCCCCTGGCGCGTGGGGGAGAGCCGGCTCCCGGGGGCAACGCGGGCACCGGAGCGGATGGACTACAGCACCCATCGGCCTGGGCCTGGGGGCGGCGATGACGCCCTCGGGGACCCCCACGGGGCAGCCCGCGCCAGGCGGACTCCTGGGCCGGGCAGGGGAGGCTGCGGAGGGAGGGCTTGGGCCAGGTGGGTCGGGGAGGCGGATGGGATTTGTAGTCCAGAGCCCAGTTGCGGGCCGGGACGACCCCTCCCCGCAGGGGATCCCCGCGAGGCCCTCGGGGCAGGTGAACGCAGGCCGGCGAGGGACCCCGCGGGAGCCCCAGTCTCGCCCGTTCCAAGAGCCCCAGGCCGGCTGCGCACTATGGGAGTTGTAGCGCGGGCGTGCCAAGAGCCGCCCCCGGCGCCCCCTCACCTGGCCCTCCGCTGCCGCCCAGCAGCCTCCGCCGCCGCCGCCGCCGCCTCCTCCTCGCGCGCAGAGCCCGCAGAGCCGCCGCCGCCGCCGCCGCCTCGCACGGACTGGCCGGCACGCGCGAGGACCGGCCGCCAGGGGGCGGGGGGTGGGGCCGGCAGGCGAAAGCCCCGCCCACGCCCCGCCTTCCTCCGACCGCGCCCGCGGGGCGGCAGGCTAGGAAGGCCAATCGGCGCCCGGCGCGCCTCTCCGGGCGCCCAATCCCGATTGCGAAAGGGGTGGGGTCCGACCAATCGAGCTGGCCGATTGGCTGCCGCGCGGGCGATGGTTTCTCTCACGGGCCTTTTCCTCTGTCGCGCAGGCGCAGCGACGCTCCTCGGCCGGCGAGGCACCTGCTGTTTGTAGACAACCCGCGCTGGCGGTTCTCAAGTGCAGTTGGGCACCGGACCTGGGTTGGAGCTCTGCGGGATTCTCCAGCCGCCGTAAAAGTGGCCCAGGTTCGAAATCACTGCCCTGGAGGGACCGCCCAACCTTCCTACTGCAGCCCCCCATCATCCCCAGCCCTGGGCTGCTCTGGCAGGGGATGATGGGCTTTGCATCCCTGCAAATCTGGACGAGAGCCGGTCCAGAAGAAAGATTGAATCAAGAAACCCTGTCCATTGCGTAATCCACAAACGCACCGTATTTATTCAAAGAACCCAGGTTGCCTGCCATTTGTGAACACACAAACACGCCCCCAAAAAACAAAATGTTGGCCTGGAAAGTCCAGCTGGACAAAGAGCCCAAAACTCCCCAAGCAAATGACTTCCAAGACGTCCCTCCCAAGATTTCTTTTTGATTCAGAGTCTTAAAAGACCAAGAATCATCTGGGTTCATTTTCAGGGAAAGCGTGATCAAACATAAAAGCGAGCTTGATTACCTATTCATCTGCCAGAAACCTGCAAAATAGCATCTTCTTTATCCAAAGAAAATGGATGAGGAAGCACAGGTGTGTGTTTTCCTCACGGCGTTTGCTTTTTGACCAGAAAGGGGTGCTGCAGAATTGGAGGAAGAAGAAACTATCTGCAGGAGCATCTGGGAAACATTTTTCCAGCGGAAAAGAGAGTTCCAGAAAAATCACTTCTGAATAATAGGACTACAAGTATGTGCCAAGCAAAGGTGACCAGAGAAAGCCGTCACACCCCCATGAGAGTCCCTTCAGCTACCCATGGAAAGGCCTCGTTGCTACCAAGGGATGAAGCCTGGATTTTCTGAGGGTGCCTACGGAAGCCGTGCATTTTCACTTATTTTTGCACGACACGAGGAGAGGAAACCTGGCCATTCGCAACCTCTGTTGCTCTCCAGACCATTTGGACTTCAGATCCACTTTCTCTTGAGAGCAGGCAACAGAATTTCGTTTTTAATGTGGGCCAGTGTGCTCGCAGTAAAAAAATGGCAAGAATGTTTATCTATCTTATCCTGACTCTGAGCCCAGCAAACATGATTGACTAGGCTAAAATCATGATTCTTTGAACTGCGACAAGTTCAGAAGACTGTTGACCAAAGCATAATTATTTATTCTCTGCACACCAAAGGTGTAACTCCTCAGATACAAGGCAGCCTGAAGAAGCACTCAGTGAAAATCCAAACCACTTTTATTTGGTATTGGAGGATCTAACATAACACACAATCTTACCTGGTTAGCATCCTCCTGGGCAGCCAACAAAGGCTCCACATTTAAAAAACCACCTGTATTTTAGGCTCCCATCTCACCTTTCCTAGCAGGTGACGCCGCCTTCTCGGCTGCCGGCTTCTGCTTTTCAAAGGTCTTCTTCACGTCGGCGACTTTCAGGGGCTTTTCCTCCTCTTGTTGCATCGTTCTCTTTCTTTGCTGCAGTGGCAAAACAGGCTTGTCTCCCCAGGCTGTTTCTCCAGAAGCCTGGCAGCCTTCGCTGGAAGCGCGAGAAGGACACCGCAGCATCACAACCATGCTTGGAGAAGACTTGGAGATTCCCAGAGGTCGGGCTTCAGTTTCAGGGCTCTGCAAACTCTCCACCGGACTGCAGAGATCAAATCCCAGTTGGCCGCAGAGCCCCTCATCTTCCTCGCTCTCAAG
Source organism: Notechis scutatus (assembly GCF_900518725.1). The sequence continues at coordinate 120,845 of NW_020716865.1, forward strand.
GGAGGGGCTGGAGGTCCACTTGGAGGGTTTCCTAGTCTGGGGAGAAACCAAATCGAGGCTGAGAACGGTGGACCTCCTGATCTCCAGGCCCTTTTTGTCCACCTTGACGCTCTCGGGCTCCTCCAGCTTCCGTTCTTCACCTAGGTGACAGCCATTGGGGGCTCTTGCAGGCCAAGGAAGACCATCCCCCCTTCCCTCAATGACCATTGCTGGGTCGCCGGAGGTTTGTTCTTCCGCCTCTTGGCTCCTTCGCCCCGGGGAAATCTCCGTCTCTCCAGTCTCCTCCCCTGCAGAAAAATCCAGCCAGTTCAGGATCCCGGCCTTGCTTTCCTCTGCAGGGGAATTCAGCACGAGCCTGTTGACGTGCCTGCTTTCCGCACAGCCGCTGCTCTCTGAATCTGACCGGGATATCTGCCTCCTCAGGGGTCCCCGGGGAGCATCGATCGTCTCTCTGCTCCCATCTGCAGCTTCTCTCTCCCAGCTTTGCTGGCAGCCAAAGTTATATATTTGAGCCCAAGGCCAAGTGCGGTCCGTCATTTCCCTTTTCCTTTCAGAGGCCACCGGAGAGTCAGAGGGGTGGGACTCTCCCTGGCTGGTGACGATGCTAAGTTTGGCTTCTTCCAGCCTGTACAAAAGAGCATTCACCTTCCTGCCTTCTTCCGAGCATTGCTTTGGGAACACCTGCATCGCGCCCGGCTCCTCTGGGCCCTTTCCGCACACCTGCGCACCTGTTCCGCTCTCCTCCAGGCTTCGGTTCAATTGCATTTCTCTCGTGGATACCTGAAAGCGGTCCGTTGTGCCCCTTGCCCAGGGGATCTCACCAGCCTCCTGCTCCGCCATCGGAGCCCAAGCGTCACGGGACATCTTAGAGGTCTTTCGGAGGTGCGGGGGCTGCTGGCTTTGAGTCCCGCCGCTGCCCTCCGGCAAGTGGGGCCGTTCTGCAGCTTCCATGCTCGGCAGGGGCTGGAACCCCCAGGCCAAGTTCCTGTGCAGAGGAAACCCGAGCAAGATCTGTTCCCCGTTGCCGGTCCGTCAACTTTGCATTTTATAAGAAGCCTGAGGGGAAGGCATGCAGGTTTTTAAAAGCCTGTTATGGCTAAAGAAGAAGGATTAGCCTGACCAAAACCATTGCACCCAACAGCGGGACAAGAAGCAAGTGCTTTAAAAGGAAAAGTATGAGAGATTTTCCCCACCTGAGCAAGCAGAAGCAGCCACCTCCAACGTCTCGGCTGCCGAGCGTCCGTGCTGCAGATTCAAAAGCTCTCTGCCGTTTTCTCTTTTGGAAGAAAAAGGGTGGAAGCAGCTTTCCCTGGTGACTCCCAGCAACCTGCCTTTTTGGGCCCCAACAGTGACGCTTCACGTTCTTCCTTTGCATTCATTTATGGTCAAGAGGCTCTGCTCACCCCCTTCTTCAGGAGCAGAGATCAAAAGCAGACGGGCAACACCTTCGCCGGGAAGGCCTCTCTGCCCTGTCCTGCTCCGTCTCCTCCGGGATGCTCGGTCTGGCTCCCAACTGGCTCGAGGGAAAACTAGAAGAGGTTTTGGCCAGCAAGCGGAGGGAATGCCGATTCTGTCTGCAGTGCTGGGATATGTAATTGTGGGAAGGATGGCTGTGACATGCCAGGAAGTAAACAGAGCCGCCTTGTGAATCTCCATCCATCTCTCTCGGGCGCTCGGCTCCTCTCGGGGCTGGGCAGTCTCTGCTAATAATAAACAAACTCCTGCAAATCTCCCTCGCCTGAAGAGGGTTTCGAGTAAGGATCTAGGTTTATATGCAGCCAGAGGTTTGGAGGAGGACTGGACCATTTCAGTTAAACAGAGAGAGCAACCATCCCTGTCCGGCTCCCATCTCACAGCAGGCTAGCCAGACGGGGACGGCCGTCATCGCTCTTTGCCTTTTATGGCTTGCTAGGGGTGTGAGGCTCTTGACACCCTTCAGAGGCTGCGCTTGGCCTCCCAGCCCGCCGTGCCAAGGTCTCACACCAGCCTCTGGTGAGGAGAGGGGACGTGTGTGTGTGTGGAGAAGGTCCACCTTCTGCCTTGGCCGTCCCCATCTGGGCCAGCTCCCCTGTTCTGCTTTTATGGTAACAAGCAGGACTGGCCAGTAAAGGTGGAAGAGCTGCCCTGGGGTCTGATCCAGCATCCCAGCAATCCCCCCCTTCTCCCCAGGAGAAAAGGGCAGCGTTTAGACCTTGCCGAAGGATGGAGGAGAGATTTTAGGAAGAAAAAAAGGAAGAAAAAATCCAGCTGTTTCTCTCTCCCTCCCCCCCTCCAAAAAATCTCCTTCTGCTGTGCTGCTTAGCCTGCATCCTTCTCCTGAAACCTTCCTCAAGAGCAGAGAGGTTGCCCAACGTTGGTCTGGTGGGTGGAGAACCTCTCAGTCCATCTCTGGAGGCTAAATCCCATCCCACAGACGCCAAATACAGTTCGCAGAAAAGGCTGTGGGATATCCTTAGCAGGACTTGTGTGCTTTTTCTGGAGCTACAAGACTTGGGGGGGGGGCTGGGGGGGTGCCTCCAGATGAATTCCCCACCCCATCAGCAGGAGCCCCTATCCTAGGAACTTCTCAGCAGAAGATCGGCCAATGGTGGGATTTCCTTTAACTGCTGATTGTTGTCTGCTTTACCATAGCAACCTTCATAACAGGATATAAACATCTGATGTCCTTGCCTTCCACACAAAAAACCGCACAGCTGGCCAAAAGCTGGAACATGAGGCCGGCTCCGTGTTAGGATGTGTTCTTGTAGCAGCTAATGGGAAAATGTGTTTCTCCATCCACAGGAGGAGGGGAAAAAATAAGCCGAAGACGCAGAAGCTCAGCTATCTTCGGTCCAGGCTGCTTTGGGAAAAAGTGGTCAAAAGTGCTCTTGTGGTTTTCTTGTTCTCTCGCTGACAGGAGGAAGTGGGGTACAAGAGGCGTCAACTTCTGCTAAGGGCCGCGGATTCACTTCCAGACCGACGGAGGGAGTCAGAGGAGCAATTTCTCAAAGGAAGGGAAACTAGAGTCCTTCTACAAAGCATCTTTCACGGTGGGGAAAAACCCGGATTTCTGCAAAGTTGTTGCCCTTCTAGACTTCGGAAAGTCTCATGGATGTCAATTCTTCTACAGGGTCCCAGGGTGACCATGCTGGCTGCCATGACGTAGAGCAGAGGTCTCCAAACTGGACAGCTCTGGACAGAGTTGTGGACTTCAATGGCCAGAATTCTCCTTGTTGCTAGGACGGAGCACAAGGCAAACTTTGGCTCAGACAATGTTATTCCTCTAAGATAAACACAGGCCATTTCTTTCCCTCCCGCAGGAGAACAATTCCAAGCAATCTGAAAAACTCATCGGAAAAGAGAAAACAAACACCGACTGGAGGCCTTTAAAGGCAAAATTTGGTGAGATTTCTGGAGAGACGTCTCCCTCCACCCCAAAAATGGGGAAAAAAGCTGATCCATCTCTAAAATTAAATCTATTGGATTAAAAAAAAACCTCCTGTGATTCTGAGATACGAAGAGTGCTAATTGCTTTTTTTGGCTACTCACAATTCAAGGTAAACCCATGATATGCCCAATATACAGCCAACAAGTTCTACAAAAGTCACCTAGGAGGTGGCATTTATGGATGGTTGTGTTGCTGATGTAGGTAATCCAAGTCCTGGTCAATCCCCTTTCAATGCAGTTTATGTTCACCTCATTCCCCCTCAGAGTAGAATCAATACTGCACTAACATTCAATCGCAATTATTTTGTCCTTCCTTTTAAATCGGTTCAAAGTGACCTTTGGCTGTAACTGGTTTTAGCATTTGGTCCCACCTGTCAAATCAGCATCAAGAGACTCCAGCCATGTTCTCTAAAATCCATCTCTTTCTGCAGCCCCGTGGAATCCACTTTTCATTTTCTGGGGTTTTTTTTTGTCTCAGAACTCAAGGATAACAAAATTATTTATCGTATCATTACTGTTAAATGTCTCTGACCTTAAAGGGTGCCATTTCTGGACAGTTTGTTCTGACTAGCACTACAGTTTCTACTAACAATGGGCATTCAGGAAAACAGAACTTCATCTGAGGTTCGAATTACGCTATTTTGGTTAAAGGTAATAAAACATGCCATATTCTGATTCATCCACAAAAGTGTTTAATGCCCCAGGAAACATACATTACCGGTCCTACCACACTAGGTAACACTACAATGAAATTTACAGTGTTCAACAGGATCGGGAGAAACAGTAAACATGGAACAGGTATATGGAGCAGGTACAGCAGAAGGGAGGGAGAATCAGGGGGTCCCACCCAACACCCCCAAACAAAACGATCACGTTTGGAGGGAAAACAACAGCCTTGTCAGCCACTGGTCAGTTTAGATGGGGACCTTGGCCAGTATGGCCAGCAAAAATGCTCGAACTACTCTGCCATTTCAGGTGTGTTGAGTGAGCCACGAGGCCAGGACGATAATCCCATTGACCTAAGCGCTATTTTTTCCTTAGGAATAAATGAGTTTCAGGGGAAAGGTTTGGAAAATCTTAAAACTACACACACACACGCACACACACACACAGAGGTGTCTGCCTATCTACGTAGATCTGAAGATCGGAGGTAGCATTTGCGTCCCCTTTGGGTCCTTTTGCACGAGGGGCCCTTAAAGGAGGAAGAGTAACACTTGGCTTGACCTTCAAAGCCAACCTCTGGGTCCTTTTGACCTTTTTTTTGGCATGTAAGGAAGGCTGGCGCTGCCCGATCGAAGTCGAGAAGAGGCCGTGAGAGACGCACCAGGGCCCTGCGCCTCCTCCTTGGGCTGGCCCCCTTCTCAGGGGCTCCTCGGTCGGTGGCCTCTTGGCTGGAAGGGCCACCTGAGAAGCGGAAGGCAACTCTCGTCTGTTCTGAACAAGGTAAAATTGGGTTTAGCACAGGCAAAACTAAAAGCATCCATTAAAACAAGGACACCGCAAAGGGGTCAGCTTTTCCCCACCCGGGGGGTGTGCTTCAGTTGCCCCAAGGGCTGGAGCCCGTCTGCCATGCCCTTCCAGGAGGGGAGGTTGCCAAGGGCGGGAGGCTCGCTTGGCGTGGCCTCCCTCGCGTGGGCCAAGGGCGACAGGTCCAGCTCGCCCATCAGGTCCTCGGAGGCCAAGTCGAGGCTGCCCAGCTTGGCCAGGGAGTTGGAGCGCTTCAGCGGAGAGGAGACGGTCAAGCCGGCCAGCCGCAGCCGGGTTTCAATCTCCTGCGTCCGCTGTTTCACCAGCCCGGGCTTCCCGTGGACGCTGTGGATGCTGTCGCTGCTGGAGCTCCGCGTGAGGTTGGAGCTCCTGGAAGAGGGCGGGGTGTAGCAGACGGTCTTCAGGAAGTCCTTGGTGAAGGTGCTCGTGTGGTCCCCCCTGGAGGGGACGGGCGTGGAGGTCTTCTGGGAGGCTCCGGCAGCCAGCAGGGCCTTCGGGAGCTTCTCCGGGGGGCCCTGGGAGGCGAGCGGCAGTCGACTCTCAACCGCCGCCATCTCCTGGGGCTCCTCTTCCAAGATGGTCGCCACATCGGCGGGGCCTCCGGAACACTCCTTGCCCTGCCCGGCCAGGTCGGAGGGCGGGGCCTTGAGGCGCTCCAGTTCCTGGGTGTGCTTGCGCACCAAACCGGCCTTCTGGAGCTGCAGAAGAGACTCCTGGTGCTGCATCAGGTAACTGTTTGTGGTCGGCTTCTCCAGGTCTTTGCTGAAGAGCAAGTATTTCAGGTCCTTCGTCTGCCGAGCCTCTTTTCTTGGAAAAGAATCGTGCTTGGAGACGGGGCTTCCCTCACAGAGAGAAGGCCTGGAGCCAGGCGAGGCGCCTCCCGGGGCTTTCGGGGCCTCCCTGGGCTTCTCAGAAGGGCCACAGGGCCAGCCTGGAGCCGGCCGGTCGGGACTGACGTCCTGGGCCTCGCTTCCCACCACCATCGGGAGCTCCTGGGGTTCCTTCCGAGGCCCCTGGCAGAAGGCCTGCTCCAGAGAGGCCGGGAAGGAGGGCTGGGTGCAGACGGCGGCCCGTGGGCCAGGGGTCTCTGCTGGCAGGGCCCCTGGGGGGTCCCTGAAGGCTTCAGGAGGGGACCCCCCCAAGGGATACAGGCAGTCAGTGCAGGATTTGTAGGGGGGCTTGACTCGGTTCAGGATCCCAAAGAGCGCTTCGTGCTGGAGAGGAGAAAAGAGAGGAGGGTGAAAGGGGGACATTCTCCACCCAGCCCTCCCCCAGGAGGGGGGGGAGGGGATTCCTCAGCCAGGCAGGTTGGGCCCTCCAGACAAGAAGAGCCCAAAGGAAGCCTTGGGGGTCAAGAGGGGGATCAGACCCTGGGGGTCCCAGGAAGCCCACCCCCCACAAAACAGACCCGGCCAAGCTCAGTCCGGCCCTTACTTCAAAGTCATCCGGGCAGCTCCTCTTACTGTTGTTGTTATTCAGGTTCTCGCCGATGGGCCGGCCCTCCCCGTCCATCAACCGGCGCTTCCATCGCTCGAGGGGCTTCTCCTCCCCCAGCTGGGCAGCCGAGGCCTTCTGATGGCTCTCGGGGCCTGCGGTGCTGGACAGCTCGGCCTCCCCCTGGACGCCCGGCTCCGCTGCCTGCAGCTGGCCCAGCAGCACCTCCTCCTCCTCCTCCTCCAGGATGGAGTCGGCCTCCAGGTCCTCCACCTGCAGGCACAGCTCCGGGGGGCCTGGCAAGGAGTCGGAGAGGCGCCGCAAGCAGTAGTGGAGGCCCACCAACTCCAGGGGCGTCCGGTGGTCGGTGCAGAGAGGCGGGCTGGGAGGCCCCAGGTCCATGTCCTCCAGGCTGCCGAGCAGGAATTCGGTGGGCCCGGCGGAGCTTTCCAAACTGGGGGAGAAGCCGCCTCCCGCCTGCTGTTTCCAGAGCTTGTTGTGGCGCTGTTTGCTAGATGGGGAGAAACAGAGGGGAGGGGTGGCCAGGGGGGCTCAGGGGCTTCGTGCCCAGGGAGAGTCTTGATTGTCCGGTTGTCCCAAAGGCAACTGGACATTTTTTGGAAAACGTTTCGCTTCTCATCCAAGAAGCTTCTTCGGTTTTCAAAGGGAAAAAACAACAAGAAAATCAAGCTGCCTTTTGAGGGGGGGGGGGAATTCAGGTGGGCAGGTCAAGTGGCTGCAAGGGTCAGGGGCAAAAACACGGGGAGGAAAGGGGATCGAACGGCCTGTGGGAACGGCCTTGGGAGACAGGAGGAAGGACTTCAGGCAAGGCAACGGTCGGATAAGAAGCAGAGAGGAAAAAGGGGTCCTCCTCTCAAGAGCTCATTTCTGAGCTCAGGAACCCAACTTCCACGGCTGGGGGCTAAGGGGCAGCGTGGATCTTCCCCCGCCCTCTGCCCCCCCTCCCCCTTACCTGGCATCCAGTATTCCCTGATATTCCAGCAGCTGCCTCATGAACCCGGCATTGGGCCGAGCGATGCTGCGCTTCTGCTTGACGTAATTGTAGGCTTTCTCCAATGACCACCCAAACTCCTTCATGGCGTAGGCGATGACGGTGGACGCGGAGCGGCTCACACCCATCTTGCAATGGACCAGGCACTTGGAGTGGTTCTTCCTGGGGGAGGAGAGGGGCGGGAAGGGGTCAGGAGCAGGGATGGGGCCCTCAAGCCCCCGTGCCCTATTTCAGGTCTCACCTCTGCCTGGGCAAGGAAGCCCTCGAGGTGGGGCAGGGACAGCTGAAAGGGGCCAGACTTGTGGACTTCAACTTCCAGCACTCCTCAGCCAGCTCTGGCCAGGGAATTCTGGGAGCTGAAGTCCACAAGCCTTAAAGGTGCCAAGGATGGACACCCCCTGGCCTTAAATGTCCATCTTCAGCTGCAGGGTCCCTCCAGTCTTGGAAGTAAGCCATTCAGGGGAGGACTTTCCTGGGGTATCTCGCCCAGAGGTCCCAGCTTTGGACCCACAGAAACGGAGGCCGCGAATCGGCTTCTGGGAACTCACTTGGCTTTGTTGATAAAACGGTAAGCCTCGTTCCAGTGGGCGAGGAGGTCGGTCGTTTCTTCGTCGTAGACGCGGATGTTGTGGTATGCAAACAGCCCTGGGAAGAAGTTGTCGATCTCCCTGGTGACGTTCAAAATGTAGTCCACGCTGAAGGGACGGAAGCAGACGGAGCAGCAGGGGAAGGGAAGGAACGGCGGCGTCTCCGTGAGAAGGAAAGAGCCATTAAGAAATCAATACCGCTCAGCCCAACCTCCTAGTGCAGCCTGCATCTGAACCCGTACATTTCTGCCCGTCTTAAAAAGCAGACAGGGCAAGAAATGGACTCTCGGCCACCCTGAAAGTTAAAAATGAGATCTAAAGTGATCGAGACGTGGTTGGTTTAGGCTGGCTAGAGAAACCTCACCACCTCACAGACCTGATTGTGCTTCCTCTCTTCCCTTGTCTCTACTCACGCGAGGGTGTCTCTCCGAGACATCTGCACAGTCGTTTTAATATTTTAATGGTCTTTATAGTTCTTTTCGTTTTAAATTGTTTTTAAGATTTTAAGTTTAATGTAGGTGACTGGATTGTGGCCCGTTTGCTGCGATGGGCAAGCGATAGAAATCCAATAAAGGAAATAATAACCCTCTCCCATTCTTCCCTCCCTCCCTCCGCCAAGGCCCACCTCTTCACCCTCCGCAATTCCTGGCCCAATGCTCTTCATCTGAGGAGGTTCAGGTGTCTATGAATCCAACTCTGTGCGACAGTCCCAGGGGCTCCCTTGGCCGTGGGGCCTTTTTCCACCTTGGCCACTCAGGATTCCACGTGGCCCTGGCAGGCCGCTTGCCTAGAGAGCCCCGAAGTCAAGGAAGTTGGGGTGAACTCACCCTGAGCCCCGAAGCTCCTCCAGGTTCGAGGCATTCCATTCGGACCCCTGGAAGAATCACAGCAGAGTCAAGCGGTGGTGCTTGGGGGTGGGGCGGGCAGGGGGGCTCCCAAGAGAGACCTCCCACGCGTGGATGCTTACCAGGTAGAGGTGGTCGAAGATGAGGGAGGGCTTGTCCATCTGGCCCAGGATGAGCAGCATCTCGTTGTCGATGAATTCCTTGAATTCTTTCAAATTGCAGCTCATCTGCTTCTCCAGCTGGTTCCGGATCTGCCGAGAGAAGGAGGGAGGAGCTTAGGGCACGGAGCAATTCTGAGGGAGGTTGGCGGTGGCGAAGGAGGCCCCCCAGGTCCCAGTCCTCGGCCTCCTGGGTTTACTTCTTTGGAAGTCACGTTCTCCAGATCTTTGCTCATCATGATGCTCCGGAGTTGGGCCTTGATCAGTCGTTCAGCCCTCTCGCGCTCAGTTGGCCTGGGAGGGAGGGAGGAAGGAAGGCCGGAGTTGTGGTGGGTTGCAATTCCAGACGGCTGCCTTCCCACAAAGTATTCCCAGAATTCCCCAGGAGAACAGCAAGCCGGGAGAAATGCTGAGCCTTTGTGTCGCCTTCTTGCTGACCAGAAACAGTTGGGGTTCCACAGAGAAGCACCCCAACAGCTGTTTAACCACACGAGGGAGGATCAAGGAAGGGAGCTTCTGAAGGACTGAGCACGGAGGGTTAGAGACCCACAACCAAGCCTGCGCAAGCACCTGGTTCTCTCCAACACAACGCAGCCTCTGGTGTGCCTGTGTGCCCATGCATAAAGAGTGGGTGTGGGTCTTAGAGACAGTGACTCGACCAATAAGGCCAGCCCCCAACTGTCCATGCCTGCCTGAACATCTCGGCCCTTGTTTGACGAGGCAGGTGGGTGGTGCTCAGGATGCTGCGGGAGCCCCCTAGAAGCCCCAGAGAGATGCTCCTCCAACCCCACAGGGTGCCCTTTCCTCCCTCCTCCTCCTCCTTCCACCTTGGAGCGAGGCGAGGAAGGGCACCCCTTTCCAAAAGGCCAGAGGGGACAACCCTCCACAAGGGCCCAACGCAAGAACGGGAGGGACCCACTTGTCCATGTAGAGGGCAGGCGAGTCGGGGCGTGGGGACTCCAGGTCCTGCATGGCGTTCCACTCGTTGAGGCAACTCTGCTCGGAGGCGATGCAGCTCTCGTAGTAGGTGGCCCAGACAAGCGCCATCCCCCCCGGGAAGTAGTTGTGCCTCCGAGCCATCTCGCAAGCCTTGTGGAGGATCTGCAAGGCAGACCTACGAGTGGGGAGACCCAAAGAGACATCGCTTGGCCCCGGCACCCTGAGCAGCAGGAGGCCCAGCCAAGCAGGCCCCAAGGAGGAGGGTGGCTGAAATGGAAGGCGCAGCGGAGCCCTCCTGACCACTGCAAGGAGGCCAGGAGAGCTGCTGAGGCCGGCCAGCCACGGACCGCCTGGGTCCCTGCCACGGCCACTGAAAAGCGGCTTCAGTCTTTGGGGAGGAGGCAGGAGGAGGAAAAAGGGAGCCGCTCACCACATGGCTTGCACCGAGACCGGTTTGAAGATGTGCGTCTTGCCCACCGTGCTGACGCTGAACCCGCTGACAAAGACAGACAGAAATCGATGCAGCGCACACAGGGAAACAGACCGCAGCTCTTTCCCAGTAGGCAACAATCTTAGATCGAACCAGAAATGGAGGGAGATCCGGGCAGGCAATAAAATCCTGCCCCCCTCCAGGAACTGTTCACAACAGTCTCACCTCCCCCCACCCACCCACCAGCTTTGCCATCTCCTGCCAGCTCTCCGGATCCCCCTGGTTCTCACCCGTCTCCATCCAGGTGGATCTTCGTATCGCTCCACAGACGTAACACCATCCCGATGGTACAACTCTGGCTGCCGGGAAAGAGGGACGGGGAGGTCCAGGGCTGCTGATTGGGCAGAACGGGGAGTGGAGGAAGCCATCCCTGCTCTTCCAAGGACGCCCAGGCCCTCACCCCTCACCTCTCCTTGCTGGAAAAGTCCACGCCCAGGAGAATGTTCTCCTCGGTATCTTGGCGCCCGGTGCTGTAGACGACCACCATGTACCTCACGCGATTGCTCCAGGCACTTTCTAAGCGTACGGCCTAAAAACCAGCAAGGCAGTTCTCAGCATTCATCCCTTTGGACAAATCTCTCTTTAGCTACGTGTTAGTTTAGCTAGGTATGTTTCTGGCAAGACAAAAAGAAGAGGGTTCATTCAATTTTCTCCAAACCACCTGGTGCCCTCTAAACAGACGTTGGGCCACATCTCACACAGTCTTCCAGGCAGCACTAGGCAGGGAAGGGTAGCTGGGAATTATGGGGATTCTAATCCGATGCCCCTGGAAGGCACCAGACTCCCTTCTTCAGCTCTGGGCAGAAGATCTCAGAAAAGGTAGAGGAAGGCCAGATCCTGCTATCTACGCGATGTTCTTGAGATCTTCCAGCAGCAACGTCAGTGAGTCCACACTTGAGAGACCAAGGGCCCTCACAACCAAGCATTGATGGCTAAAGCTAGGAAAAATGATGATTGGGGATACCCTGCTTCCAATGCCACTTTGATTGACAGGAATAGGTTTCTCTCTTCATAGGTCTACTCTAGGTTCCCAAGCAACTCCTCCTTTCGGAAAGGTTTGATCTGCTGGGACAAGACCACTGCTGAATGGGGAGGGTGGCCACAGATTACACCATGGCAAGGATTTGGCAAGTCCTCTTACCAGCTTGATTCTGTCCTCACAGCGAAGGAGGTTGATCATCACCTGAAGGTGCTGCGGCAAATCACCTGTGGATGCACAGGCAGCAAAATCATCAGGTGCATCTCCTAGATCTGCTTTGGTGCATCAACTAACCAAGCTCTCCCCCCTCCATCCACCCCTGGTCACTGGCATGGCCCAGTCCCTTGTGTTTCTCAACCCTGGCAGCTCGGAGGTGGATGGACTTCAACGGCAGCTGGGTGAGGAATTCTGGGAGTTGAAGTCCACCCACCTGAAAGTTGTCTGAGGCTGATGATCTCCCATGACTCCCAGGAGAAGATTAAGAGTCATCAAGCTCTCTTGCTTTCTCTCTGAATCTCTCTGAAGCCTCCTTAACAAGCCATCATTCCGCTTCCCAGGAACCTCCTGAAGGCCAACCAGAGATTTAGGACAGCAGCAGAGGTCCTTGGACCCCAGGCAGGAAGGCTGCCAAACCCTTCTCCAGAACGGGCAACAGAAGGTATGGACTTCGCTGCCTTTTCTTCCCACCTGGATGTCCTTCCTGCAGAGGGTGCTAGTTGACCGAAGGCTAGTGCTGGCCCTCGCTCGCTTGCTTGGGCCCACATCCAGACCCGATTTGGAACTGTCTCACACACACACACACACCCCGTATCCCCAAGATGTCTCTGGACTTGGCAATTCCCAAACAGTCCCACCTCCATCTCACCAACCACAATGGACCGCCTGGCTGCCCTCCGAGAGGCCTTGTCTCCACCCTCCAGAGGCCCTGAGCAAAACAAGCTTCTTCCGGCAAGAACGGCCAAGCTGAGCGCAGAAGCTTAGCCCCCTGTGGTACGGCAGCCCATCCTCCGATCTCCTCCTTCCCCTTGGCACCACCGAGGGGAAACCCATCGATGCCCTTTGGTGCCCAGGGCTCCCGCCCTCACGTACCACCCCCTTTCTCCTGGCTTTTCCAAAGCAGTTCTACTTGCGTTACCTGGAGAGGCCAGGAGGACGTTACCTGCATGTTTGTGAGGCTGCAGGAGACTCCGGGGTGGCCCTTGCGGACTGTTTCCTTGCTGCAGGAACAACGCAGCTCCTTTGACCATAAAAAAGCTCTCGCTTAAACTGCAACACAAACAGGCAGAGCCGCCGGTCAGGCAGGGAGAGGCAGGGAAGCCTGTCCGTGCAGACAGACGGACTCCCGGGGAGCAACGTCAAGCTTTCTGGGAAGGAAAAGTGGCCTCAATCTCATTGCCTCCAAAGACGAGACTTTTCTTGGACACAATGCGTGGCTGCCTTTCTCTGAAAGGGTGTTGTTGTTTTTTTAAATTCCTAGTCTAGTCTCTTCTTTGCTGACAGTCTCCCCTCCGTGTATTAACCGGGCAAGTCCCTGCTTAGCTTTCTCCACAAGCAGCTACATCTAGGGTGGGCAAGTGGAACCAGGTAATCCCACCACCCGCCTGGATCCAGCTGGGAAAGGGAGCAGCCCGTCTGTCAGACTGAACGAGATGCAATCCTTGCTCCAGCTTGTGCCTATCACAGGCATCGCAAACCAAGGACAGATTTACTTTCTGTTTTTTGTTTTTTCCCCCAGTTTAAAGGCTACAAAACCAATAAATGGTAACGTGATCTCCAAACAGAGTAATCTTTCCTTCTCCCTGGTCATGCTCCCCCCTCTCTTGGTCCAGGAGCCAGTGGCTCATCCTTTCAGAGGTCCTGGTAAAGTTAGGAGACAATTAGTGGGACCAAAGGAGGGTGCCTGATTGCTTCCATACACTGGAGGCCTTGTTCCCGAGCCAAAAGCCAGCGGCACCCAGCCAAGCTTTAAGTGAATGGCTTAAGTGCTTGTCGCGGGGGGGGGGGTGGACAAGGAGGCTTCACTGCTGGCAAATGGTTTTAGAAAAGTGGCCGGGTTCCCGTCAGAAGCAGGCTGTGTAATTTTCCATCGGGGTTAGATGTTGGTCTGCTTCAGGAGGCGTGCCGACAAGAGTTTTGGAGGAAAAAAGATAACAGCCTTCAAGCAGAGTGGCCTCATGACCCTTTCCGATTCCACAAGGAATACTTGCTAATATGGTTTTTAGAAAACTTTTTCCCTTTCAGCACATTCAGCTCCATTTTCACGTGGGGATTTATAAAGAGCCTTCTAGATTGGGCTTGGAGGTGGGAAGATGTTGGCTCCAACATCTGGAGCATTCGCTAAAACAGGGGTCTCCAACCTTGGCCACTTTAAGACTTGTGGACTTCAACTCCCAGAATTCCTCAGCCAGTTCTGGAAGTTGAAGTCCACAAGTCTTAAAGTGGCCAAGGTTGAAGACCCCTGCAGTAGAAATTTCTCCCCAACCAACTCCATGAGAATGGGCTTCTCTGCTATGTTTTCTAAGCTGTCCCCCAAAAAACTGCATGCAGTGGAGCCATTCCACCTTTTAAAGGTTATAGAAACACTGTTTTAGTCCAGGACAGGAAACCGGTCCACCTCATGAAGACTGAGAGCAACAAAGAACGATCTGGAGAGGATTTCTCCAATTCTTTAAAGCAGGGGCGTCCAAGCCTAGCAACTTTAAGACTGGAGAACTTTAACTCCCAGAATTCCCCAGCCAGCATGAGGGTCTGGATTTTCACTTCCATTCAAATATGGTCAGTCTACCGTCTTTGGAGGCCAACCTAGCAATAAGTCTATTTTACAGAGAAAGAACTAAGGCAAAATGCACAATTTGCCTATGAAACATTCCAAATCTGACAGTACAGTACTAGCAAAGGAGGATATTCCACGCTCACCTGATTAAACACGTGCAGCGTGGGCTGCAGAAAGGTCTCACCCACTCACCCACCCACCCACCCAAGAAGCTGCTACTCCCACCTGACGTGACCAGCTGAATCTGTGCGAGATCCCATCAAGTCTGCATTTCACCGGACAATAAAATCCAGCCAAAGGCTGGCTGCTAGTTGACCAAGCCTTTTATCTGATTAAGAGTCCTGAACATCAAATGTCAAGTGGGACCTGATTCACAGCCCCAGGCTGGAAAAAAAAGTCAGAATGGACATTGGGGTCAAAGTACAATGAGCAACACTGATGGAAAGTCCGAGAAAACACGCAAAGGGTTTGCAAAGTCTGACAGGACACCTTTCCCGACATTTCCTGCCATTCGGAGAACAACAACGGCGCACAATTCCTGTTTATGATCAAAGGGAGAGAAATGACTAACTGCCCATAATCCTGACCACACGGCACAATCAGGCTCAAGTGAGATCATCCCAGAGCCATCAACTCAACCGAAGAAAAGCCCACGGCGACAGCTTCCTTCGGTGGCCAAGTATTCAAGCAATCGGACAAAGGATTCGTCAAAGATCTGTTAGCAACAAGAAATGTAAGAAAAGGGACGTACGCTCCCTGTCCTTCAGTGGTGACCTCAGCGATCTCCAAAACATGAGTCCAGCCCCACATTTGGCCTTAAGTCCGATCAAGAGAAAACCAACCACTAAAACCAGCTTTGTATATCTGTCGGTTTGTAGACAGCAGCCTAACCCAACCATTTCTGCAGCTGAACTCCCTCCAGCTCAGTTGAAGCTTGGAGCAAACCTGTCTTGAGATGCCTTCATGGAAGAACGCAACACACCCACCACGAATGAAGCCTTGAGACCCTCTGAAGGTCTCGGCCTCCAGCAGAGCAGGAAGGATGGGGGGCATACGTACGGCTTGGGTTTCTTTAAGCAGCCGAAACATCGCGTGGCCCCAAAGGACAGGCAGAAGGTAGCAAAGTCAGAAAGGCTCATAACCAAGTCTTCAAGTCATCGTGCTGAGCTTCTCAACATGCCTTGGTGGGAACGAAAAAGCCAAGCAATCCTTCGGCGCGGAGGAGGGACTCTCCACGTCTCTTGGGAATGGAGGACTTTTATGGAGCTGTGCCCCCCCCCCTGATATCTTCTTGGCCCCAAACAAGCGCAAGGACCTGCCCTCGTCCACCCCGATGAAAGAGGTCTTTCAAAAGGAAAGGGGGACCAAGCAATGCTGGCGAGATCCCTCCTCCCCTCCCACAGCCTTTGCTCGCTGGCCAGCTCCGTGAAGCTGCTCCATTAGCAGGACGGATCCTCTTGGCTGTCCTTGGGAGAGGGAAAGGGGTCACAGCCTGATGGACGAAGGGCTGGCATTCCTCACCGCCCACAACAGGACTCGCACGAGGTCCTGGGAGAGTAAGGCCGTCTCTGGGGAATCTGATCGGGGTCCAATTTCACTGGGCAGCACTTGAGAAGCAGACGGATGGAGGCGAGACAGCTTGGAAACCAACTACCCTGCGAGACTTTTCCATGGAAAATAAAGGCCTTCCTGGGTCTCCTGAGCTCCATGCCTGGCGAGGATGGTGGCCATCGTTATCCCAGGGCATCAGAAGGGCAGAGGGGTGAAATCTGGGTCATGAATTATTCAGGACTCACGACTGTCCAACCAAATGTTTACTGGGGGACAGTAAATGCTGGTGTGGGAGGAGAAATCGAGACCCCGCAAAGCAGGTTTTGCTCCTCCCATAGATTTATATCTATGGAAACACTCAGGAGGGAGGGAAGAGAATGGAAAACGGGGTCCCTAAAGTGCTTCGGTACTCTCTGAAATACACTCACACGTCTAGGGAGTAGCCAATGAGCTTAGAGCAGAAGAGAGCAACGTACTAGTTCCATTTCTCTCCGTCCATTTCAGACTAAGGTGGAGATGAGCCAAGCGCTTCTCCGGTCCCTCAGCCCTTTGGGGAGAAGCTCCCAGGGCCTCCTTCCCAGCCGAGGAAGCAAGGAAAGCCGTATCGAACGGGAGCCTTAGAGGGAAATGAAGGCATGGGAATGGAACCGCAGAGCCGGCTCTCAACCCCGTAGAGCCAGCCAAAGGCCCAACTGGGATATCTCAGAGGCTTAAGGCCGGTTTGTGGTTGAGTGTCTGCTTCTTTCAGAAAAAGTGGGGGGGGGTTGTTCTAAGGTGGATAGGGAGTGGGGGGAGGCCACGTTCTGGACATCCCACCTCCAGGTTTCCAGACCCTGCTCTTCTTAGGGGCTCCAACTTTCAGTGCCGAGACCCTGTCCAGCTTTGAGGCCGTCCAAACTTCTCTCTCCCCAAAGAAAAAACAGAGTTTTCAACGTGGCGATTCTATGACTCCAGATCCCAACATTTAAAGAACGGACACCTCCGCTTCACCTACAGCCCCCTGTCCCTAACCCTTCCCTTGGACCTTCCCCTTCCGGGGCTCCCCCTGCCAAGGGCCTGGCGCAAGGACGGCCAGACATGAGTCAATCCGTAACGAAGAGTTGATGCGTGGCCAGGATGTGTGGGAAGAGAAGAAAGCCACCCGGTTCGGAGGGGACGCCTCTCCAGGAAAGAAACCCTCTGCAAGGGCCACCTCTCAAGGGGCCCCGCGTGGCTTTTCCAGGAGCAATTCAACCGGCCTGGCTCAGGAACTCTGTTCTGCTCTGGGAAGGTCCAACCTTTGGCCGGCCCTCCAAAGAGGCTTGAAGCAACCCGGAGGGCCCTGGAGGAGCCGAGCGGCTGGGCCGTCTCCTGGTCCCCTTCTGGAGGCATCGTTGGTCCCAGGGGAAACCCAACCCCCACCCTGCCTCTTGGCCGCATGGCCAGAAGGGCCGGAGGAGGGGTGAGCTTGGGGGCTGGGGAGCCTCGCTGCTCCCCGTGTGTCTGCAGAGCTGCACCAACAAAAGCTCTTTGTGAAGGGGGCCATTGTGCAGCGGCTGAGGCAGGCGTGGGCCGGCTTCGCTGCCAGGAATTCCAAGCCGCGTTTCCAGAGGCCTCAGGTCACTCGCGGCAGCGCTGATGCAGAGCCTCTTTTGGGGTAAGGCTGGGGGGGTGAAGAAATCTTTCGGGGTTTATCCCCATTCTAAGCCTTGCGGGGCCAGGCCTGTCCAAGGGGACTGGGCAGAGGGAGGCGGCTGTGTTGGGACCAGTCCAGGGGAAGGGGAGGAGGTGGGCTCGGTCCCCCGTTTCCCATCATGCAACGGGCTTGGGAAAGGAAACACAGAGGAGTCCTTTTCCAGGAGGGCCATTGCGATGCAAGCAGGGACCCCCAAGCACCCTCGGGAGAAAAGCCTTGCCGATAGCGAAGGCGAGCGGGAGGGGAGAGCCAACCCTCCCCCCACCCAGCAGAGACCCTGCCGTGAAATAAGAACACGAGGGAGCAGAGCTCAACCCTTCTGCCTTTGCAGCCGAGGGTCCGGCGGGCCTCAGCGCCTGATTCCAAGGGTCAATCTGGATCCTGAGAGAGCCAAGTGGCCTGGGACTGGGAGCCTGGACAAGGGGTGCTAAAGTAGTCCATTTGCAGCCCAGTTCAGCCTCAGAGGGCAGGACTCACTTCTTAAGCCCCCATAGTTACCTTGAGGGCAGGTGTTTCTGCCTCTACCTGTGCCGGCTGGCTGGCTGGTCCCACAGACCAGGAAATCCCCCCATGCCAAGACCCAGGCAAGGAGGTCTGGGGGAGGGGCTCACCCACCCTCTCTCCTCCATCCGCCTGGGCCTTTCGCAGCTCACCCACCGCCCTGCTGCGATCCAGATTAAACCGGCCAAAAACACGATGCAGCCTGCAGAATTCGCCCCATGAGAGAGGGAGGGAGATCCACCAGGAGACGAACCCCCGAGATCTTTGGGGGAACCAGGTTCCACTCCAGGGGGCGCAAGTGCAGGCCGAGCTCCCCAAGGGCTTGGAGGGGGAGGAGGGCTGCTGGGCCTTCCCTCAAGGGGTCACTGGGGACAGGGGCTGGAGATCCTGCACGGCCACTCCAGGGGCTCCCAGCGGTCATCGTCTGGCCGGTGAAGTTAGCGAGGGACCCTGCTGGAGGGGGAAGCTGCGGACTCTTCCCACTGGCTCAAAAACAGGAAGCTGACTCACATCCTGGCCAGGTTGCAGGGTTGTGGCTTCACCACAGCAAGGAGGCACCTCGGTGGCCCGGGGGGAGCTTGGCCTGGGAACCAGCTGGCCACACAGATGTGGGGCTAGTGGGAAGCGCTCAGAAACCGGGGACAACATGTGGGCAGGAAAGCTCTCGTGCTCGGGGTCAGGACCCCAAACAAGGTTTGGGCTGGGCAATTGGGGGGGGGGGGACAGGAACCCCCAGCGAGGCTTTCTCTGCAGTGGAACCTTCTCCTTCTGGCGTCCTTTGGACATTATTTTAATCCTGCTTCTTGCACTGTTTTACTCCCTGTTTAGGATAAGCCTTGCCGCTCTGGATGGGACTAAGGAACCAGCGTTTATGGACAACGGCCGGCTTATTCTCCCACGTCATATCCTGGGAGGGAGGTTTGCTTTGGGGCCGGCAATGTGAGCGGTGGGCTTGCAAAGCGGCCGGTTTGCAAAGCGCTTCCTGTTGGGTCAGCCTGGCCGTTCCAGGGCAGGTCACTTCAGTCCCTGCAAAAACCTGGACGAAATGGTGTCACCCAAAACCCAAACTGGCCGGCAGAGGTGGAATGAGAGCGCCCTCCACGGACCAAAAGGGGCAATAACACCCCCATCTGCCCTTCAGCCTTTGGCTTAAGAGCAACGGCTGGCTGGCATTGCAGCCTCAGTGCCAGGCAGGACACCTCTGTTCCCGATGGACGGAAGCTCTGAAGAGGGACCAGCGGCTTCTACCAGCTCCATGGAAGCGCAGATGCCACCTGGCTGGCACCCCCAGCCGGCAGCCAGTGCCAGTCTGTTGCCCCCTGGCAGAGATGCCCTGTTTGGTCAGCTGATCTTTGAATGGTGGTCAGCAGGAGAGCGCTGGTGAGGAGACAGGACTCACTGCGATGGGGCAACGTTGGCGCCCCCTCCCCAAGGCTTCACCCCACCTACAAGATCATAGTTTAGCCTCCTGGACAGCCTGCCTGATTGTGAGGAACGTCGGAGCCCTGAAATCCCCTGCTTCCCCCCCCCCCCCCCCCCGGGAATTCACCTGAAGTCCTTTTCGTGCTGTTCCACTTCGGGGCAGTTTTTAAAGTATGAATAAAACCATTGCAATTCCATACAGGCTATGATAGCCCCACCATCACAGACAAACCCCCGAGATGGTAAAAATAGTACAGAATAGCCAACAAGGTTCAAACTGTATCTCCCAAATGCGGGAAGATTTTTTTAAAAAAAGGAACTTGATCGTCCTTCTGAAAACGCCATTCTTTTCCACGGAGTTTCCTGCCCCCCAGGCCCTGGGCACGTGGCCTTAGCACAGAATCTGAGCACGCGGGGAGTGCTAATCCAGCACCCCCATGGACTGCCGCACGTCTAAACGTGAGCTCACCCAGTTATTGGAGACCCCGGTGGCTGTGTTTGAAGCAGCATCCCCGGCCCCCCGAGGTTTACAAGGAAGACGTGGCGATAGCTGGCTAACCCCTGCGTGTGGCACTCTCCCAGTTCCCCAGGAGTGAAAAAAAACTCCGCCTACGTCGTAGCAAGAATGGTCTGTGCCTACCTCAGGTTGAGTTTGCGTTCCTCATCGCTGCCAACGTCCAGCTGCTGGGGGGGGGGGGAAGCAAGAATTAAACCTCAGTCACCCTTCCCAAGAGCTGCAAGGAAAGACGTACTTATGGCGGCCCACCTACCTTCTGAGGGCTTGGAGGAACACAAGGGCTCCTCCTGGGGCATCTGAAGGCCCCTGGAAAGTAGGGTAGGCAGATGGGGCCTCTTAAGGCCCTCCGGCGGGATGTAATGGTGTCTGCTACCAACCTTGCTCCCTTGCTCAGCCAGGTGCCCTCCGGCTAAAGGGGCCCTCATCTCCCATCATCCCCAGCCACATTGGCAATGCTGGGAAGGGCCGGCCTATCTCGCTCTCCGCTCCTGTGGTGGTCATTTCCCCATGCATGAAGAATCTTTGGGGGGGGCTCCTGTCTGTCTCCCAGGTTTATCTCTCCCTTCCGCTCCTTGGCTCTTAGGCGGTGCGGAGGGTGATGCCAACCGTGCCCCCCTCGCCTCTTGGGGCTCCCTGGATCCTCCTCCTTTGGGGATAAAAGAACTTGGCAGAGAAAGTCCCAGGGAGGTGAAGGTTGCCAGGTTTGGGCTGTGAGGAAGAAGATCTGGGAGCAAAGGCACCAGAGGGGTTGGAAATAAAGGTGGGGGATGCCCCCCCCCCCCCAGCAAAGCTGGCCCACCCCTCACCCCTTCCCAGCCCCACCGGATTTTAATCCCAACTTTCCCAAGAGGATGAACGGGAGCCGTGGGGAACAGAGCCCCCCCCCCCCTGCCCCGCCCCCCCCCCCCCCCACCCCCGGAGATGGCAGGGGGGCCAGTAGACCCCCTCTAGAGCCCCCCCCTCATTTCAAGGCAGGCCAAACCCCGCTGGGTCTCTCGTTTGGGCGGACGTCCCCGGGGCAGATCTTGCCCCCCCCCCCCCAGCTCCAAGGCTGCCCCCCAAGGCCTCCTCCCCGCGGGGCTTTCCCGTGGGACCCGGAGCCCCTTAAAGGGGCGGCTGCCCGGCGGGGGAGGAAGGCGGGCGGGGGTCCCGGGCGAGCCGGCGGGGGCGTCCGCGGGGCTCTCACCTCGCTGGCGCTGGCCGAGGAGGAGGCGGCGCTGGGCGTGGGCGAGCGCTGCAGGGTGACCAGCGCCATGGCCGGAGCGGCGGCGGCGGCGGCGGAGCGCGGGCGGCAGCCAGGCCGGCCGGGGAGGAGCCTGCCGGGCGGCGGAGGAAGCCGCCTCGCGCCCGGGGGCCGCCGGAAAGGGCTCGCCCCGCACCCGCCGCCCAGGAGGAGGAGGAGCAGCGGGCAGCCCCGGCCGGTCCTGCCGCCGAGGGCCCCGGCGCTGGCCGCGCATCGCTCCCGAAGGAAGGAAGGAAGGAAGGAAGGATTAGAGAAGGGAAAGGAAGGAAGGAAGGAAGGAAGGAAAGGAGGAAGAAGGAAAGGAGGGAAAGGAGGAAGGATTAGAGAAGGAAAGGAGGAAGGAAGGAAGGAAGGAAGGAAGGAAGGAAGGAAGGAAGGAAAGATTAGAGGAGGAAAGGAGATGAAGAAGAAAGGGGAAGGAGGAAGGAAGGAAAGGAGAAGGGAAAGGAGGGAAAGAAGGAAGGAAGGAAGGACAGAAAGGAGGAAGAAGGAAAGAAGGGAAAGGAGAAAGGAAGGATTAGAGAAGGAAAGGAGGAAGGAAGGAAGGAAGGATTAGAGGAGGTAAGGAGATGAAGAAGAGAAGGGGAAGGAGGGAAGGAGGAAGGAAGAGATGGAAAGGAAGGAAGGCCCCAAAGGGCTTATTTCCCGGTTGGTTTTAGGAGAAACGCCCCCCCCCCCCCCCAATGCTTGGGGTGATGGGTCGGAGGCCAGGCGACTGGTCCCCCCTTTCCAGGGTGCTGGCAGCTGCCTAAATCCTTGGCTGCAGGGAAAAGAGTCCCTGCGATTCTCCCCTGTGGGGATTGATCCCCCCTCCCTGTGCAGAGGCTCTTGCGAAAGAGAGGGGAAAGAGGATTCCAGGTCTCACAGGCAGCCCCCCACCTCCAGAAGGCGGCCCCACAGCGGGGTAAGGAAATAACTGATAATAGTGCCCATAATCCACAGTACGGCAGTGAGACCTCTGGCTCCGGATTGCAATTGAAGCCTCTCTTCTCTGGAGCCACGAGAGACACGGGGAGAATCTTGTGGGAATTTTCCCAGATGCGAATGAGGTGCAGATGAGAAGTTGGGGGGGAATAAGCAGCGGGGATAATTATTGGGGATTATTCACTAGACATGGGACATTGATTCAAGATTTGTAGAAGGAAATTGACCAGATTGTATGGACGGGGGGGGGGGGGGGGGGGGGGGAAGAAACGTTCGCTCGATAAGGAAGCCCGATCCATTCTGTCTTGGTTTTGGGGTGTCCCAGCAGATCTTTCTAGAAGAATTCTTCGTTTTGTCTTGCGGTTGTAAACCCAGGTGCTCTGGACAGGACAGAAGGAAGTTAGCTGAGTTCCAAAAACGTCGGCCCAGCTCAGCTCAAAGAGTCCAGAGACGGTCCCCTCAGACCAACCTGGATGGTGCCAGGTAAGAAGTTGGCTCCTTGGGTGTGTGTTGAAGACGCTTCTTTCGTGCAGAGAACGTCCAAAAGGAAGCAGATCCTCCCTGGGCTGGACGCCAGAGGTCACTCCTGATCAGGAAAGCCGAGTCTGGCGCTCTGAGTGACGCCTTGCTTCTCCCTGCCCCCCAAAAAGGTTTCTTGGCATAGGAGAAACCTGAGCTCCACCTGATGGACTCATTAACCTGCCGGAGGGACCTTTGCCCAACGCATCAGCCCGTTCGCAGCTTCCTTCCTGCCAGGAGCTGCACCGTGTTGGGCAAACAGCAGAAGACTTTCCTGGGCCTTTGGATTGTCCCGGTGAGAAGTCCTGTCTCTCGCTTGGCTTCTTTGGAGTTGTGAGAACGAAATTAGGACAAAGGGGTTCGGAGGGGGCAGTATCTTCCTGGCGCAGGGGGGGTTGTGGCGTTGCAGAAAATAGACGGTGGAGGTTTAGCAGAGGGAGGGGCTGGCCTGCCGGACTGGGAGAAGAGGCGAAACTCTTTGGCTGAGATTGGTCAAAATCTAGCTTTTTTCCCCCCCCAAGAGAGGCTTGGCAGCTTTTAAAAGGTTTTCAGTCTTTTGCATTTATTGCCAATCGTTACGGAAAGAGGAGGTGTTAAGGGGGGGGTGAAAAACTCCAGGGGGGGGTCTTCCTCCCCCTGAAAGCTTAGAGCAGGAGGGGGCAACCTGCTGTGTCCAGGAGGAATGGCCCCAACCCAAAATTGTCCCGCCTGGCCTGGGACACCAGGACCTCCCTGGAGGGAATGTGATTTGCAGCAGTTGTGGGGGGGGGGGGGGGTCTGGAGAAGTCCGAGGGGCAAAGAAACACCCAGGACCCACCCCCAGGAGAGAAAACTCCGTTGCTTTTTCTTTGGGGCGGGTTATTTTGAGGGGGTGCAAGATGGTCTCCCTTTTGGCCCCTTCCAGACTCTCCCATGCGGGTTGCCGTGATCGGAGCCGGGGTGATGGGTCTGTCCGCAGCCCTTTGCATCCATGACCGATATAGCTCCCTTGACCAGCCGCTGCAGCTGGAGATTTACGCGGATGAATTCTGCCCCGGCACGACCAGCAGTGGGGCTGCCGGCCTTTGGCAGCCCTACCTGGACGACAAAGGAAACACGCAGGAAACGTAAGAGCAAACGCTCAGCTCCCCTGGCGAGGGCCGCTTGGGCGCCTCCTGCGCCTCTCAGGGGACCAGAGGGCTGGAGCCCACCCACCTTCCACCAGGCTGGCTAAGGAACTCTGGGAGTTGAAGTCCACCCATCTGCAAGGGGCAGAGGGTCAAACCCCTTTGGTTTTTCAGGGATGCCTCGGTGAAAAGTAAAGTGTTCAGTGGGTTAAATGTAAATGCAAACTGATAAACTAGGTAATTTATATTTATATTTAAATTTATAATTAATCTGCTGGTGGAGGAAGATCTGTGCCAACATTCCTCCTCTAAAACCGTTGCCCCAAATACGTCTGAGCTGTGGCTTTCTGCAACCTTTCTACCTGCCCACAGTTTTTCTCTTGCAATTCCTTCGAGTTCAAATTGGAAGGAAGATGCCCGATCCTCTCTTACTTAATACTGCAGGATCTGGAACAAGGAGACTTTTGATTATCTGCTCCGACATGTTGATTCCCCAGAAGCCAAGGAGATGGGGCTGTTTATGATCTCTGGATACAACCTCTTCACACGGCCGGTTCCCGTAAGTGGTTGGCTTAAAGACGCCTGAGCTCTTTCCGCAATTCAAGCTGGTTCCTCTTTGGAAGGCTGGAGCAAAGTATGAAGACGGTGCTGCGAGACTCACCAGGAGTTTTGCTTTTGAGGATTTCTCAGCCCGCTTCCATCCCTCTTTGTAATCCAAGAGGTTTCCAACCGGCGGGAAAATAAATTCAGGAGCGTTGCAGGCAGAGAGTTCTCGATGGTGGGGCCACATTGCCGAGACTTCTGGCTCAACACTCATTTATTTTGCATTTCAGCAAGGTTCTACTTCTCCCTTGTCTTACCTCGGTGTCTTTCTCTGCAGGATCCATCATGGAAACATATTGTCTTGGGGTTCAGGAAACTGACCCAGAAGGAGCTTGATCTCTTCCCCGGCTACAGGTATTCAGCGGCCTCTTTGGCCTTGGACTCAGGAACTGTTGTAGAGATGCGTTTCTAAACCTTGGCCGCTCGAAGATGGGTGGACTTCAACTCTCAGAATTTGTATTTATATATGTATATATATTGTTCTTCTTTCCCCCTAATTTCAGCTACGGCTGGTTCAACACGGCCCTGATCTTGGAGGGCAAAAGTTATCTCACCTGGCTCACAAACCAGTATGTATGGCTCTTCTTTTTCTTGCTGCCCCCATTTGGAAAGTCTTGAGTTTTAGGTCGTTCGGATTTTATTCTCATGGGGCAGAGCAGGTGGCTGGGAAAGCTGGTTTGGGGCCTTGGATTAAACCTTTCATCCATTTGGTGGCCTTGAAAGATAAATTGGAACCCTTGTCATCCGGCTAATAATGACTGGCTAGCCTCAACCTTCCACAGTCAGGGGTGTTAATATCTTGGAAAAACTAGTTGTGGGTGGAGAAAAGGTAGGAGGACAGTTGCCGCCAAGCCCTGCTGTCCCGCTTAGCCTCTCCCCCCAAACCCCGCAGGCATGTCTGTCAAACTCTTCTGCTGACAACCCTCCATTGCTCTTAAAAGGTTGACCTCGCGGAAGGTCCAGTTCTTCCACCGGAAAATCAAGTCCTTCCAAGAGGTGAGCTGGGATGTATGTAGAGCTGGCTGAGAATGGTGGGAGTTAGAACACCTGGAGGGCACCAAGTGGGGGTGGTCACTCTAGGCCAGAGTTTCTCAACCTGGGCAACTCGGAGAGGTATGGACTTCAGTCTGAGAAGCGCCACTCTGGACAGGCGGGGCGGGGGGTGTCTTCTATCTCTGCAAGGCAAGATGGGGAATTAATCCACTTACTCTCTTCTGTTAGCTGACCGCTGAAGGGGTGGACGTTGTGGTCAACTGTACTGGGGTTCGTGCTGGAGAGCTACAGACTGACCCTGAGCTGTGTCCAGGCCGAGGACAGATCATCAAGGTGAGGCCTGGGGGGAGGGGGGGTGGTCAACAGGGCTGGTGGAGGCAAGCTGTGACATAGTCTAGTGGGACAGCACACTTGGACATCGGCCGTGGAGGAAGGCTGCTCTGAACCTTCACAGAAGGCCCTCAACGCTAGAGACAAGCGGGGGGGGAGAGGCCGGTGTTGTTTGCCGGACAGAGGTGGGCAGTTGTTTAAATAAATAAATATAGTCTTCTTTGGGACCCGTTGCTTGTCACCACGAACCAGGAGAGAGCAGAGCGATTGCTTCTTTGGGCCGTGCATTGGCAGGCTGCACCGGGGCTCAACCCGGCTTCTTCCTGACCTTCGTGCTTATTCTGGACCTCTAGGTTGAGGCCCCCTGGGTGAAACACTTCATCATCACCCATGACGTTGACTCTGGGATCTACAGGGAGCCCTACATCATCCCCGGGTGAGGAATAGGCGGTGCGGAGTGGCGGAAGCGTCAAGGTGGATCCAATTAACCTGGAAGTTGACCATAGTCAAGAGATGTTCCAGCTGCATCTCCTGGGATCAAGTCTTCTTCCTACTGGAATCCAGTGATCCAGTATTCTTAAGATCGAAGGGAGATCCCCCCCCCATAACCTTCCCTGAGAAGGGAACACCGTTTGGCCCCCAGCTTCCTCTGACTTGGTGACTTCTAGGGGGCAGCACTCTGACCGTGCTGGTTCAGCAGGATGAGAGCTGTAACCCAACCCACCTGGAGGACCACAGGCTGAGGAAGGGGCTCCATCCTGAAGGTGGGAGGAAGCCCTGATTTCAAGTCGTTCGGGACTGACTGCTCCTCCCTCCCCCCTCTGTTCTTCGCAGGAGCCGCACGGTGACCTTGGGGGGGATATTTCAGCTGGGGAACTGGAGTACAGAGAACAGCCCAGAGGACCGTAGAAAAATCTGGCAAGGATGCTGCAAGTTGATGCCCAGCCTCCAGGTAGATCCGCTCAGCCAAGACGGGCCAAGGCTCTTGCGAGGAACGCTTGGCATTCTCCCCATTTCCCTTGGCCCAGAAGGAAGCCCCCGTGGCAGCCCCATAGCCCGCGGAAGCATCGGGGCCTGAGCATAAACCACCAGATGTACTTCTTCCAGGAAGCCAAGGTAGTCGAGGAATGGAGTGGCTTACGCCCAACGCGCCCTAAAGTCCGGCTGGAACACCAGACCCTTCGTCAGGGGACGCTCCAAACAGAGGTAGCCGTTTTTCTGAATGAAAAGGATCCCAGGAGATCTTGTAGATCATCTGCTTCTGTGCTTCGAAGGTCCCGTTTTTTTCTCTTTCAGGTGATTCACAATTACGGCCACGGAGGTTTTGGGCTCACCATTCACTGGGGGTGTGCCATGGAAGCAGCCAAACTCTTTGGGAAGATCCTCAAAAGCCAGAAGCTGACCAAGCCACCTCGGGCAAATCTTTGAACAAGCGCAAAGGTGTAGAAAACCCTTCTGCGTAGGTCTGTTTTTTTTTTCTTCCTTCCATCTCACAAAGGGGAGCTAATCTTGTCAAATTTGGGGGTCCGGTTCCTTAAGAATATTTGTAACTGGGCTCCCCACTTTGGCTGTGTGTACAGAGTGCATAAGACTGCTGTTTGGGGTTGGGGAGGTGTTCCAAGATTTGTGAAGCCGTTCTTCCCTCTTTTCTTCCATCTTGATTTGGGTTTTTGGTACCCCCAAAATGTCCTAAATGTTGATGGAACAACATGGGAAGCTGCAGGTGGAAAATGTGTAACCTCAACAATTGCACAGATTCCCAAACCTAACTACAGATCATAAACCTCAAATTTTCCTCCTGGATGCTGGGTTTGATTCCTAGGGAGCAGATGAACAAATGTGTTCAAGCAGAAGGCAAACAATCATCTGAAAAAAAAATTATTTTTTATTCTTTCTCCAGACTGGTCCCGTCTGCTCTGTGGGTACAACTTTCTCTTACCGCTTTTTCTTCTCAAATACCAACTACATCTGCTTCCCGATCCATATTCTTTTTGCTTCTGGTTTCTAATGGAGTTATCCTGTGAAAACTTACAAAATACTTTGAAAGCAGGTTTGACTGAGCCTTGATTTGTGTTTACTTGTTACTTTCTTAGGTAACCTCCTTTTCATCGCTTAAAAGTTTGTGTGGGTCAACTCCAGTAAGCTCAGAGAGAGATTGTCCATCTGAATAAATCGGGGTGAATTCGGCGGTGTCCAACCCTGGCAACTTGGAAGACCTGAGGCCTTGCTGGCTGGGGAATTCAAGTCCATGAGTTTTCAAGTGGCCAAGGTTGGACACCCCTGGGGCTTACTGCTGAGCTGGTCAAAACCTGATGCATCCAAATACAGCAGTTGAAGAGGTCTCCAGGGATGCATTGCAAGTAGTAGCTATCCAGGTGAGGACCTTCCCTTGCAGCTTAGAGGGAAGTGATCTCCACCAGCAGCAGCAGAGCCAGGTGGAGAAGGAGCATCCCGGATGCTGACTGATCAAGCAGGAGGCTTCTTCCCTTGTTCTGAGCAGCTCCAGGACAAAGACACCAGGGACATCTCCAGCTGCTTCTCACCAATTCTAGTTTTTCATTCTGGACTTTGCAGCTCCGGCTGCAACTTTCCAGAAAAGAACAGGGAAGACTCTCCCGGAGGGCACTGGAGCTGGGGTGAGTTTTCAGCCTGATGGTGGACACAATTCCTCCTTTTGAGGGAGTGAGAATGCCATAATTCTCCTCCGTATGAAAAACTACTCATTTATTCAACATAAGATATCCAGTATGGAATTGCACTTCCTAATGGTGTGTAATTAACAGAGACAGATGAAAATATAGTATACAAGAAGCTCAGGATACAGAAATCTTGAGAACACGCGTCACAGTTGGAAACTGTACATTCGAACATAGCAGACACTTAAATAATACCCTTCTGACCCAAACACTGAAAAATACAAATACCATTCTACACAGCATATACAGCAATCTCTGCCCAAAGCTTTGCCAGTTAAAGAACTGGAGAACCCACAGAGTCCCAAACACCACAACTGAATGTCAAGTGGCATTGTTGCTTCTTTTTTTTAATGAACACACCAATAGACCTCGATGTGTTTAGAGCCCTATCTTCATTACATACGTTGGTGAATTTCTGGTATTAAAATGCTCCTCGAATATGAGAAGGCCAAAACTTATTGTCAGAAAGGGGGGAAAAAGGGACAGCGCAGATTTTCAGCTCAACAATCGGAAGCTTGCAAAATCGGTTTGCATCGTCAGAGGAAAATCTAATCAATTTAATTTTTGGACACACAAGGAATGAACCCATCTTAGTAGAAGCCACTTAGCCCTAAACATGTTAGAAGTTGCCTGCATGAGCCTCTGGCACACATGCGCACACACACATAGCTATAAAAGTGCAGCTTCCTTAAATACCACCTGAGGCTTCCCAGTCCAGACGATGTTTTTCACCTTAGCTGAGCCAGTCAAAGACCGCTAGGCGTGACGGGTAAGACATGCCTCTGAACAGATGGAGAAATGAGGAGGAATGTCCAGAAAGGGCCCCCGTTTTCTGCCTGTGAACCTTTGGCATTTGTGGGGTGCCCAGTGACAGAAAGAGGACGGTTAAGCTGGATGCCTCTGGATCACCACCACTGGGGCATGTACCCATTCTTAGGCCTCTCTGTTGGGGAACGTAGAGATGAACCCAAAGGAACCTTCACCATTATGAGTTGCATGAAGAAGTGATCTAGTTTGACCAGACAGAATCTGTTCCCTTTCATTTTACTGGATGAACCTCATATTCAAGAGATAATTTTTTCCTGTAGTGACCTCGCCATGCATCATTTGCTAACCTTACAGATGTTTTCCCCTCTAGCTGCCTGCTGAGAAAAACACTTCAGTCTTTGGGTCACCTGGGTGGATGTTTCCTTGGGCACAACCTTCCTTTGGAGACAGGGCAATCATAACCCTAGGCTGCGGTTCCAAATTTCCCTTTTTTTGCAGGATTGACTTCAATATCCAAGGAAGTTATCTATCAGTGAGAGGAACAGCATTTATCTGAATGCCTGTCCACCCTCACAATCCCAGTTGCCAAGGAGATGCAGCTAAATTAGTGGTTTGGGGGCCTTGACAGTTCTTGGTGATAGGAAAGAGTGCAAGGCTGCTGATCAATTCACAAGCGTCCTTGAGCTACTCTCGGCATGCGTACACACACGTATGAACCCGTTTGCTTCTCAAGGTTGAAGACATGGGATGTCTTGTGAAGGATGGAGTCCTTGAAGGCATGGTAATTGCTTGTGTGAGATGGAGAAGTTCCCTTGGCAACAAGAACAAAACCAGGTTCTGTTGTCTTATGTCCACCATGAAAAACGTAGTAGGAATTTGGGGCTAGATCTTTCCGTGGTTATGTCACATTCCTCCTCATTGCACACAAACACACACACATGTTCAACTCCCAGATGGAATGCCTCTCCTTGCACGTGGGGCTGGTGAAGATGCAAGCAACAAAGGACCCAGGACAGGTTGACCATCCCTTCTTTGGGCCAAGGATGGTAGTGAGATATTGCACTTCTTGGGTGTTGGGAGTGTTGACTTCCTCCAGGCGGGGCGATCACCCCTGAGAGCCAGAGTTCGATTGGGGGACGCCACGCCCAAACATCTCCTGCCCCCACTCCTTGTGGGTGGATTCCTGGAGGCCACGGCCTCTGGTCTCGATGGGAAGCAAGCAGGAGGCCAAAGCTGCCAAGATGCAGCACCCACTGTAGACGATCAGCGTCAAGTAGACCGAAGACTCCAGCATCACCTGGAAATGGAGGTAGAAGAAGATCAGCAAAGAGTGGTGTCCTTGCCAGGGTTGAGACCAAAGAAAGAACCCTCCAGGCTTGGTCAGATCTCCCAGGGTTAAATTAGGTTGGACAAGCCATGATCTTGATTACGGTTGATTAGCGTGTTGGAACTTTGCAATAATATTGTGACAAAGATTATGGTTTCCTGTTCCTACCTAGAGCAGTCTAGGTAGATGAGGTACCAATACAGGGAACTGCCTTATATCTGAAGAATGGAGAAGGCAGGCAACCTCTTCATGATATTTAGCCCTTTGTGTGTGTCCTCACAATTGTGCTATTGAAGGCTCTTTAGAAACATATATTGGCGAATGAGAAGCAGCTTAGAGAACCTCTCGTGAATCGGGAGGGGTTCTAGCAAATCTAGCATGAAGATCCAGGTTCTGCCATTGTATTGCTAGAGCTTCCCTTCAGGAGTCTCCAGGAAACCTGATTCATTGGGATATCCCAGGACAGGACTGGGTCAAGGGAAACCCCGAGTAGCCACGAGGAGGTGTCCTGGCTTTACCTGGGCAATGAAGGGTGTGATGAGGGCACCAACTCTGGCCACTCCGCTGCATGTCCCCAGACCCAGGGCACGGGTGGCAGTTGGGTAGACCTGTTGAGAAAACCACAGTCGCCTTGAGGCTCCCTGCGTGTCCCTTTGCTTGCTGCCGCTGGCTGTCATTTGGCCAAGCCCTCTCCCTTGGAAGCGCCAACACCGCTCTTGGCTAGAGAAGAGGCGCTTTCCCTGCCTACCTCAGGGGTGTAAACATACGCGGCCTGGAATCCTCCCGAAATAAAGGCCCTGGCGATGAAGAGCAGTACGGTGAGCACCTTCCTGTATCAAGAGAGGGTGGCTTTTGCTTTCAGAGGCCCAGCCCACGGACCTTTCCCTCAACAGGGTGTGTATGTGTGTGTGTGTCTCTCCACTTCTCTGGATCCCCCGGACTCACCTGCCGACACAGAGGAAAAGCAGGAGGCTGCAGAAGGCAAAGACCAGGAAGGAGAGGGCCATCGTCTTCTTGCGGCCGATCCGGTCAATCACCCACAAGGTCACAAGAACCCCTGGAGGAGGAGGAGAGGAACCTGAAGGCCATTCCACCACCACCAGGGTCTGGGTACGAGGGGGAGTCCTTCCAGGTTGCAGGAGGTCTGGGGTCCCCTTCAGCAAGGGAGGGTCTGGCCAGCCACTGGTTCCAGGTTGGGTTATCAACTTCTCTGAACTTGCTGGCCAAGTCCGATCAGAGAGCAACTTCCCCGAGAGCCATTTCTAAGAGCAGAATTGGTAGGTGCTGCACACATCTCCAGGGTGACAGCCCCACGTGGGAAGGCCTGTCCTTTCTCCTGGCAACCTCTCCTCAAAGGACTGTGGGACGATACCTGGGAGAGCGAAGTGCCCCCCCCCCCAGACCATAATCACCATT
Source organism: Notechis scutatus (assembly GCF_900518725.1). Next base: position 152,567 of record NW_020716865.1, read on the forward strand.
TCAATAGAAACGGGATAGAAATGAGGGGAAACGGCCAACATATCTCTTCGAAGGGAAATTCCAGAGGAAGAAATTCATTCTTAAATTGGGTAATGCAGCTAAAGCTTAAAAGTACTTTGGCAGCGTGCCCGTTTTAATGAGCCAAATTCCCATTGGGTTCATATCTGAGAACTTCCTTCCCAGCCACAGCGGTGCCAAAAGGACGAAGAGGAGGACCAGAACAACACAACACAAGCTCCTCCTTTCATTCTTGCTCCTCCCCCAGGTGCAGACCCCCATGGGCACCCCATCCCCTTTCCGAAGGTCTACCTGGGAACTCCGAGAGGGTGGTCCAGAGCAGGTCAATGTAGTCCTTTTCCGTCAGAATTTCACACGCCAGGCTACATTTGCCCTTCACCGTTTTCCTCCTGCTGGACACTTGGATGGAGCATGGAGAAAGAGAGGAGGGGAAGGAAGTGAGGTCTTCAGCTCCCACCCTTTGCTGCACAGCCCACCACTGGAGAGTGCCCCGAGGCCTGGCTGTGCTTTCTGCTCACTGCTGGCAGAATCCCCCTCACTCGACCTTCAGCAAGGTGGACCCACCAGATGTCCGCAGGGTGACCAGCCCACCCAGGGCAGACTTTAAGGAACCCCCCTGCCCTTGGGAAATGCCCGTGGAAGTATTGAGAGGGTCCGCTACCCACCCTAACAGGCCACTGGCTGAATGGGCATCTTGCCAATGGTCCTGCTTGACCTCAGCTGAGGGTCCAGGTAGAAACATCCGTTGAATAAAGCTTCCCCAATCTGATGCTGGACAGGATGGGGGGGGGAGGGGGGCATCAGCTTGTTTTAGTGGAAACTTCAGAGATTAACTCTAGGCCAGGATCTCCAAAGTTGACCTCTTTAAGACTTGTGGACTTCAACTCCCAGAATTCCTCAGCCAGCTATTAAACATGGTGGCTGGGACTGGAGAATTATCTGGGAATCAGAAATAAGGCAGCCAAGAATCGGAAACCAGCAGCTGGTGGAAAGTGCAGCATAAAGAGGAGATGCTACTGGAGGGCAGAATAGGTGGCCCCTGAGGTCCCCACTGAGAAGCTCCAGTGTCTTCCCTCAGAAGAATCCTTTGGGCTAGCCTTAAGGCAAAGGGCATTCTGGGCAGGTTCTCTCCCCGCTCTGTCTGACTCACAGCTGCAAAGGTCTTCCGCTTGGAAGAGCTCCGTGGTCAGCAGGACGAGGCCGTAGTAAGAAAAAGCATTGGAGAACCTGGGAAGAGGACAGGAAAAACCGTCAGAAAATGAGACGCCCTCAAAAGGAAGCATAAAACAACCACCGCTATCGGCACCCGAGAGAGAAGAACTACAGCAGCCAGTTGCGTCTCACTGGAGAGGAACCGAGGCGTGTTCTGAGATGCTCCCCCAGACGTTCTGCGTTTGTCTCGGAGCAAAGTTATTAAATCTGATTTAACCCACCTCCTGGGAGACTTCAGCAAGCAACCGCTCGCTTTACTGACTTCTTACTGCTGTGTGTCTGTTTCTCCACTCACATTTTTACTATTTAAAAAGTCTCGGTCAGTTTATCAGTGTGAATCTTTCCAGCTTTGGACTCAGTGGGGGTCTGCAGGATTCCACTGTAGTGAGACTTCTGGGATGTGGTCCTTTATGCTAAGGGGCCCACAGGACACTACCTGGACCCACAGACCTACTGCCTAGGGTGGGCAGAGCGTCCCAAGGGAGCTGCTTGTCAACAGCCAGACCTCCATTCCCTTCAGCCAAACTGCCTGTAGGCCACCAGCCCACCTGGGACGAGCAGCCTTGCCGTCTTACCAGATAAACCACAGCAGAAGTGTCGTCAGTCTGAACTGTGGCGTGAATAAGTCCCTCATTTTCCCTCGATCTTCCTGTTTGGAAACAACAAATTGTTCAGTGCTGTCTCAACAATCAGCATAAAGTCAGGTGCAAATGTGCAGCTCCAGGTTCTCTTGGGTGAACTGGAAGCCACACAGGCAAGGAGTCCAGGTCACCAATCTCTGAGGTTTATTGCACGAGCAAGAAACGCTGTTTAAAAAGTTTGCCAGCAACTGCCAAGTACGAAACGCAAGCCCTGTTTATAGAGAAGTCTGGCTTCAAATGCAACGTCTGCTTTTTCCTACTGATGCCTGCCTGCCTTTGGATCGACGGCCGGTGGGAGGTTTTCTCAGCAGTTTAGAGAAAGAAAACTAGTCAAACCAAACCATCATGAAGACAGGTGGCTCCCATCCCATCCTCCTCAACTCACCTGCCTAGACATAATCAGTTTCCCCAGAGGCATCGGGGCGCCATTCTCAGTTGCAATCCTTTTCAATGTAGCAATGGCCTTCTCTTGGTTACCGGTTAACACGTCGTATCGGGCACTTTCTGGCAGCCACTGCAGGAGACAAGGAAGGCTATGAGATGTTGCCCAGTTTGGCTTTCCCCAACCTGATGCCCAGCCTGAACCTCCTGTCTTGTTGAGGGAAAGCGGGGTGGTCATCGGACACTTCTTGAGGACATGAGGCCTTAGACTATCTAACTACCAAGGAAGGAAGGCCATCTCATGTGCAGCCAGAGACTCTGACCCCAGAAAGAATACGTACAAAACACAAGATGGCAAACAGCATAAGAGGGAGAGCTGAAAGGAAGAGCAGCCAACGCCAGCCAAGCGTGGGCATCACAAACACCGCAAGGAGGACTTCAAAGACAGTTCCGATGGCCCAGAAGACCTGTCCGTGGAAAGGAGGCAAAAACAGGAAGGGTTTTTTCCAGTGGATGAGTTCCATCTCTTCAGGGTAGATTAATTGCCTCGGCTGTTGATGGCCACCATTGCTGGAAAACCTGTTCTGCATGACTTGCTCACCTGGCACTCTCCCAACCAATGTGGCAGCTTTGGAGCCACAAACAGTAAAAATGGACTCTGAAAACTCTACTGCTCAGCTTTTCATTTTGGATTTCTCTGTCATCTGAAATCTGACTTTTCTCCACTCACCTCAATCAGCAATATGCACTTCGCTCTGGATTTCATGGGGAGGAATTCTGCGTATAACGTTACCCTGGAAAGAATAAAAACTTCAAAGAGGTATATTGCAGCATTACAACAATAGGGGTCCTGATATCCAATAAAACTGTTCAGTTTTCACTGAAGCTCCAGTGGTTGAAGGTTGAAAACAGCTTTATCCTGACTTGGTGATGGATTCAGAATTGGGGAGCCATGAGAAGATGGCGGCCATTTCCAACAGGCCTCCTCTAAAGTCCGTGTTGTGTCTGGACAAAGGGAGGGTATACTTACGACTGAGGGACGCCTCCAATCCCAAAGCCCACCAAGCCCCTCAGGACCAAGATCCAGCTGTAAATTGGTGCAAATCCACTAAGGACTCCGTAGTACAAGGTCCAGAGCACGCTGATCTTCAGCCCCTGCGCAGGAGGAAGAAATGGCAAGAGAGCAAAATTTACTGCTCCCCTGACGAAAACCCCAAACTTTCCCCTTAGGGTTAACCTGCAGAATATATAGCAGATAATCCTTGAGCCTGTAAATGGGATTACAGATGGGAACTGCAGAGGATCGAGATGGCAGTTCATACATCTGGAAGGATGCTAAGTGGAGTAATGATGGTTTAGCATTTAATGCAAGGGGACTAGCAAATATCCCAGAGGCATGCGGGAGACTTACGGTTTTTCTGCCATATTGGTCTGAAATATTTCCCCACAGTGTGGAACTAAACATCATCCCCAGGAAAACCACCTGCAAAGAATAGACAAAATGCATTTGTTAAGTGCAAACTGAAATGGGGATTTCCTAAGAAGACGACTTCCTAATGATGAAGGAAAAAGATGCTTAGGCAAAGAGGCATCCCACAGACTCTCTGCACAAGAATTTTACAGGAGCCCTTGCCATGTCTAAGGTAAATAAGCACAATTTATTGATGGCTTTGAATGTATCCTCCACCCAGCTCTAATGGTCACCTTCTCTGAGCATTAAAAATCACACAAGACAATAAAGGATAGAAGGTAACGGTAAAAGAGAAGGAGAAAGGTAGAAGGATCAGGTAAATTGGCCATACCTTCAAAAATATCAGTGTAATATACTGGGGGGTAGGTGAAATGCATTTATCAGGCAAACATAACAAACAATGTTAATCACTTCTGACTCATTAAATTCAGTCCCTTATTCATTCAAATTGATGGATAATCTTCCATGGGTCCATGACCTCAGGAAAGGGAGTTATCTGGAGGGAATTGCCAGTGTAATTCTATGCATGGGATATAACAAACATTGCCATAACTGTTCTCAGTGCCTGCAACTTCTTGTAAGTTAATCAGGAAAACAAACTCTTTATTCCCCTGAAAACAATAAAGTAGGTTCCTATCAGACAATAAATTGTCACAAGCATCATTGGGGGCCAAGTCCCAGATCTAGGCTGCTGAAATTAATTAGAGTAGGCCAAGATTCTCAGCAGATGTTATTGTTGCTTTGTCTCAAAAAGTAAAGTGAGAAGCAAAACTAATACTGAAATTCAACATGTGGCGTCTGGCTCAATGGGGCTGACAACTAAGGAACCATACATAGGAATGGCTACAGTTTACTTCTAGCAATGCCAAGAATTTTCATGCTCCCTGCATTATTAAACTTGCTTGCTGAAAATAGTGGAGCTCCCCACTGTTAACATCCCAGGGCAACGAGGGGAAACCCCTTAGAAGATACAGGAGGAGCTGTGTGGTATTTTCCTACCGATGTGAGCAATGCAACTTGCCAGGTGGGTAATCGCCACTCACAATGAAGCTGAGGTGCCAAGATGCTCAGAATCATCATTTCCATGGCATCAGCCATCTGGAAGTGAAAGGAGACGATATGATCAACCCTCTGCCAAGGTCCTTCAGAACCAATGTACCCCATTGCCTAGGTCAGGGGCCTCCAAACTTGGAAGCTTAAGAAACTTGAAACTTAACTCTCAGAGTTCCCCAGCCAGCCATGGGAGTTGAAGTCCACAAGTCTTAAAGTTGCCAAGTTTGGAGATCCCCTATCTAGGTGGACCAGTCAAGATAAGCCCAGTCTTGCTTTGAGCTAATACTTCCCAAGAACCCATCAAGAATGGTAGATCCATTTACTTGCCCATGCTAAGCCAGTCAGAACGGAGAGTTTCCACTGGAACTTGCCAAAGCCAATGGCTTCCACCACGTCTTCCACCATGAAAGTATCTGGGAGACAAGTATGCCAGGAGACAAGGTGATTTCACCCACAATCCCATTTCCAGGTTGCTTTCGTGTGCTGGCCTGCTATGACCACTTTGCTTTTTTTTTTTTTCCTCAAGGTCAAGGGCTAAATGATCTACTTACCATCAGTTGGGTTGGCAAACTCCTTTGGCACAATGCCTCCATCTTCCAACTCTACAGCTTCTAAGTCAGTCTGGACACCCTCAATCTGAACTTCGTGCTCTCCTGACACGGTATCGTCTTCGGATCGGGTGCTTTCTCCTGTCCGACGGAACTTGACAACTCTAGCAAGATGGAAGAGATTCATTCCATGGAGGTTGGAAGAAACCAGAATTTGGCTTAGCACCTCTGTTGGTACCAGACATAAGCTGAGGTCTTCTGCTGGGGAGTCATAGTGAGGCCTGTTGTTTTCTGGATGTCAGATTTGCAGAGAAAGTTTCTATCTTTGTCTGGAGGAAGTTATGCCAAAGGGCATCTTAGAAGTGATAGCTCATGAAATCAAAGAAATATGTAAGCTATTTAATGGTGAAGGATCTTGATTGCTTGCCAGAAACTAAATCTGTTTCCCTGTGCAGATGGCAATGAATCCAGCAAAAGCTACAAGGTCAGTAAGTGCTGGGAATGCAAATATATATCTGAGATTTCAGACAATGACACTTTGGCTCCCAGCTGGCTAAATAAATACATTTGACACACATAAATATGAAGGGCCTGTTGTGGTTGCTTTGAGAAGGATATACAGAGACTAAAAAGTATCTCAAAGAGAATATTTCATATATTTTCAACCGAGAAGCAGAATTTCTGCTGCAATATGCCGCTAGTCATATGCTAGGAGAGCTTTTGGATGGGTGAGGTGAGAAGTGAGTTATTAGTATTTTGGTAATTTGAGAACAACCAAGATATTGAATTAGGCGGGTGAGGGCTGGGACAGAGATAATAAGGATAAGCACTACATTGGAAGAGAATAATTGTAGCTCAGGGTTGAACTGTGGAGTCCTTGGTGCTCTCTGAACTTGGTGGTTGTTCTTGCCAACGTTTCATCACCTGACTAGGTAACATCATCAGTGTTAAGGATAAACAGTGTCTTGTCTCCTGGATTTGAAATCATCATGGCCACAAATGACCCCATCCTGGTTTATTCAGCACACCCAGAATCCGAAGCCTCCATAGGACTGTAGGGCTTTCATGCTTTCCATCCGTGGCTGCTCTTCATGCTTTGCCCATTCATATTTCATCAGCATGAATTATGCAAGAAGCTGACAGACAGACAGGCCCCCTTTAGCAAGGGAGCTTCCATTTGCAGAATGGAAAAGAAGGGCAGGTGCTTTATGGAGACCCCTGCCCAGAAATGTTAGGCTGCACTGGCCAGACTGCCACGCCTAAGGAACCTTTACGGCATTGTGGGAGCGATCATTTATCCCACAAACTATATGCACCTTAATAAAGAAGAAGAGAGGAGAAGCTACATGACAGAAATATTGAGTCCACGTTAAACTGTTTACTAATTCCAAATACTTTGGTCATAGGAAGTTCACACTGAGTGACACCTGATCAATTTTGTGCCTCCCCCATGGCCAGCTTGCATATTCAAGAATTATCCATTCTGAAATCTTAAAACTGGGCAACCTCCTCACCTCCTTCATTTCACCAAGCAAAGTGGGCTGTAGCTATCACAATCTAGCTTGGCCTACAGGGAGGATCCTGAGTGAAGAAAAGGGCAGGACTGATTCCCAGAACTGAATCGGGCCCTTCTGGTTCTACTTTGAGATTTTTTTTGTGGGGAAGGAGAGGTTTGAGCGGGGCAAGATCCTGGTTCTGTGAGAGGGTTAGACTTCAGGAGCGGTGCTCTGTTTTCTACCCACTACAGAAGCTTTCCAAAGACTCTCTTTCTGGGACGGGAAGCATCTTTCAGAAAGTAAGACCCTGCCTGCCAGCACGAACCGGAGCTGGAATAAAAGAAAACAGAGCCATCCCATGGATGTCGGGGAGGAACTGTGCTTAAATAGGCTTTGCCTAGCAAAGCTCTCGGGCGGCGCTCGAGATGTCTCCGTGGGATGCATTTGTATGCACTGAAGCACCTCGCAGCTCTGAAAGGAGCTAATTAAGCCAACGTATAAAAGGCTCCTTCGCCCAGGAAACCTTGCAATTTGATCTGTGCTTGATTCACAGCCAGCAGTCAGCAAAATAAAAGGTTATTTCTTGACAGATCCAGACTGTCACAAGGAGAAATTCAAATTCCTGCAAATGTGTGGGTGTCTCTGTTCATCACACTTATCGGAGGTGGAAGCGTAAACTACCCCCCCCCCCCTTCTGCCTAGCAATGCCATGCATATTCTCCCAAGTCTTTTCAAAGCCTTCCTCCTCCTCCCCCCTCCCCCGCAGATCTTTCTGCAAACCTGTATTTGCAGGAGAAAGCAAAGGAATTCCTAGCCACCCCCATTCTTGCAGCATTTGGGAAGAGAAGGAAAAACATGTCCAGAATCTAAGATCTTCAGTTTCCATGATCGCAAACATTTTGGCTGGGTCAAAATTCTGAAATTTCCCTTCAGAAAATAACACCTCCCACAAAAGACGAAGTGTTGATCCTGGGAGGAAGCAAACAATGTTTTGGGCAGGGTCCCCCATGCAAGGACCCTCCAGTTGGTGGGACTACAACTCTCATCCGTCAGCGATGGCTGGGAGGATCGGAGCGCTCCAGTCCCAGGCCTCTGGAGGGTCCCGGCTGGGGGTGGGAGGGGACCTTGCAAGCAAGGCATTTGGGGCAAGACACAACAGGGGTCTTTGTAATACCCCCCAAGGAACTGGGCGCTCTCCCCACCCCAGGCTACTTACGGTAGTTGCCTTAGCTGGAACAAATCTTCCTCCATTGCAAAGGTGTGGCTGGAACTCTCATCGCTCTTACATGGTGGGGAGAAGAGGAGAAGCAGGTGATTTCAGGAGGCTGCGGAGTAGGACAGCTCCCGTTGCAGCCAGCCTGCCTGCGCCATGCAAATCCAGAAGGAGGGGACACGCTCTGTACCAGCAGCAGCAGCAGCGGGGGAGGGAGGGAGGGGGGGAGGGAGCTTACTTGTCTGGAAATCCTCCCCTCTTCCTTGCTGGCTGCTCTCAGTTCACTTCCCTGGCTGCAGGGCAATCTTCCACCTCGCTTGCAAGAGACCTTTGCAACACCCCAGGCAGGGATAATTAGAAGAAAACCTAGAGCTCTTGGGGGCAGAACACCCCAATCTAATACTGGGGCCCCGGCTGGGTGAAAGAGCTCTACAAGATGGATCCAGCTCTCCAAAGCTCCTCCTACAGCTGTAGGGTTTGCTGCAAGAGATGACTAAGAAGAGATTTCTTGCTGGGTTGGAAGAGATTCTTGGCTCCAGAGCTGGAAATGTAAGCCATGCTCTTCTGTAAGTAGCTCTTCTTTTCAGGGGCTGAGCGATGGAGGAAGCTTCCATCTTTTGCCTCTTCACTTGCAACTCCTGTAGCCTTCCAGGGCTGGCTGTGGCAGGTGGAGTGGTTGAGCTGAGTTGAACGAAATTGCAATAAAAGCATTTTAGAAGTAGTAAGGAGCTAAACTCAGTTCAAAAAAATGAATGCATGTGGTGCAGGATTACAAAGTGGTGGGGAACAGCAAATAGAAGAGCAGGAGGGTCAGACAAGATCCTGAGTTTCCTATTAGAAGAAGAAACACCAGAACTTCCATTTATACTAGAATAAATGTGCTTTGCCCTAGCTTGGAGTATAACTGATGCAATGATGATCTTACAGTCTCATGGTCAAATCCTCAATCTGAAATCAATGCACCTGCCTCAGAATGCAAAGCTTATGCCAGCTTTTTGTCTCTCAGATGTGTGGTGTGTGTGTGTGTGTGTGTGTGTGTTTGGAAGTTGCTCTCCCTTCTCTGGAAGACAGAAAGTGAGGAAGGCTACCTTCTGGTCATTGGGAGGCTTGAGGGCACTGGATCTGTCTCGCAAGAAGTTGGCTTGGATAACTTCTTAACTCCACTTTTGGGTGTGTTGGCTTTTGCTTGGGCTAAGCAGCCTTCAGGCTCAGGGAATCAGGAAAGTCGGCACTGGAGGTGCCAAGGTGCAACTAGATAATGCATGGGAAGCCTGAAGCAACACGGTCTTGACTGGGATTTTGCACATGTCAGCCTTTTTGTCCTCTTTTTGGATCACTCCAGCTCATTGCAAGTTTTGTCCACGATTGAAAAGTTGCCTTAAATTCTAATCATATTAGAGAATGTGGTAGTTTGAAATGTTTCAGAACTGCTTTCCTTCATTTCTCTCACGCTGTTTAATATTTTGCTTCGACCCTCTTAAATATATTCAAAGTGTTTGGTTTCAGTTGGTGTTTGGGATGAACAATTAGTAGTGCAACTTTATTGCCTGGTGCTTAGTTCCCTCTGGACTCAGTGGGCTTTCTCCTGTGTAGAACTGCCAGTGCTTTAAAATTGCTTTAAAATACTTGATCTAGAATGCTGTTTTCTCTCTCTCTCTCTCTCTCTTTCTGCCTGCCGGGAAAAGATGCCCTCCTCCTATTATTTTCTAGGGAAGCTGCTGCCCGGAACCTTTTTTTCCACCCGCGGAACCGTGTTTTCGCGGCATCTGGGGTAGGACGGGATCCATTGAGCGTAGAACGCCTTAGCAACCGAGGGGGCGGGAAGACCCCGTTGCTACGAGACCCTCGGGAAGGAGCTGGACCCGTCGGCTTCCGCTCCCCCCGGAAAGTCTTCCCCGCGCGTCCCGGACCCGCATCTTCAGTTCCGTCCTCGGGGCACAGCCAAGGCGGGGATGCCGCTGAGCCGCTTCGGCCGGCTGGAAACGGAGCGGGCGACGGCGGTGCTGCGGCGGCTCCTTCGGGCCGGGAGTTCGGCCAGGTCCGGCTGCGAGCGGAGCGGGTCGGCGCGCCGGCTCGGAATCCTGCGAGGGGCGGGGGGAGGCTGCCCTCCATCTTCCCCCCCGCAACCCGGAGGGACTCCTGTCATGTCTCTTTCCTTTCTTCTCAGGTCCAGGATGATGAGGAACTGGGGGGTCATCGGTGGGGTGGCCGCCGTCTTGGCCGCCGGCCTCTACGTCCTCTGGGGCCCCATGGCGGAGAGGAAGAGGCGCAGGAAAGGTGAGCAGGAGGGGTGCCCACTTGGGATGGCACCCACAACCCGGGTCTTCCCCTGGGATGTTGCCCAGTTGGGAATTGAAATGGCTGCAAGTCAACGGAAGACACCGGGGAGCCCCCCATGCAGCCTGCAGCTGAAGAGAAGCAGGGGGAGCCCCACAAGCCTGACCCTTAAATGGATCCTTTTCCTCCGCAACAGGGCTGGTGCCTGGGCTGCTCAATCTGGGCAACACGTGCTTCATGAACTCCCTTCTCCAAGGTCTGTCAGCGTGTCCTTCTCTCATTCAGTGGCTGGAAGGATTTGCAGGCCAGGACTCGGCTGGGCAGAGCAAGGAGGCTGGGCAGCGGTCCCTCTCGCTGACCTTGCTCCGCTTGCTGAAAGGTGGGGATCCCTTTGCAAGACCTCGAGGGGGTGTTTGTGGTGTCTGTCACTTTTCTGAAGTCCTGTCTTTTAACCTTTGATTCCTTGTTCTGTTCATTGGATTACCTAGCAGGCAGACACAGCACTTTTTATGCTAACGGAGGAAGCGGCGATGTAGTGGTGGAACACAGTTCTAGAAATGATGCTGTGAATATAGGCACGGCAAGAGGACGCACTTCATCTGAAATTTGTACAAAACTAAATGCAAATTCTGCCATTTGACAATGTTAGGGCAGGCAAGTGCGTTCTGACAGCATTGGTGTCAAGATTTTCCACTCTGTAGACAGTTCCAAAGCACATGAGTGTAAAGCATTTTCTTGAGAATCAGAGGCTCCAGGACTGGGAGGGGAATAATTCCCTTTTCTAAGCGTCTGCATTAACTCTTTGTTGCTTTCAGCTTTATCCTGCCAAGAGGCAACTGAGGATGACCTCCTGGATGCAAGCTGCTTGTTGGAGGTTTTAAGGCTGTACCGCTGGCAAATCTCCTCTTTTGAAGAGCAGGTAGTGATCAGGAAGAAGTAAGGCTTCTCGCTATCCCCACACTGACGGCCTGGTCTGTGATATCGGGCATATAAAAACAGGAGCAAGAGTTGCCTTCTTTCTCCCTGTTCATTGCAGTCATCTTTCCTGCTGTTGTTGACCAGGCGTTTTAAACTCCCCTGTCCCTTTTTTCTTTTCTTTGTCAGGATGCTCATGAACTGTTCCATGTTCTGACTTCTTCACTGGAAGAAGAACGAGACAGACAGAGCCAGATTCCACATTTATTTGACGTGCATTCACTGGAGGTGAGCGAAAGAACAGCTAAGGAGTACAACTAGAATTAGAACAGGAACCAAAATACAGTTTAAGCCAATCACCTGTCCTCTACCTACCTGGGAGTTTGCCATCTTGAACTTTTGAGGGTTTATTTTTCAATAGCCTACGTAGGGCTGGGCAGGGATACATTTTATCTTTCTTTACAATGTTTAAATCTCCAAGACAAGTAATTCAAACAATCAAGTCTTGATATTTCTGACTATTTGCTACTACACTATTTGTTGTTTTTCCTATCTAGGAGCCGGAAATACCTCAAGAGCAAATATGCTGCCGGACAAAAGGTAAAAAAACCAAAAACTTTAACAGGGTTGGCAGCCTTATTACACAACAGATTGTGGCAAATGAGTTTTATTTTGTAGGTCCACTTTATCCTGTGCCAAATCGTTGGAAAAGGCGGCATCCTTTTAATGGGAGACTGACCAGTCACATGGTTTGCAAGCACTGCAAGCAACAGGTACATAAGAAAAATAAGTGCAGCTTTTTGGATCCACTGTGTAGAAATGTGTGATCTTCTGGGATCCACCAGAAAGGAAGATGGGACTGTCTGACTTGAGCAGGGCAATGGAGGGGCTTCTCCTTCCTTGCCTGTCTGATGGGAAGATGTTCAGGTGGAATCTGGTGCTCCTTTCTCTCTCAGAGTCCCCTCAGATATGATACCTTCGACAGCCTGTCCTTGAGCATCCCGGCCACCCTGTGGGTAAGTCCGTTTCCTTGGAGGTCCACAGCGATGCTTTACTAATCTGCCGGACTCCTGACCTTTGCTTGACTTCCTCCCGTTGTCCACAGGGCCATCCCTTGACACTGGACCACTGTCTTCGACACTTCATCTCCTCCGAATCAGTCAAGGATGTTGTATGTGACAACTGTACCAAAGTAAGTCTTCCGAATGCCTTGGGATCACATGGCGGTGATCTGTATTTCACACACCAATTTGCACACAGGTGTAAAAGTAGCATCTTTGTGGATTGTGTCTTAGATCCACCTGAGCACTTTAGAAATTGTGTTGTCCTTTTCCCCAAGATTCAGGCTGAAGGGACGAAGGGCCTCCAAATTATGGAGCACCGGAGAACGACTTTTGTTAAGCAGCTAAAGTTAGGAAAGGTAAGAATTGGGGTGGAGGAACTGTGGTGGGTTTATTTGGAGGGGCAAAGGACCACCTTTCTCTTGTTACATGTACTGCAAACTCTGCAGAGGAAATTTGCCAGTGGTTCTGCGTGGATGTCCTAAGAGCCAGGGGTTCCTATTTGGGAAAACGTTGGGCTTGTGTTTCAGCTACATTGCACATGGGAATGCTTCGTCCTGCCACCAGCAGCCCTGTTTCCTTCTCTCTCTCTTGACTTCCTAGCTCCCTCAGTGTCTCTGCATCCACCTGCAACGGTTGAGTTGGTCCAGCCATGGCTTGCCCCTGAAGCGGAACGAGCACGTGCAGTTCAGCGAGTTCCTCATCATGGATCTGTACAAGCAGCACTTCCCCACCCATAAATCCAGCCCCAGGGAGGGTCTGCAGGCAGAGCCAGACTCCGGGGAAGGTAGGAACTCATGGAAATGCTCACCTATATTGGGGGCCCTCAGACATCAAGAATCGGCTTCCTTGGGGGTTTTTTCCACAGGCGTGGAAGGAGCAGGGAACAGCAAACTCATTCTCAACAACGGCATGTGCTGCACTCCGTGGCTGCCTCCCTCCATCGGCTTCCCTTACATGGCTGTTCCTGGCTGTGGGTAAGTGAGAACAGGGTGGGCTGCTGATAAGACTTCCTTCCTCAGGAATGAGAGCAGCCTGTAAAATATTGTTTGTTCGCATCTTCCATGGGCTGCCGAGCCTGTCGATGAAACACGTGGGTATTGTATACATGGCTGAGCCTTTGGGTGAAATCCAGCCCTGCCAGGAGGGTCCTAGAGGCAGCTGCAGCCGTTGTGCCAAGAATGCAGGCAGTTGCTGGAAAGAGGCACATGCTACTTGCTTCCCTTCTGAGCTCCAAACGCAAGAGGGGAGGATGGTGGTGGAATGAGCCTCTGCCTCTCTCTCCCCTCCGGCAGGTCCCCCGTCTACGTGTACCGCTTAATGGCTGTCGTGGTCCACCACGGGGACATGCACTCAGGGCACTTTGTGACCTTCCGCCGTTCTCCATCTTCGTCCCGGACGCCGCCCTCTGCCGGCAGCCAGTGGCTCTGGGTTTCCGATGACGTGGTGCGCAAGAGCTCCTTGCAAGAGGTCTTGGCTTCCAGCGCCTACTTGCTCTTTTACGAGCGCATCTGCTCCAGGCTGCAGCCTCCCAGCCGAGAACTCCAAGCCGAGGAATGACAGAGGAGAGCAGGCTGTGCACGGAGTAGTCACTGCTCTTCTCTGAGGCAGGAACACACTGCACGGTTTCTGCCGTGGAGACCCCAGGATGGAGTGCAGAGGGTGCCTCTCGACAGGAGCCGGCCCGAAGGTGCTCGGCATCTCTGATTTTCATGTTATCAGAAAAATCTTCATGTGTTCTGGAATACTTTCCGTTCCAGGAATTTCAAGTAGAGACTCTTAGGACCTTCTCCCTTGTGACGTTCACCTCGGCTTCCTTCGTAGCGATTGATTTACTGCCAGTCTTTTCACATTTCACGTCTGTAGCAGATTCAGTCAAGCAACAGCCTATCACGTCCGGAGGGGGGAGGGGGGAAACGTCTTTTTAAGTGCCTTGACCGTATGTTCATTAGCAAGAAGGGGGCCGCTTAGGTGGGGCTGGTGCTCTGGGAGGCCGGGGGAGCCGAGAAAGGCCTGCACTTCCGGGATGCAAGGTGGTATCTTTGTGCGGATGAGTGTGTTGTAATTACGTCAGATTTCTTAACAGGCTCTCCTTCAGCAAAAGGAGGAACCCTCTTTCCTACATCTTGCTAACTCTGCCACCAGAATTTGCTGATTTAAAATATTTTGTACATGATAAAATTGCTGCTAAGTTTCCAAACGACTTTGGACCCAGCATCTGTCTTTGTATATGTGAGAGAAATCCTTCCTGCACCGGCTCCTGTGGAATCAAAGCTAGAGGATGAGCGTCCCAACCACACAACTTGTGTGTCCTATTAAAGTCAGCAGCCCATCACTGTAAAGACAGAGCTTTTCTCCCATAGGAAACAAAGGGTCACTTTTTATTTGTTTCAAGGTATGCAAAAAAGAGACACAACAGTACAGTTTGTGGACCTCAGGCCTGCTGCTGCTTGCAGAGTCACCTCTGCTCAAGTTTGCTCGAACGGAAGGGAGTGGGGCAAGGTGCAAATAGGCCCTGGGAAGACCAGGTCCCTCCTTTGCTCCAAGCTGCAGGATCCCCTTTGGAGGGACCTCGGTGTAGAGACACGTTCCTTGAGTGAGGATGCCTCCCCACGGCTTAGAGAAGCGCCATGGATCTTGAACAGCTCCTTAAGCAGCAAGCAGACCGAACATGCGCTGAGCCAGAGATTAGGTTTGTGCAGCACACTTCCCCCCACCCCATAGTTAACCGAGGTCTGGTTTGTTCAGTTAACCCAGTTTTCTTCGCTCACAGGTTACATTGTGCCACAGGCCAGGTTCACACAGCTGTCCAGGATAAAGTGTGACTGGCTGATTAGGGAGGGAGTGACTCCGAGGCAAACCACAGCCACAAATACGGCCTGGTTAGAGGATCCAGGGGCTGCATCAGGTTGTGCAAACAGAGCCTGTTTCAAGAAAAGGGAGCTGTCCTTCAAGCCCCCCACACAGGGAAAGGGCAGAAAGACACCCGCCACTCCAGGGGCTAAAGGGTCCTCACTTTCCGAAAGGTCAGATTGATTCTGGGTGCCAGCACTTTCTTGCGGCTGGGCAGGCTGTGGTACCAGTAGTGATTGGTGGGGAAGTTCATCATTAGCAGGCTGCCATGATCCAACTGCAACTTGACTGGTGCAATTCGCTGGGAGGCTTTTCTGCCCCGAGAAGCTCCGTGGCGGAAGACGAATTCCCTGCGGGCACCGAAGGACACGGAGGCAATGGGGCTGCGGGGAACCAGCTCCCTCTCGTCATCCCTGTGCTCTCCGATGTGGTCGTGCCCATCTTTATACCTGCAGAGGCACAAGGAAGATCCTGGATCCGTCTGCTGGGCGATGCAGCTGGAGATACCCCAAACCCCATGTTCCAGGAGGAAAAGTGTGTCAGACTGACGGTGCTTCCTGCTTCCTGAAACACCTCGGCATGGCAGATAAAACTACCTGTTTATCAAAACGAAGTTGAAGGTGTGCCCGGTGACCAGCTGGACACGGTCCCTGATGCGATTCAGAACTGGAGTCCAGGGCTTAGGGGAAAAGGTGACGCCGGAGTAAGTGTAGGTGAGCCCAGCATCCCCATAGGTCACCTGCTTCCTCGGGATGTCGTGCCATTTCCCGAAGATGTGCAGCTTGGTGAATTCACCTGTTTGGGGGGGGGGGGGAGGAGAAACACAGCCTGATCCTGCTGCAAATAATCATTAGCATTCATTTAGAGGTTAAACTGGAGGTTTCTCAGGAGGGAGAAGAATCCATGTCCTCCTGTGGCCCCCTCCCAAGCCAATGGCAAGGGGCAAGGAGGAGGGCGGGGATTATTTCCTGCTGCTCCAGACCTGCCAAATACCAGCCAGGTGCAGGGAGCTGCACTCACCTTCAAAGTACTCCACTTCCTCTTCGAGCTGCTGGAAAATGTCATCCGCCTGGGCTCTGCCATAGAGGGTGCCATAGTCACAGCTGAGCCCCTCTGCCCGGATTTTCTTCCATGGCACGCCTGGCAAGGGGGGCATCTCTTGCTTGGCTGCCTCCATTGGGCTGCCTTGCTGGGCAGGGTCTGCCTCCTCCTCCTCGGTGGCCCTGGGCCGCGGGCCCTTCTCTGGGGTGGATCGAGGAACTGCTGGGAGGAGGAATTTCTCCATCACCCACTTCAGGAGAAGGGCCGAGAGGGAGGAAAGGGGCAGTCCATGGCAGGGAGCCTCCAGCCGCTTTCTTGGCAGCAGAAGGGCCCCAGGGCTCCTTGGCAAGGTTCTCCTACAGCCAAGGGGGGGGACGCCAACCTGCAGTTGCTGCACCTGCCAGGCCAAAAGCAAACACGTGAGAATGCCAGCAATAATGGCGAGTAACCCAGCTCCCCCATCAGTCCTTCAAAGCCCCTAAGGCTGGGCCAGAAGGGAAAGCCCCAGCGCTCCCCAGGTACCACCTTCCTCTTTGTTCAGAGGGGGCAACGAGCAGGTGGACCGCTCGCCAAGGAGGAGAAGAGCCGCCGCCACCGGAACGGGTTGCAGCAGCACCGACCACCCGAAAGTCCACTCCCTGGCTGGATGGAGTGCCCAAGGCGCATGCGCCAAGCCCACCAACGTTTTGCTCGTGGGGGTTCTGCCTGGCCACAGCAGCGCGCATGCGCGGATTTAATGTGGGTGGGGGGGGGGGGCGTTCCTTGGTGGCGCGTAGCCGGCATTTTCCCGCCATTTTTTTCGCGGGAGATACCAAAGCTCCGCCGCCGCCGCCGCCGCCGCCGCTCCCGACCTGCAGCGCCCCGTTGCCCCGGAGACCGGTGCCACCATGATCGGGCAGAAGTCCTTGCTCTCCTTTTTCACGGCGGCGCCCGGCAAGAAGAGGAGTCGCTCTCCGGAGTCAGCCGCGGCAGCAACTGAGGTACTTATTTGGGGGGGCGGGAGGGAAGAGAATTATTATTAAGGACTTTATTATTAATAAAATTAATAAATAAAAAAGTTGTTAATAGTTTATTAATAGAGCGGGAGGTAGTCTGTGGGGATTCGGGGGGAGAAGCGGGGCATGTAATTCAGCTACCACGTTTTCGCTAGCAAAGGCAAAAGTTGCTGTCTGAGGTACCGACCAATCAAGCCTCAGAAGGGTCTCAGTGGGAGGGACGCCGGGGGAGGGGGTGGCGCTTTACAGTCACGTGACCCGGTGAACCAACAGGAATCCACGCTTTAGGGAGGGTCGAAGTGGTCCCGATTGGGTTTAAGGGGTAACCCCGCTTCTACCCGCAGTCCAATTAAAGGTCTGGGCGGGGCAAGGGGAAAAAAAACAATGGACGTAGACCAATAGGAAGGCGAGGGGGCGGTGTCTTCAGGCTAATAATGAGCTTGGGCGGAATGCTGGGTTTGTTTTTCCCGCGAAATGCGCACGTGTTTCTCCGGGCCGGAAGTGTCGGAGAGGCGGCTGCGGTTGCTTCGCCCCCATGGCAGCCTTGGGAGTTTGGTTTTCTCCCCGCGGCCGGTTTCCTGCTTCCCTTCCCCCGCTCCTGACCCGCTTCTTTTCCCTCTTGCAGCCCGCCAAAAGATCGAAGATCAATGGCTGTTCCGCGGGATCTCCCCCGCTCAGCCCGGAACAGGTGGAGCGCATCCGCAAAAACAAAGAGGCGGCACTGCAGAAGCTCGCAGCCCGTACCGCCAGCTACATTCCTGCGGAGATGGGGCAGGGGTGGAGGGCCTCCCTGGCCGGAGAGTTCTCCAAGCCGTATTTTGCTCAGGTGGGCAGGAAGCCAGGACTTCTGCTAAAGGCTCAGGGGTTTTTTTTGTTGGTGCCTCCCCCCCCCTCCTGCTTTGAGGTCTTAGTCCAGCTAATTAAAGAGAAGGGGTGCTTGTTAATTATTGAGCATTATTGGGGTGGCATTTAGCCTGTTCCTGCTGATAACAGGGTTAGACAAATGCTTTTAGCTCAGCAGTCCATCCTCAAAGGCTACAACACCACTGGGTCAGGTGCTTTTTAAAGTTGGCTTCTGGGCTTTTTAAATGATGCTGAATGTTTTAAGAGCCATTTTTGATAACATCTGAGATGACTGTTTGGGTATCACACAGTAATTCATCTGAAAGCCACATTCTGCCCAGCAGAATTTGTGATGAGAGCACTGGACAGCATCAGGCATAGATGGTGCATGTTATGAATTCTTAGTTATGTCTTTTAGTTGAAGTCTAAGTAATCCCCCCCCCTTTATATAGCTGATGACATTCGTTGCTGAAGAACGCAAGCGCTGTACGGTTTATCCACCCCAGCATCAGGTCTTCACTTGGACCCAGCTGTGTGACATCCATGATGTGAGTCAACCTTTTATAATTATCCTGAGCTTATCTTGTTCCTTTAGGAATGGGTAGTGTTATCTTTGAGCTATTAGCTGAGTTCGTCTGACACAGGTAGCCACTGGCTGTTTTTTTTTAGTCATCCATGTTTAAGCAAATCCTGGCTTAATGCAGTGTGAGAATCCAGGCACTTTACCTGTCATCCTGACCAGTCTTCGAGTTCTACATAATGGCATTTGCTGCATTTTGGAATGCTACTAAGAAAGAGTAAAGAATTTTCCGTAGAAGCATAAATCTAGACAAAAAATAGTTTGAGAACAGGAATAACGGATGTGGAGTGTTTAAATGTTTTCTGCTCTTGCTTTCAGGTGAAAGTTGTCATTTTGGGCCAAGATCCATATCACGGGCCCAGTCAAGCTCACGGGCTCTGCTTCAGTGTCCAGAGACCAGTTCCCCCTCCACCCAGGTAAGGCTCAGCTCTGCACAAGTCATTCTGTTAGGCTCAGGGGTGCCATGTTGTTTTATAGCATTCTTTGGAACAGCTGATTGCTGAGCTATGTTGTATAAAAACGGGTGTTTCTGAGATTTGTTTTTCTTTATAGCCTGGAAAATATTTACAAAGAGCTTGCTGTGGATATAGAAGGCTTTTCTCATCCTGGCCATGGAGATTTGACTGGATGGGCTAAACAAGGTGACCCAATGCCATTCTTTCCCCAATTGCTTCCATGCATTTCGTTGTGCTGCATTCATGCTTCAATTGCTAGAGTTATCCAGCCTTTGTGACCAATCTGAAAATTGAAAGTCACGTATTTGGAAATCATCCAGGCTGATTGATGTGTCTCCCCTAAATGTGTATTTTAATTACTGTTTCTAACCTCTCACAATCAGATTTCTTATCAAGCGCAAAACAAGTAATCAAATCAACTGCAGTCTTTCAAAAGGTAGGCTTGTAGCAAAACCTGTCATAGTGAAGAAAATAATTGTCATTATTGTATTAAGGGACTATGAAGTCTCCATAGAAATAGTACAAAGTTATGCTTGAAAGCCATGTTTTCTCGTTAATGGTGAGAGGAAATAGTTCTAGGTCCACTCTTCCGTCCTGTCAATTTTGGAAGCTGCGTCCTGGATGGGCCTATAAAGTGACACCGATTATCCGGCTTTGGTGGGAGCTATAAAATGACCTTCATTCCAGCATTCCTGCTCACGGCACCCTCTTGTTGTTTCTGCAACCCAGGTGTGCTGCTGCTGAACGCCGTGCTCACGGTCCGAGCTCATCAAGCCAATTCCCACCGAGAGAGGGGCTGGGAGCAATTCACGGATGCCGTGGTCTCCTGGCTGAACGAGAACCTGCACGGCCTGGTCTTCATGCTGTGGGGAGCTTATGCTCAGAAGAAGGGCAGCTCTATTGACAGGGTAGGTTGGCTTTGGATAACAGCCCCTTGGGTCTGCGTGATGCTTGAAAAGGGGTTTGCGTGAGCGATCAATGACGCTCGGCCATAGTGCTGTTTGCTTGCGGTAAACGATGAACCTAGTCATGCTTCGCTCCTTACCACGATGGGAAGGCTCAGGCAGCTTGTCTACCAAATGAGGATGAAAATAAATGGAACTTGGGCATGGTGGGTGAATCTAGCCAATGACATCATTCTTTAAAAAAAAAAAAAAAGCAACCCACGTTCTAACTTAATAGATGTACAAGCATGGCCTGCTTTGTAGGATCTCTGCTTAATTGTGGCTGCTGGACAATCTGGATCCTTCGGGCTCTGCTAACTTCTTAAATCTCTGCCTTTAAACCCCGCCGGTTCTTCCAAGTGGATGGGGGCGGGGGAGTCTTAACGCCTCTGGCTTCTTGCAGAAACGGCACCACGTCCTGCAGACAGCGCATCCCTCGCCCCTCTCGGTGCACAGGGGGTTCTTTGGCTGCAAGCACTTCTCCAAAACGAATGAATTCCTGAAGAAATCTGGGAAGCCGCTGATCGACTGGAGGGCCCTGTAAGGATCCTGCAACTCCCTCGAGGCCATAAGAGGAGCCGTTTCTGTCCCCAACACGCTGGAGAGGCTCTGCAGAAACACTCTTGGATGGGTTTCTTTGAAGCTGATCCAGACAGTCTTCTTTTCGCTTTTAATTCGGGGGTAACCTGAGCCAAGGTGTTTATTCTGAGTAGGCTTTTTTTTTTTTTTAAATTTTGGAGCAAACGGAGATTAGCCCAGGAGCACTGCCTTGATTTCCTTCGAATTCTCCATCGCTGTGAAGAACATGGTGCCAATCCGTTCTTTGCAATAAGGACCCTGGGGGTTTTGTTTTCCCTCCCTCCCCCTTTATGCCAGCAAGGTGCCTTTTTCCTCGGCCTCTGCTGAAGAATTCGTTCAGCAAGCAGCCTATTTCATCTACGCGTGATGCCTTATCTAATTGTCCCAACTTGTCTTTTCCCTTTTTTTAATCTGCCAACGACTTAAAGACTTCCAAGAGGTGCTATGAAAAGTGTTTTTTAGTGTTTTGACTTGCAGGAAGTGGACCAGCAGCCTGAAAGTATCCGCTCCACTTTTGGGACCAGATTTAAAAAGTATGGCCAGAATTCTGTGGGAAATGTTACATAAAAAGTAGGAAAGGAGAGCCGCAGCTGGTCCAGAATGAAAGTTTTCTAGGAAGCAGGTTTGTGTCCAGCTGGGGCATCGCCCTTGGGGTGCCCTGTGTGGGAAGCAGGCCGGTCCTCAGGTGCCTCCCTCCTGCCAGACTGGGGGGGGGGGCTCTTCGATGCTGCCAGGTGCCAAACGCCTCGGTTACAGGTTGTGGCTCCTGCAGGAGCCGCTGCTGAACTCCAGCAACTTCTGTCTGGTGGCAGCAGTGGCGTTTCTTTGTGTTGGGCCCTGTGCAAGGCCTACGGAGGACTTCCAGCTGGTATATTTATCATACCAATTTTAAGAAACTCCTTTTTTTAAAAGAAGAAGAAGAGGAAAACCACATCTTTCCTGTAACACTAGTTCCCTTTGTTGACTTGTTCCAAAGTTTTTTCAAATAAATGTTTCTGATATTTATCTGGACTGCGTGATCTTTGGAAGATTGCTCCCCTTAAATGGCATTTCAGGAAAAGGTTCAAACTCCTTTGCATGGGCGCCAGCGGATTTCTCAGTCTTTGGGGGGGGGGGGGGGACACCCCGGAGGGGGGGCCCCCGGGGCCGGGCCGGCCCTCCAGGGGCCCCGGGGGGGGGGGGGGGGGTGTCGGCCTTGCAGCTGGCAGGGCTGCCGGGATGGAGAGGTGCCCAAAGACAGCGGCAAGGGGTGCGGCGGGGGTGGGCGGGGTGGAAAGCGGAGGGGGGGCTCTGGGCGATTCCTCCAAAGGGGCCGGCTGTGCTCTTGGAAGGGGGGGCTGGGGGGGGGCTTGGAGCCGCGTAGGGTGGGCTTTGCAATACTCGCCATAGGGATCTTTGCCCAGAGGCCGCATCCGGCTGCGCGGGGGCCCGCTCGTGCTGCGGCTGCTCTGGTTCCTGGTCCTCTGCTTGCTCCGGTGCGGCGCCCGGCCGGGGCCCGCGCTGTGCACGTGCGCGCGCGGAGCGGCGGTCCCCGCGGAAGGTAGGGCGTCGCAGCGCTCGAGGGCAATTGCAAGAGCGTCCCGCTCCCCGCTCCCCGCTGCCCTTGGGGCGGCTCCGCCTTCAGACAAAGAGGCAGCCGGCGCCCCCTGCCCGGGAGGGAGGTTGGCGTCGGAAGGAAGCGGGGGGCCGGCTGAGCAGGTGGGGGGGCCCTGCCCGGGGAGGGGGCCGGGGTCGCAGCCTGCGGGCCTGGACGGGACAATAAGCGGTGCTCGAGCCTCGTGCCTGGGCTGCTCTTTTGAATAAGGCAGAGGAAGACAAGGGCGGCTTCCTTCAAACTCTGCTTCAGAGTGTGTGTGTGTGTGTGTGTGTGTGCTTTACTTGCAAAGGAAAAGGTAACCTAAAGCAGGGCTCTCCAACCTTGGCCACTTGAAGCCTGGCGGACTTCAACTCCCAGAATTCCCCAGCCAGCTTCAAGTGGCCAAGGTTGGAGACCCCTGACCTAAAGCACAGCGGTGCTGGCCGGGCCACCTTTTATTTGGTTTCAGTTTGTCTATGCCAGCAGCAATCACAACCTTGGGAGATGCTAGAAGTCGTCCTTGTTGTTGTTTACAACATTCAGCGCCATGTGTGGTATCCAGTAACCTTTGGAGGTGTACCCGTTGCCCAAAGCAGTTGTCAGTTTTTATCCCGGTGAGCGAACTTTACCCCACTTAAAAGGCAAACGGCCCTATTGGGCAGGCACCAGAATGCCATGGAGCCCTGCCACCTGGCACCCGCTGCTCCAGCCTCCCCAGAGCCAAGAAAGAAATTTCCATACAAACACAACACAAGGGTGTGATCTCCTTTCAGACTGGGAAGCATTGAATTCGGGCGTGCTGGGGTTTGAGTGGATTTAAGGTGGAGATTGTAAGTAGCACGAAAGCCAAAATGTTTAAATTTTAGGTGGTGCGACCAGCAGAAAAAGGTCTTGTTTTGAGCTGCCCCTTTCCAATGTTACTATTGTGCTTCATCTCGGCCAGAAGGTTTTATATCAGCTGGCTGGCTATAATAAAGTTATTTGATTTGGGAACGTGATCATTTATTAGTAAATTTTATGTAGTAAAATTTATGAAAGACTCTTCGTGTATTATCAGCAAGCTGCATTTTGTTTGTTATCAGCAGAGCCACCAACCTGCTAATTTGCTCAGCACTAACGATGATGATGTTAACGTGCAAATGTGTGTGTGTTGTGTGGATGTAGATGTCCGTGCAAGATCCAGTTAATCTTCACGTTCCTGGACTTGCAGCCGCTGAGGAGCAGAAGCTAATGTGCTTGTCAGAAAGCGATTTTTTAAAAAGAAGTATATTCATGGACTAGAGAAGGCTGGAAAAGATTGCAGTTGTAATTAGTTAAAGCAGCTTTAGATCATTCATTAGATACAGAACTTAGCAAATGTCAGTCTCTCTGCTGTTCCTCCAAGGAACTTCTCAATTTTGGAGTTCTGGTGTCTTTTGAAAATGGCTTTAATAGAACAGGAGATGCTCCTGAGAGTAATACAGGTTGGCAGAAAATTAATTGACCTTGTTTTCTTTTTTATTATTACTATCATGTGGATTTCCTTCCCCTCTTCTTAATAAATATTAAATATTTGCCCGATTAGCAAAGATTCAGGTTTTGATTGAACTGAGATCCTACTTGTATCCCTTTCTTGGGAAATCGTATCCAGTTTAGTAAGATTTGGGGCTAAATAGTGTTAAAATAAGCAGTCAGAAGGAAGGAGGAACCAGTTGCGATGGAGCCTTAATTTGGCTGGTGTGCTGCGTCCTGGAGGGAAAATGGACCTTCTTTGCCATGTGATTGAGAACTGAGACCCTGAAGACTAGTGGAAATCAATAACCCTGGTCCAGGGCAGAGAAGAAGACTTCGTGTGTCCTTTAAAATGGTTGGTTGGTTGGTTGGTTGGTTGGTGGTGGTGGTTACGAAAGTTGTTGCTGATCCCTTGGACTTGGATGGAGGAGAAAGGTTGCTTTCCTGGGTGTTGGAATTGAGGGCCAGGGTCTTCCAGAGCAGAGGGAGGGTCTTGCCTAAAGAGGCTGGATCCAAGGACAGGGGGAGTTGCCTCGTCTGCATGTTTGGGGTCTTGGGGCAGGACCACAGCCAGCCCGGAGGCTGTTTGCGGAGGATAAAAATAGCAGGCTCCTTTATAGCCCAGGCACAGCAGTTGCCTGGGCAGCCAGGAATTTCGGGCCTTGGGGAAGTGGACCTTCTGGGAGGCGCTGAGGAGCAGGCGAGTCTGCGGCTGAAGAGGCCGAGATTGCTGGGGGGGGGTTTCATAAGGGTGTGGGGGACCTAACTGGCTCCATCCCTACACACGGCCTCTTTACCCAGCCGTAAAATTCCACTCTTGAGTGGCGAAAGGATGGATGTTTGGGTCCTCGGAGGCTTGTGGTGATGCGTTCGTTATTGAAGAGGTTAGTACGTGTCAGAGCAAGCCAGGATTTGTTTAGGGGACCACTGTTCCGCTTGATATGTGTGTCACACGGCAGTGCCGCTTCTCCCACGTCAAAAGAATCTCCTTGGTCTGAGGGAGGGGCACCTCGGGTCCAAGGCTCTGAGTCACCACCCGCCCTGTGCGCACAAGGATTCCTTCCCCAACTGAGTGCTGGCATTCTCTTTATTTCTAGGGTTCCTGAATGGTTCTGCTAACGTTGGTGGCCTTGTTGCTCGGGCTGTGGCTGGTTTGGACCAAGATGGCCAAAAGCCCTCCGCCTGGTTTGAAAAAACTGAAGCTTGAGCAGCCTGTCCCAGAGCAACCGACCGCTCCCGAAGTCCGGCAGCTGCCTTCCAGCGGGCTCCTTCCACAGTTCCCGGGGAATGAGATGGAGCCCAGCCAGGCCCCTGTGAGGCCATCGCTCCAGCCCCCTCCATGCGCCCAGAGGTCCGCAGACCCCTCCTGCCAACTCAAGCTCCCCATTCCCCACTCTTCCTCGGACTGTGTGCTGTGTCCGGCCGCTGAGTCCACCAGGCCTTTGAGCCGGTTTGGCCGAGTGTCCTCCAGGCAGCTCCTGAAGCAAATGCACTCGCTGTCCTTCGAAGAGCAGGCCGCCAGCCCTGCGCAGAGGAAGCAGCAGCAAGCCATGGCCAAGTTTGTCTTGGGCTCCTTTGAAGACAATTCTTCCGACGAGGAGCTCGTTGCCGGAGGAGCCTTTCCGAGGGGCAGGAGGAGGCGGAGCAGCCTGGCCCACCCCGGCTCTTCCTTCTCTGTGGACACGGAAGCCAGCCTCGTCATGAGGTAGGCAACCTGGCCCTGTGGCACGGCTGGTTTGGGGCCTCTGGGCTGAGCCTTCGGGGGGAGCCAATGCAGGGAGGGCTGCCTCTCACTTCCCCGTATTTGGTTAAATGTGACTTATTTCAGGAGACGTTGGGATTGAAGCCACTGTCCTGCAATCCCTTTTTACTAGCTAGGATCTCCATTCGAACCATTTTTGCTTGTTTGTTTTCAGTATTTGTGTCATTGCCATTCAAGCTTGCTTCTTATTTAGAAAGAGTTGTTGACTGCTTCTACCTCAGGGGACTCTAAGGGGCATCCAAGCTGGAAACCCACCAGAATATGCACAATATGTCAATTTGTCTGGTAAATGTGAGCAGCGTGATTTGAGCTGGGTGGGCAAAACGGTCCCTGCCGTCTTCGACAACCAGAAGGTCCTGATTCAGTTCAATACGCCAAGGAACCGGGCAGCTTCCTCTCAAGGAAACGTGCCTTGAAATGCAACTGAACAGAGTCCTGGGCACATTTGTCTCGGGTTAAACTGTTTCAAATGCCGCTTATTGCTCTAAAAATGCAAGTTGTTGTACTTGGGACTTTTCCACTGTGCTGGAGAAAAGGAGAACGCAGAGTTCAGCCAGAGGTTAAAATGGAACCGCATGAATACTGAGACTGTCTGATAAAATGCTTTAAAAAAAACCCGATGGAACAGCTTATCTCTCCGTGTGTCATTTCTCCTGGTTGACTCAGTAGCCTGAGCAAACCCCCTCTTTGGCTTTTGTTTTAATCTGTTCGATTGACCCCACGAGTTTCAAGTATTACAAACTTCCCATCCTCGGTGTACTGAAGCCAGAAAGTGTGGCTGCCAGGGCTGTCCCTCTCTCTGCAACCGTTGTGTTTAGGTTTGCTGAAGTTCCAAAATGCCTTGAGCACCAAGGAAGACTGGTAGAAGGTCTCTACATCAAGTCTAGTTGGGTGTCGAGAGAAATCCTCTTGGCCTGCCTCTTGGACCTGCAATTATTTGGGCAGGCATTCAGGGCTTTCAGCAACTGGTCTTGGGATGAAAACTGGAACGGTGTGGTATTTCTGTGAAATGCTCCCAACACCTTTTTTTAAACGGCTTTTTGAAGTACGGGAGCCTGATGTGCAAATTAAAATAGTGAGGAGCGAGAGGATATTCAGACCCCGGAAGCCCTAAATCCTTGTGAAGAGAATGCAGAGAATTATTGGCTGGTTCTTTCCATTGGAGATATATTCTGTCCCTTTCACACCCACCATGTATTATTACTTTACGTGTTGATATCTTCCTTCTTGTTTTTCTTAATCTAGCTTTGCCAGTACAATAAAGGCATAAAACGCAAAGGAAGCAGGTCAATTCCTGGTGCCATTAAATGAGCGACAGTGCTGATAATGAGCGCTTATCTAAGCACGAGAGGTTGCTTTGGACCAAGGGCCAAGGATTGCCTTTCAGTTGATAACTCAGTCAGTGATCGGGAGACCCCAAGTACTGTTGGTTTTTATGGTCTGTCACACAGTCGGCCGGATGTTTAGATTATACCAGGAGGTTTTTCCTCCCTTGAGCCACCTGGGGGTGCTGCTGGGAAGTGGCTGAGTCGTATCTGGCCCCTCGCCCACAGGGGAAGGGAAAGCCAAGAGGAGGGGGGAAGTCACAGAAATGGAGGAGGAAGAGGTGGCCACGGACTCTGCTCCTGCCTGCCTCTCTGGGGGCGCCAAAGCCGCAGGAGAGGAGAGGAAGAAGCAGCAGACTGGAACTGGGTGCACCACCCTGCAGGTCAGTACCGGCCAGCAGGGACCGCAAGCCAGCTTTTGAGTCTGGGCAGCTGAAGTCTTCGATCTGCTGAGCAGCCTAAGCAGAAAGAAGAAAGGAGGCAGCTTGAGATAATCGAGCAAACATTCCTTTCTCCTCTGCAGAGGTCAGGCAGGGAGGGGAAGATGCTAGCAGCAGCAGCAGCTGCTGGGGGCCCTTCCTTTATGGTCATTGGGGGGGGGGGCGTGAGAATCGTCCCCTCCTGAAAGGCGGGCAGAGAAAGCGGCTCCCGCAAGGAGGGAGTAACTAACGTTTCCTGGGCGGGTGTTTCCAAAAGCTCTTAAGCTTAGACGCCCTTTTGTCCTTCAGCCGCCACAAACACCCACAACTGTTTGCGGAGAGTTTCTCAAAGCAATTTCAGAAGCAAATTTCTCCCGAATGAGGTCTTCGCTTTCCAGGGATTGTTTTCTAGCAATGTTTCCAGGAAATGCTCCCCAGCTAAACTGTCCCTCTCCAAAAACAAGCCCATCTTGCCCCGTTTAGCATGGGGAGTCTTCTTCCCTACCCTCTTGGTCACTTTTGCCTGCCCTAATCCACTTTCTCTGTTCGAAATGCGGAGCTTTTGAAGGCCCAGCAGCCTAACCGAAGGGGTTCTAGAAGGAAGACATACGGTCGGTTCATAAGATGGGTGTGTTTTGTGTTAGAAGGGCCACCTTTTACCAGAACTCTGTTAACTGAAGAGGTGGGAGGAAGGCGCTTAACAAGGGGCAAAGCGCCCAGAAGAGAGAAGGCAGTTGGTGGCACAAATTAGTGGGACAATTTCACCCTCTTTAAGGCACTTATTCTACCCTCCCATTGACTGCTCTTCTCCAGCAGTCCCAGTAACACCTTCCGAGTCACCTGAGGTCCATCTTGTCTTCCTCCCTGAGGAAGAGACTCAAGCTGTGGATGGCATGTATAGAAATCTTTCTGCCTCCTTCCAGGCCCAGCATGTCAGGGATGTACCTGGTGAAGAAAGGACGGGAGCAGAGGAAACTGGACCTCCACAGGGACTTCACGGTGGCGTCACCTGCGGAATTCGTGACTCGTTTTGGAGGAAACCGTGTGATTGAGAAGGTAGGGCTGCTGAGGAAGAAGCGATGCTCCCCTTGGGCTGTGGTGATGCAGCCGGAATGGCTGCCCATTAAATACATTACCTCAATATAAAGCCCAGTGCATATGAAGAAACCGTCTATAAAGCCAGGCAGGTATTCCAGAAGCTCAGCCGAAATGGCAAAGGGTCCTACGGCTGATCTGGGAAAGAGCTCTGGAGGCGACCTGACCTAAAATGAGCTGGACTGTCCAGTCCAGGGGCTGAATTTGTCTCCTGCCGCTGAGCCCTGGTCCTCTTTTGGGAAGCTCCGGTTCAGCGTACTCTCATCTGGTGCACTTCCTGGCGGGATGACCGGTCTGTTCGTGGCTTCTCCCCAACCTCAGGTCCTGATCGCCAACAACGGCATTGCGGCCGTGAAGTGCATGCGCTCCATCCGCAGGTGGGCCTACGAGATGTTCCGGAACGAGCGGGCCATCCGGTTTGTGGTGATGGTGACCCCCGAGGACCTGAAAGCCAATGCAGGTAGGCAGCCGAGGCCGCCTTCTCAACTCCCCCGGGGCTGCCGGGTGGCTCTCTGCGCCCTTTGGCTGAAAACCCTTCCGCTTCTAGAATACATCAAGATGGCGGACCACTACGTGCCCGTCTCTGGGGGAACCAATAACAACAACTATGCCAACGTGGAACTGATCGTGGATATCTCAAAAAGAATCCCTGTGCAGGTGGTTACCGAAGTTTTCTGTCCCTCCTGGGCTGCCGTGAATTCTGTAGCAAAGGGGCAGGTAGAAAAAGAGGGACGTAAATAGAATGAGTAGAATGGAATTTATGAAAAGATAGAATTGCCAAAGGGATCCCTTTGGGGTCTGGTGCAAAGGATCACTTAAACGTTCTCCTTCTAGGCTGTCTGGGCTGGTTGGGGACATGCCTCTGAAAACCCCAAACTTCCGGAGCTGCTGCAAAAACACGGGATTGCTTTCCTAGGTAGGTGTGTTTGGGTTGGCACCTCCAGCCAAGCCGCTCTCTCTACCACCTACAGACTCGCCTTCCTCCAAGCATCCTTGCCAGGCCCGAATTCATGTGTGCGTTTCTCTTGAAATTTCACTGCATGCTTTGTTCTTGCTAAGTAAAAAAGTAGATCTTCTTCCCCAGAATTTGTCCTTCTTGTTCTTCTGGAACAAGTTTTACCCTTTTGGAGCAGAGATCTGTGTTTTTACAAGTCTGCAAAGGGCTTTTCTACCAGGCCCGAGGGAACCTCCTTGAGGGATCAAGGTTAAATGCCTGGCCTTCAAAACAGGTGGGAGTGAGCTCCCTGTTGCCCTTTCTAATCCTGCCTATGTATAGCTGAGCTACTCTGCTTTTGTCTGGGCCTCCAGCATTCCAGCCAGGCTCAGGCAGCCTCTCCCAAATATATATTTATGTTTTCCCAAATGTCAGCTGAGCCTCTTTCCTCTGTTTACTAGGCCCGCCCAGCGAAGCCATGTGGGCCTTGGGGGACAAAGTGGCTTCCACCATTGTGGCCCAGACCATCCACATCCCGACGTTGCCCTGGAGTGGCAGTGGTAAGAGGACCCCCCTCCCCCCCCACCTTGATGTCCTGTGCCCTCTGGGGTCTGCAGCTGTGATGCCCGCTTCCATCTTGGCCATTCCAGATCTCCCAGGATAGGGGAAGGGCTGCATGACAGGAATCTCTCCCCCTTTCCTGCCTTCTGATTTATTCCTCGCATTATTCTGAGGCAAGGCAAGGCCTGCTTCAACCATGAAGAAATCGGCCTTGAAGTTTTGTTGTGGTTTCTTTTTCTAGACTTGGTTGCTGAATGGATCCAGGAGGAGAAGCAGCAGATGGGGACACTCACTGTTCCCTTGGAAACCTATCAGCAGGGCTGCGTGCGGGACATGGAAGAAGGCTTAGAGGTAATGGGAGGCACCCCAGGCGCCTTCTTACGAGTTAGCGTTATTAATAGCAATAGTATTAGAGAGGGAAAACCGTAAGAGGCCGAGGCAACTATGCATGCAGGAAGATAGCAGGTTTTCTGAATTAAGCTGTCCTACCTTTGGGCTTCCTGTTGGATCTTGCATCGGCTGCAGAATGAAACAGATCAGCCAGATTTTTGTTCCTTAAAAGATTCATTAGCCTCCTTCATGGAAGGAGAGAATCAGTCCTGTGTAAGTCTCAGCTTATGTGGAAGTTTAAGCATAAGACGTTCTTTTTCTGGCTGAACGCAGTACCAAATAAATGGTCATGTTTGTTTATTTGTGTCAGAAACATCACAATTAAAATGATGTGTACTATATGACACATGCAATTTAAAATATAAAATACAGGATTAAAATATGTTAAAATTAATAAATGGGTAGTGAAGCCTGTCCTTTCAGGATTACTCTGTCCCTAGAATTTGTGCAAGGTGCTGCAGACGTTATGAAATGGTTGGCAGCTAAGCACGTGAGTTCGTGCCACTTTATCTAGTTTAGGTAATCTATGCCAAGCATATAATCTAGCTATTGATGGACCTGCATATTTCAGCAGGTGGCGAGGCCAAATTCCTCTCTGCATTGAAGGCCAAGGTTGTATGTCCTTGGAGGAAGGCTGAGTCCGTCTGGGCAGCACCAGGCCTTGGAGGGGAAGTTCAGGGCTGGGGTTCCAGAGGAGCCTCCTTCACCCCTTGATTCTTCCTTCCCTCCTTTCTCTTCCTTCTCTCAACTCTCAGGCCTCCAAGAGAATCGGCTACCCAGTGATGATCAAGGCCTCCGAGGGGGGAGGCGGCAAAGGGATTCGAATCGTGGAAGGGGCGGAGGAATTCCCTGCCCGCTTCAGACAGGTAAAGGAGGGGCTGTCCTGGGACTCTCCTGGGCCAGGTTTTTAAGGGTTTCCTGCACCCACATAGCCCTCCTCGTTCTCTTGGGTTCCTCTGAAGAAGGAAGACCAGCCTGTACTTGGTCATAGCTGATGAAATCCTCTTTCCTCGGCTTCCTTTCAGTTCCACCCTGAGAGGTCGCTCAGTTGTTTGACGAGTTAATTAAGGGGTTTTTATCCCTGTCATCTTATTGCCCAGAGTGCTGTCCCAGTGCATAACTCCCTGGACTTTAGCATTTGGAAGATCTAGATAACACTGGCGCCCAGTTCAGTTTTCTTTCCCTTTGTCCAACAGGTGCAGAGCGAGGTCCCTGGGTCCCCCGTCTTCGTGATGAAGTTCTTGCAGCACGCCCGCCATCTGGAAGTCCAAGTCTTGGCTGACCAGTATGGGAACGCCATTTCCTTGTTCAGCCGGGACTGCTCCATCCAGCGGAGGCACCAGAAGATCATCGAGGAAGCCCCGGCCACTGTGGCTCCTCCGGCTGTCTTTGAGTACATGGAGAAGGTGCGCATGCGCAAAGTCCCAGCAAAGAACCAAGGCCAACCACGGCTGTCCCTTCTTGGAAGGGAGCCCCGGAGCAGGCGCTCCACACGAAGAGCACTTTGGCCGTGGCAGCCTTTCACTCCGTGCTGCTGCTCGTCTGTTGTGCTCCTCTTTCTCCCTGTGGCTGAGGAGGCTGGTTCCTCTTTGTCCCCCCTTCCCCTCCCCCCACTTGTGATCCTCTGGCTGTGCTGTAAGCTAAATTGGAGGCGAGAAACCTGGACCGGCCCAAAATAACCAAGGGAACCTCAAGGACGGGTGTGGGAGGGACTGAACCTGGGTCTTTTCAGTCTTGGCCCTCCCTGCAGCTTTGCCAACTAAAGGAGAATATTTGTAGCTCAGGGTTTTCCAACTGTGTGTGTGTCTGTTGTGACATTCATAAAAAGGAAGAGCTCTTGTAGGGACTCTGTAGCAGGTGGTCTGTGCGTGTAGTCATGAATTATTTGAGATTACATTCCCTGCTATGCTTGGAGACACAGCCACTCGCTCCTCGGAAGCCGTTGTACTTGAATAACAGCCCGAGAAGTTGCCTATTTCTCACCCAGCTGTGTTGTACTTCCTCTCCGCAGTGCGCTGTGCGCCTTGCCAAAATGGTAGGGTATGTCAGTGCCGGGACCGTTGAGTACCTGTACAGCGAAGGAGGGAGCTTCCACTTCCTTGAGCTGAATCCCCGCCTGCAGGTGGAGCACCCTTGCACAGAAATGATTGCCGATGTCAACTTGCCGGCTGCTCAGCTCCAGGTATCCCTGTTCTCAAGTCAGTTTCCCCAGCGGCAGTTCTGAAGCGTGTCGGAGAGAGAAGAACTTTGCCCATGAGCTACGCGATTTCTTTGCGTGCCCCTTCAGAAGAAGCAGTGAGACGTCTAACGAATTCTTCTTGGCCTGTTTCCCTTCCTGTCTTTCCCTCCTTTCAGATTGCCATGGGGGTCCCGTTGCACAGAATAAAGGACATCCGAGCTCTCTACGGACAGTCCCCGTGGGGGGACCATCCCATCGCTTTTGAGGACCCCAGCAATGTTCCTGTCCCCAGGGGCCACGTCATAGCGGCACGAATCACCAGTGAAAATCCCGATGAAGTCAGTGGAGTTAAAAATCGGTCAAGTCTTCCTTTTAAGGAGTGCAAATGCCTAGAAAGGCTCGGCGGCCCCATAGTTGGGTGGGCCAAAGGTGACCAAGTCTGCCTTTCCGGCCCCCCCTCCCCCACCATTACCTGTCTTTTGCTGCACCTTGCAGGGTTTCAAGCCCAGCTCTGGCACCGTGCAAGAACTGAATTTCCGCAGCAATAAGAACGTCTGGGGCTACTTCAGCGTGGCGGCTGCAGGTGGCTTGCACGAATTTGCCGATTCCCAGTTTGGACACTGTTTCTCCTGGGGAGAGAACCGCGAGGAGGCCGTCTCGTTAGTACTGCCTTCCCTTGGGCTTTCATGGGCGATGGAAACCTTACGGGGGCTTCCCCAGGAGGCCCTTGGGACCCTCAGTTGGCTCTCCTTTTATGGGGCACTCAGCCACTCCATCCATCCCCTTCCACTTTGCTACAAAGACCCAATTGTACTGGGATGGGCACACAGCCCAAAAGGAACCTAATCCTGTCAGCCCCCCCCTCTCTTTGCTGGGGCGTCATTTTCACCCCCCACCCCTGGGACTGAGAGAAACAGAGCAGGTTGGAACTTTATGCATCTGGTTTGTCGGCTTTCAGAAATTTGGTGGTTGCCTTAAAGGAGCTGTCCATCCGTGGGGACTTCCGGACGACGGTCGAGTACCTGGTTAAGTTGTTGGAGACCGAGAGTTTCCATACGAACGAGACGGACACCAGCTGGCTTGATCAACTGATCGCTGAAAAAGTGCAGGTAGCTAATCTCTGAATGTTGCATATTTTCAGGAATGGATGCTTGTATCCCTTGAACTTTCTTTTTCAAAAAAAGACCCGAGCCCGTATTTTCTGTTTTTAGATACCACTTTTTTATTTGGATTTACTCTTTTGCACTGAAAGACTCATCCACGTGTGTGGATGTTTTCCCAAATGAGCGAATTCTTCCTCTGTTGGCAGGCAGAGAAACCGGACACGATATTGGCTGTGGTCTGTGGCGCCCTCAACGTGGCAGATGCCTCCTTTAGGACCTGCATGGACGACTTCCTGCATTTGCTGGAGAGGTAAACGGCCGTCCTGGTATCCCAGCCTGGCCATTTCATACCATTTATCGAGCCATCAGCAGGTCTTGGTGGGACAGCCCCACAAGTGTAAATGCCTTAAAATGCATTCCTTGCAGAGTCTCAGTGATTAAAATGTGCTGGGATGATCTGTGGAAGATTGACTTCCTAGTACCTCGTATCTAGCGTCGTGTTTGTAAGCCATCCCGGGAGTCTCTTGGAAAGAGTGAGAGAGGATGGGTGTGATGTGTTCCTCCAAGCATGGTTGGGGATCCTTTTCTGACCCTCAACAGACAATTAACTAAAAGGGTCAGGACACTTTTTGATCCAGAAGTATAAAATAAGCCTGGCTGGTTTTCCAGGGGCCAAGTCCTGCCAGCAGCCTCCCTCCTGAATATTGCTGATGTAGAACTTATTTACGAAGACACCAAATATGTGCTTAAGGTATGTTGTGCGGCCCGAATTTCCATGGGGTGAAATGGGAAAATTCCTTTTCGGATGGAACGGGGAGGGAGATGGGTTTTGGTTGTTGTTGTTAAACAATCAGCATTTACACTCGAAATTCCCTTCAGAAGGAGAGCCAAAAAGGCTGCTTCTGTTGATTTTGTGGCCTCTGACAGGTCGCCCGCCAGTCCCTGAGCACCTACGTCATCATAATGAACGGCACCCACATTGAGATCGATGTGCACCGGCTGAATGACGGGGGCCTCCTCCTGTCTTACCACGGCAACAGTTACACCACCTACATGAAGGAAGAAACCGACCGGTAGGGGACGAAACGGCTCTCCTGCCAGACAGGCGCAAAAGCTCACACTTAACTATGTATCCCAGACCACAAAGACACTTTCTCCCATTGATCAACCACTTCTCGGTCTCTGCGGTTGGTTCCTTGGCTGGGAATCCTTCCTTTATGGGACGAGGGAGGGAGCCAGTTGGTGGGCTCAGCTGAAAGAAGCAGAGACCGAGGGCCTCTCTTCTTCAGAGAGGCAACAGCCAGCCCCATTTCTATTTTACTTCATTTCGTTTGCTTCTTCGTCCTCTGGCTTCTGACCGCCAGGTACCGCATCACAATCGGCAACAAAAGCTGTGACTTCGAGAAAGAGAAAGACCCTTCCTTGCTTCGGGCCCCCTCTGCAGGAAAGCTGCTGCAGTATGCGGTGGAGGATGGGGGCCACATCTGTGGGGGCCGCAGCTATGCAGAAATGGAGGTAACTCTCTCATTGGCCCTGTGGCGGGAAGGGAATCTGGTTTTCTCACCGTGGAAAGTGGCTCTTTCTCACCGATGGCTTCCTGACCGATATTCTGGCTCTGCTGGCTGGCAGGCAGTCAAGGGACGAGTCTTTTCCTCCTTTGGACCGTCGTGCTGGAGAGCACGGCTCTGGTCTACTTTCCGGAGGCTCAAAGCATAATTGGTCATGTTGGGATCCTTTTGAAAGCATCCAGGTGTGTCTGCTGCTCTCCGAACAGGTGATGAAGATGGTGGTATCCTTGACAGTGGAAGAGTCGGGCGTCATCCGATACGTGAGACGGCCGGGCACGTTGTTAGAGGCGGGCTGCGTGGTAGCTCGGCTTGAGCTTGACGACCACACCCAAGTTCACCTGGTGAGTAACGGGGCGGCTGGAAGCTGTTTGGGGAGAGCAAAACCCACCTGGGAGCCCTTGGTGGGTGAAGAACTCCTTGGAAGTCGCAGGAAGCTCCTGGGTGGTGGGTTTCCTGATGATAATGTTCCCTTTATTTCTACGCTTTGCCCCTCTGCCTGCCCGTGCTCCCCCCAGGCCCAGCTGTACATGGGGGGGCTCTCCCCTCAACCGCCCCTGCCCATCCTTGGCGGGAAGCTGCACCAGGTCTTTCACAACGTGCTGGAGAACCTGCAGAACGTCATGAACGGATATTGCTTGCCAGAGCCTTATTTCTCTGCCAAGGTAAGACGACGTTGAGGTTTTTCAACCTTTGCCTGTTCAAAACCTCCTTGGGAAAAGCTGGCTTGCTGAGATTACGTTCCTGACCTGCCAGGAAGGCCCTTGGAAGGTCTTGCGTTGAAGGGCAGCGAAAGAGGGCAGGGGGAGCCGCTCCTAAACCACGGGGGGCCGGTTGCAGCAGGAGAGGCTCCCCTCCGTCAGCCCTCAGGAAAGAAGCTGCTTTTCTTGTCCCCCTCCCAGCCAGTCCCCATGGCTGAACACCCCAAGACTCCTGGGCCGAAGGGAGGCCCCTTGCCCTGCCATCCTCTGAGGCCTGGCACCCGCGGAGGGCCAGAGCTCCCTCGCTTACGCCCTCTGGGATTCACTCCCGCGGTCCCTGAATCCTTGAGCCTTCTTTGCCCCCAACTCAGCTCAAAGAATGGGTGGATAAACTGATGAGGACCCTCCGGGATCCCTCCCTCCCCCTGCTGGAGCTGCAGGAGATCATGACCAGCACGCTGGGCCGGATCCCGACCTCCGTGGAGAAGTCCATCCGAAAAGTGATGGCCCAGTACGCCAGCAACGTCACCTCCGTGCTCTGCCAGTTCCCCAGCCAGCAGGTGAGGGAGGCTCTGCGGCCAAGAAGCCGACGGTGCAGGAGTGAGCCAGGAGGTGGAGGATCAGGACCGCTGGGGCATTCTGGGAAATGAAGTCCACCTACCTTAAAAAGAGGCTCGGGTTGAGAAGCGCTCAGGCTGCAAAGGATGGTTCCCTCTTTCTCTTCAAGATCGCCAGCATTTTGGACAGCCACGCAGCCACCCTGCAACGCAAAGCCGACCGGGAGGTCTTCTTCATGAATACCCAGAGTATCATGCAGTTGGTTCAGAGGTGGGTCGGCGTGGGTGCGCTTGTCCTCCGTATTTGGGGCAACCACACCCCCATGGTCCCTGCCTGAGCATCCGCAGGGAGAGGCGGCCTGTTTCGTTGCACAGCCAAGCTGATCCTCCGGCCTGGAATCCGGCCTGGTCTGGTCTAGCCAAGTCCTGAGCTAACAGTCACGGAAGCACTTTCAGCAGCACTGAAGGGGATTTGGAAGGTGGAACGGAGCCTCCCGCATTGGCACTTCCTTCACCGGGGCCCCTGCAGCACACAAGCTGGGCGGAGTTTCCGCTTGTGCCCAAGACGTCTCACACGACGTCAGGGAATCCCCCCCTGACCGTTTCCCCCCCCCCCTCCTCCTCCCTCCTCTGCTCCCAAGACCCACGAGGGACTCCTGCATCCATCGCCCCTCCTCTCTCGCCCCCTGACTCCAGGTACCGCAGTGGCATCCGAGGCCACATGAAATCGGTGGTGCTGGATCTGCTGAGGCGATACCTGCAGGTGGAAACCCAGTTCCAGCAAGGTAAGGCGGAGGCGGAGGGTGCCGGCAGGGCCTTTGGCCGGGCTTCCCCCGAAGGAGGCACCTTCCCTGCAGCCGGCTCCTCTCTGGGTTTCCGCTTGTGCTCCAGCTCACTACGACAAATGCGTGATCATCCTGAGGGAGCAGCACATGCCAAACATGACCCCCGTCCTGGACTGCATCTTCTCCCACGCCCAGGTGGCCAAGAAGAACCTCCTGGTGACCATGCTGATTGTGAGTGGAGAGGGAGCCGCTTGCCCCCTTCTCCACCTGGGCACAGAGCGGCAGGGCTCGCCCGGGCGGAAGGTCTTGCCTGAGAGGGTGGCCCTTTGTTGCCACTTTAGGCGGCACTGGGCAGGGACACAGCTGAACGTTTCGTTTCGTTGTCCAGGACCAGCTTTGTGGCCGAGACCCGACCTTGACCGATGAGCTGATGGCCATCCTGAACGAGCTCACCCAGCTCAGCAAAACGGAACATGCCAAAGTGGCCTTAAGGGCCCGGCAGGTCAGGCCAGGGGCTGCCGGTCATCCTGCCTGAGTCTCCCCTGACTTGACTGGGGTGGGGGGAACCTGCTGACCCAGCCCCCCTCCCCCTTTTGCCCCCAGGTGCTGATTGCCTCCCACCTGCCGTCCTACGAACTGCGGCACAACCAGGTGGAGTCCATCTTCCTCTCTGCCATCGACATGTACGGGCACCAGTTCTGCCCTGAAAACCTAAAGGTGACTCCTTGAGCATCGCCCACCCCCCGGGAATCCGAGCTCCGAGCGACCCCGGCTCACTCGCTCTGGGCTCTGTCCCCTTTTGCAGAAACTCATCCTTTCGGAAACCACCATCTTCGACGTCCTGTCCACCTTCTTCTACCACGCCAACCAGGTGGTGCGCATGGCAGCCCTGGAGGTAAGGAGAGGACCGGAAGGGGGAGGGGGAGTGGACGGAGGGGGGGGGCTGTTTTGCAGAAAAGACGGACTGTGTTTTGCCATGAAGCCGCTGAGCGCAGGGGGGCTGTAATCATCATTTCTGTGCTGGGAGAAAATGGTGAAAGGGGTCCTGCTTCCTTTTGCCTCCCCAGGTGTATGTGAGGCGGGCCTACATCGCCTACGAACTGAACAGCCTGCAGCACCGCCAGCTGCTGGACGGCACCTGCGTGGTCGAGTTCCAGTTCATGCTGCCTTCCTCCCACCCCAACAGGTGGGGCAAAAGTCCCCCAGCCGTTACGGTGCCTGCCAGGGGTCGGCGGAGGAGAAGCGGGAGAGGGGAAGCTTTCAGCATCCCCCCTTGGTCCGTTTGCAGGCCTGGGGGGGAGGGGGAGGCCGGGGGGTCCCGGGGGTGGGGGGTCTGCCTCAGAGCAAGGGAGCTATTGGTGTTCCTGTCTCTTTGCAGAGGGAGCAGCCCCACCCTCAGCAGGTAGCGTGGAGTTCTTTTGGCTCTGCAGCATGATAACAACAGTTGCCCCAAAGCTCAGCTCCGCCCTAACTGCCCCCTTGACTTTTCTCCTAACTGCCCCCCTCCCAGCCCTTTGGATTGGCTACTAATGTTCTGACTGAGGGGCGTGGGGGGAGGGCAAAGCGCCGGGCTGGACCCCTGTAGCAAGCGGGGGATGGAAGACGGCAAAGGGGGGGAGGCAGCCTTTTTTTAAAAAAAGCCTTTTTTGGGAGGGAAACTCTGTGCTCCTCACGGCCTTCGGGCTCCTATCGGCTCCAGCCTGCAGTGTGCCAAGCCGCCCTTGGAAGCGGCAGGTGCTCAGTTCTGCGGCCAGGAATCAGTGACCCGCTCCATCTGATGTTTCCCCTCTTCCTCACCCATGCGCAGAATGTCCGTGCCGGTCAGCATCTCCAACCCGGACTTGGCCCGGCACAGCACGGAGCTCTTCATGGACAGCGGCTTTTCCCCCCTCTGCCAGAGAATGGGAGCCATGGTGGCCTTTGACCGATTCGAGGATTTCACCCGGTAGGTGGGCCCACCTGGGAAAGAAGCGAGCGTTGCCCCCCAGGCCTCGTGGCCCTCCCTTGGGGCTCACCTCCAGCCTCTCTTCTCTCCGTGTGCTAGGAATTTCGATGAAGTCATTTCCTGCTTTGCTGAGCCCCCCATGGAGAGCCCCCTCTTCAGCGAAGTCAGGTCTACCTTTTACGACGAAGACGACAGCAAAGTGAGTGTTTCTGGGCTGCCAGCGCCTGCCTCTCTCCCCCCCCCCCCACTGCGTTACGGCTGGGCCTAACCTGTGCGTGGGCTTGTGGCTTCCAGAACGTCCGGGAGGAGCCCATCCACATCTTGAACGTGGCCGTCCGGTGGGCGGATCACCAGGAGGACGAAGAGCTGGTGCCGATCTTCAGGGCCTTCGCCCAGTCCAAGGTCTGTTCTCCCGAAACCCTGGATTTCCTCCCCTGGGCTGAGAGGAAGCGCGCGCGTGTGTCTGCTTCTTCGCTCGCTTTAAAGGCCGACCTGGTGAATCATTTGCTCCACATCCTCCTCAGCGCAGCTGCTCCTTTGGATGCGGACAAAAACACCTTGATCTAATCTGGGTCTCCTTTTGTCCTGGTGACGGGAGGCCAGTTGGTAATATTTTGGGGGGAGGTTATTCAGATATTTGGCCTTTTCTCGTCTTCTTTCCCCATGCAGAATAATATCCTCGTTGACTATGGGCTTCGAAGAATCACGTTTCTGATAACCCAGCAGGTCAGTGAAAAGACATATATGTGTGTGTGAAACGTATATACGAAGAAAGTGTATCAGTGACTGCTGGTAATGGGGGTGGAATTAACGGCTGTTTAAAAAGCGAATGTTGGTGGCTGTGGCTCTTTCTCCTGACTGGCCACTTGTGCCTTCTTCCTTTGCAGAGGGCGTTCCCAAAGTTCTTCACCTTCCGAGCTCGGGATGAGGTGAGGGGCTCTTCAACCCCCCAGGCAACGCCTGGCCTCAGTTCTAATGTGCAACGGGTACAGCTTTAGCCTCGACATTAAACCCCACCAATGTTGCTGCTGCGTCTCCCTCAGTTTGCTGAAGACCACATCTATCGCCACTTGGAGCCAGCGCTGGCTTTCCAGCTGGAGCTGAATCGGATGCGCAACTTTGACCTGACCGCCGTGCCATGTGCCAACCACAAGATGCACCTTTACCTGGGTGCTGCCAAAGTGGAGGAAGGCACCGAGGTCACCGACTACAGGTTCTTCATCCGGGCCATTGTCAGGCACTCCGATCTGATCACCAAGGTGAGTTGAGGCAGCCCTTGGGGGAGCCAGGAGACGCTTTCTGCTCGCGAGGGGCCCTGGGTGGCTTCCTTGCAGGCGTTTCATGACCCAAACTAGGGAACATCATCAGTGTAGCGAGGGTGTTGCCGACTAGTCCTGACGATGTTCCCTAGTTGGGTCATGAAACGCCTGCAAGGAAACCACCCAGCTCAGAGAGCACCCGGGGTCCCTCCTGTCAACCCTGAGCGTCAAATAGTCCCCTTTTTTGGTACTTCCTGCCGAGCCCAGCAGCCGAGCCCGGGATCCTGAGAAGAGGCGAGAGTGGTCCCCCCCCTCCCTGCCTGTCCCCGTGACAAGCCCCTTTCTCTGTCCCTTTTTCCCTGCCTCCCCCGTCTTCCCGCCCAGGAGGCCTCCTTCGAGTACCTGCAGAACGAGGGCGAGCGGCTGCTCTTGGAAGCCATGGACGAGCTGGAGGTGGCTGCCAGCAACACCAGCGTCCGCACCGACTGCAACCACATCTTCCTCAACTTTGTCCCCACCGTTGTGATGGACCCATCCAAGGTCTGTGTGGCTTCCGTCTCTAGAGAGCCCGCCGTGCTTGTGGAGTAAGGGGCTCCCCCTGACCTCACTTTGGTGGCGCCCCCCCTCCCCCAGATCGAGGAGTCTGTGCGGTCCATGGTGATGCGGTACGGCAGCCGCCTCTGGAAGCTGCGGGTCCTTCAAGCGGAAGTGAAGATCAACATCCGCCTGATGCCGACGGCCCAAGCGGTTCCTGTCCGCCTCTTCCTCACCGACGAGTCCGGATACTACCTGGATATCGGCCTCTACAAGGAAGTCAGCGACCCCAGCACAGGCAGCGTAGGTGCCCCCGAGCCCCTCGAGCGCTCCAAGCGCCGCCCCCCCCCCCCCCAGATCGGCCCCCCTTCTGCTTCTCCTCCTCCTCTCGGGTGGGCGGCCCTCCAGAGTTGTAATCCCAACGGAGTGTCCCCACATCACCCTGATGCTTCAGGTCTGCACAGGCTTCACCCCTTGGTGAGCTTGGGGTCTGGGAACCGTGGCTGAGGGCGCCCGGAGAGCCTGCAGGTCCCTCCGCAGAGGGTCATGTCTACCGCTAGGTCTGCGTTTGTGACGATTCAGTGCTTGTCTGAGTGGGAATTGCCCAAACGGAGCGAGGCGGCCTGATTCCTCCTTGTGTCCCGGCCTAGATCATGTTCCACTCCTTCGGGGAGAAGCAGGGCCCCATGCACGGCATGCTGATCAACACGCCCTACGTCACCAAGGACCTGCTCCAGGCCAAGCGCTTCCAGGCCCAGTCGCTGGGCACCACCTACGTCTACGACTTCCTGGAGATGTTCCGGCAGGTGGGCTGGGCAGGTGGGCTCAAGGTGCTCCTCTCCCCTGGCTCGCTCAGCCACCTGGGTGGGAAGAGGCTGGCTGCCACCGCTCTTCCCTAGGCTTCCCCCGTGGCTGCGCACAGCCTCTGGCTTTAATGCTCGAGAGGCCTCAGAGCAGGGATTGAGAGTCTGGGCTGGAATAGCCCGGTTCACCTGTAGACCTGCCCCTCCAGAAACAATGACAGGGAAAGCAAGTGGGTACCGGATACGCCGAGGTGTCTCTTCCAGATCTCTTCCGAGGAGGCTCTGTGCCAACGGAAGAGACAGAACTCTGCCTCCCTGATGGGGAGCCCCCTTCTCCCCCCTCGCCACGAAGGAGCTCCGGAGCCCCGGAAGGGCCCTTCCCTCCGCTCCCTTGAGCGGTGTCTTCCCCTAAGAATGCCCCCGCTGCCCTTCCTCCTCAGGCTCTGTTCAAGCAGTGGGGAGCCACGGAGGACGCCAGCCCCACCGACGTGCTGACTTACACGGAACTGGTGCTGGACGCCCAGGGGAAGGTGGTGCAGCTGAACAGGCTGCCGGGAGGGAATGAGGTGAGCGCTGAGACCGAGGCAGGCCAAAGCTTGAGAGAGAAGGGAAGGTAGCCGGGGAGGTTTCAGAAAACGGCGGGCCTGGCAGACTGAGGGGCTGCAGGCCTCCGTTAAGGGAATTCAGCCGTGGAACGGTAGAACATCCTCCAGACTCAGAAATGCAGCTTGTTAACCTCTGGCGTTGATCCGTTTCTCTTTCCTCCTCCTCCTCCTCCCAGATCGGAATGGTGGCTTTCAAGATGAAGCTGAAGACCCCCGAGTACCCCAAGGGCCGCGACATTGTGCTCATCAGCAACGACATCACCTACAAGATCGGGTCCTTTGGGCCTGCTGAGGACCTCCTGTTCCTGCGGGCGTCGGAGCTGGCCCGGGCGGAGGGCATCCCGCGGGTCTATATTGCCGCCAACAGTGGTGCCCGCATCGGGTTTGCCGACGAGGTCAAGAGCAAGTTCCAGATAGGCTGGATAGATCCAGCAGATCCCTACAAGGTATGTGGGCTATTGTGGGACCCAGAAGGATTCCATCACGGCTGAATCTCCCCTTGGAAGATGGGAAGACGCCTGCGTTGCTCCAGCTGAGCCTCGCTGCTTAGGGAGGGAGAGGATTCCGGGGCGTTTCCGGGGCGCCTCCTCCTTCCTCTCTGAAGGCATAATGGCAGGCAGGCCGGCCGGCCTGAAGCACCGGCTTCTTAATCAGTAACAGGTAGCGAGAGAGGCTGCGGTTCCCCAAAGTCCTGTAATTGTGGGAGAGCAGAGAAGGGCCCCCTGCCCCAAATCTGAGAGGGGAACAAGAACAAAAATTTTCCCCTGGTTCCTTGTTCCTGTTTGAGGAGGGCCACCAAAACGATCCAATTATAAGCTGATTATTACCTAAGGGCTTCCTAGCAGCCGTGTGCACCAAATTGACCGTCCCCCCGTCCTCTTTTCCAAAGGGATTCAAGTACCTGTACTTAACGCCGCAGGATTACACCAGGATCAGCTCCATGAATTCCGTTCACTGCAGGCACGTGGAAGAGGCTGGCGAGTCCAGGTAAGCAAGTGGGGGGACCTGGGGTGGGGAGGAGAAGCTCTCCCTCCCTCCCCTCCCTCCCTCTCTCTCCCTCTCTCTCTCTCTGATATTGACCTTCTGCCTGTTCTCGTCTTCTGCAGGTATGTCATCACTGACATCATTGGGAAAGAGGAAGGCTTCGGGGTGGAGAACTTGAGAGCGTCGGCCACCATCGCGGGGGAGTCTTCCCTCGCCTATGACCAGATTGTCACCATCAGCATGGTACGGCTGCGCCTCCCTCTGGGGGGGGGGGGGGGGGAACGGCTACCGAGCAGGAAGCTGCCCTGCTTTCTAAACCGGCGGTTCTCAGCCTTCGAACCCCAGGGTCCCCCGTGGCTGGCCGGGGCATTCTGGGAGCTTAAGTCCACACACCTCCCTGAATAAAAGCTTTGGCTTCCCAGCCGTAAATTGGTTCCTTGGCTTCTGTTATGCAGGTCACCTGTCGAGCCATTGGGATTGGGGCTTACCTGGTCAGGCTCGGCCAGCGAGTGATCCAGGTGGAGAATTCCCACATCATTTTGACCGGGGCCAGCGCTCTAAATAAGGTACGAAGAGGGCTTGTTTTGGCTTCCGGCGTTTTCGGTTCAGATTATCCTAAGGAAAAGTTTCCCACCTTCTGAGTAAGTGCCGGCCTTGCTATGGGATTGCGGAACCGGCCCGTGGGAAACGATGCTTGTTCTGGGATGTGAAACAATATATTCACGTTAAAAACAACAGCTTCTCAGGTTGGTGCTGGATTGCAGCCTTTATTAACCGCTCCTTCAGCGATAGGCCCATTGACACCCCCAAATTCTTCAGGGCAATATTAGCCCGGCCACAGGGATCAGGACGCACATCCTGCCTTCGGTTCAGCATGGCCGGCGGGGCCAAGAGCCACATCTGTTTCCAGGCCCTGGGCTGGGAAAACGAGTCCTGCTGAGTGGTTTCCAAAGCTGCAGGGTGTGGCCCCTAGGAAGCTGCTCTCGGAGTCTCCGAGGAAAGCACTGCCTGCATCCGCCCTTTCCTCCTCTGGGCGCAGGTCTTGGGCCGGGAAGTCTACACCTCGAACAACCAGCTGGGCGGAGTGCAGATCATGCACAACAACGGAGTCTCCCATGTGGCCGTCCCGGATGACTTCGAAGGCGTCTACACCATCCTCCAGTGGCTTTCCTACATGCCCAAGGTACCTAGAGAGCAGCCGAGGAAGGCCAGGCTGCCAGCCTGGAAGACCATGAGAGCAACGGGGCCAGCATTTAAATGAGGATCAGGGATCCCTCGCCCAACACCTTACGCTAGCGTCCTTTTATTTCACTGCAGTGGCCTTCCCAGTTTAATTGGGCCGCGGGTGTTTTTTAAAAAACTTAAGCCATCTGTGCATTATACTAGAAAAACAAGCCACTTCTGTAACTGGACAAGAATGAATTACCGTTGCTTGTTAATGTCACAATCGGATTTCTTCAGTTACCTGAGAGAGACTGTTTCCCCTTCCTGACCATCGCCCTGCGTGGGCTCCTCCCCACCCCCTTAAAACTGGCCTTGAGAAACGTTTCTCCTCGCAGGATCATCATAGCCCGCTGCCCGT
Organism: Notechis scutatus; assembly: GCF_900518725.1. Next base: position 197,298 of record NW_020716865.1, read on the forward strand.
TATCCCTCCAAGTGACCCCGTAGAGAGGGAGATTGACTTTGTCCCTTCTAAAGTCCCCTACGACCCCCGGTGGATGCTGGCGGGGAGGCCCCACCCAAGTGAGTATTGGCTTCTCTGGAAGAAGCGTGTTGGGAGGGCTGGAGAGCAAAATCCAGCACTGGGGGGCGGGGGGGCGGGGAGTAGCTTGGCTCAACTAATTGTATTGGTAGGTCTTGACAAAGATAAAACTTGGCTAGATAAACATGTAGAGATGGGAAGTTGGTAGATGTCTTTGTGGGCTGGAAACTCTACACATTGATACCCAGCATGGCTGGAACGAAGAAGAGACCACGAACAAGCAGCTTACCTGGAGTTGGAGGTGGCGATGTGACGTGGTTTGTTTATGTATTAAATTTATTGGTCACCCATCTTGCCACCGGGAACCTTCTCAACGTCTCCCTTTCCCCCCCCCCCTCTCCATTTTGTTGTACAGCTGTGAAGGGATCTTGGCAAAGTGGTTTCTTTGATCAAGGATCATTTGCGGAGATCATGCAGCCCTGGGCCCAGACTGTGGTGGTTGGCCGAGCCAGGTATTGGCAGAGGGTTGGGACTGGCTGAGGAGCGACTGGGAGAGGGGGCTGGGGGCCACGCATGGTAGACCTTAAAGTAAGCCAGAACTTCCTTTCCTGTTCTGGCAGGTCTGCCTATAAGGCATGATAAAGAGGTCAGCACCACCCCCCCCAAATCTTTGTTCCCAAGTTTTAAAATGTTAAAATCTCTATGCTTATGAAATAAACAGTGGCGTCCTATTCCTTGACTGGTTGCATTGAGTACTTGTAGCCCTACTTTCGGACTTCCCTTGGCAGGCTAGGAGGAATCCCGGTGGGCGTGATAGCTGTGGAGGCCCGGACGGTGGAACTTGCCATACCAGCTGACCCAGCAAATCCAGAGTCGGAAGCGAAGGTCAGGCCTTGTAACGTTCGGGCTCTTTGGTCCCGCAGGGCATCTCATCAGTGGGTCTGTCTGTCTCCCTGCCTGGCTTTTCTCAGGCTTCCTAGAATACGGCTCCGTTGTATAGAATGGGAAGGACGGGTGTGTCTGTGTGTTTGCTTTTATAGTGATAATGTACACTGGAGAGGGCATTTAATGGCGTTGTACGAGGTGCAATGACAATAAACCAAACTAAAATACAATTCCACAGCGCCTTGTCGTCTTCAGGAAAAGGGCCCCTCTGTGAAAGGGACACATCCCCCCTGCAATGCGTCGAGCACGCCTTTTTTTGCCTTCCGTCTGGCCGGTGTGACCCGTCAGGGTGACCCGTCATTGTTCCCTTTATATCTTCCTTAGATCATCCAGCAAGCCGGGCAGGTCTGGTTCCCAGACTCTGCTTTTAAAACTGCCCAGGCCATCAGGGACTTCGACCGCGAGCACCTTCCCCTCTTGATCTTCGCCAACTGGAGGGGCTTCTCTGGCGGCATGAAAGGTACCCTTCCTGCACCCCCCCGTCCCCCCCTCCTCGTCACGTCAGTGGCCCCCAAAGGGAGGGAGAGAGAGAGAGGGAGAGAGAGAGAGAGAATGGGGGTGGTGGTGACTTCTCGGCCTCTGATTGCAGACATGTACGACCAGGTGCTGAAGTTCGGGGCGCACATTGTGGACAGCATCCGGCAGTTCAAGCAGCCGGCTCTCGTCTACATCCCCCCCCATGCTGAGCTGCGGGGAGGCTCCTGGGTGGTGATTGACCCGACCATCAACCCTCTCCACGTGGAGCTCTATGCGGACAAAGAGAGCAGGTGAGTCTCCGGCTGCATCCTCACCTGCTTTGGGGTCCTGTCTTGGGGGGGCCAGTCCTGGGCTACTGAAATCGGCCTGCTGTCCAAAACACCCCCTGAACTGGGAGTGGCTGGAGCGACAACTGCAGCTGCCTTTATTTTTGCTTGAGGTATTCGGCGTGTTGATTAGGGTTTCTGTAGGAAGATATCTCCGTTTTTTTTCTTGCAAAAGCAACTTGTTCCGTATGGAGTCTGCCTGCTTCATTGGGGGCCCGTTTGGAGCCATTCGGGTTGGGCCCTTGTGGAATGCCGGCTGGGGGCTCCAGAGGCCCAAGGCACGGAGAGAGCCCCGGGGTCATGCGGGGAGGGGGAGGCTTCTCCTGACCTGTCCAGCCCCAGCCCGCCCAAGAGGAGGGGCGTTTCCCTTGCCGGCCTCCAGTCGCCAAGGGCTCTGCTTTGCAGGGGGGGCATCTTGGAAGCGGAAGGAACCGTGGAGATCAAGTTCAGGAAGAAAGAGCTGCTGAAGGCCATGAGGAGGGTCGATGCCACCTATGCGCAGATCGCCCAGCAGCTGAGTAAGAGGAAGGCCAAGCCGGGCCAGCTCTCTCTCCCCCCCCCCTTCCCTTCCCTTCCCCTCCCTGCTGCCAACATATCTGCAGCCACTGGGCGCTCAGCCCTCGTGCCCCTTTGGAAAAGTGGGGGAGCAGAGCTCCAGGTGGGAACACCTTCCCTGGCCTGCAAGGGGGAGGGGCGTCCCTCCTCTTCCCCAGCCTTCCTTCCTTCCTTTCCTTCTTTCCTTTCCTTTCCTTTCCTTTCCTTTCCTTTCCTTTCCTTTCCTTTCCTTTCCTTTCCTTTCCTTCCCTTCCCTTCCCTTCCCT
>NW_020716865.1:200323-257438 GCF_900518725.1 Notechis scutatus
TCTCATCTTCCTTCCTTCCTTCCTTCCTTCCTTCCTTCCTTCCTTCCTTCCTTCCTTCCTTCCTCCCTCCCTCCCTTCCTTCCTTCCTTCCTTCCTTTTCCTTCCTTCCTTCCTTCTCTCATCTTCCTTCCTTCCTTCCTCCCTCCCTCCCTCCCTCCCTCCCTCCCTCCCTCCCCACAAGCCTCAGGCTTCCTGGGCCCTCCCAGGCCGCCTCCCCTCCAACGGGCCCTTCCTGTCTCCTGGGCTGGGCAGGTTCTCCGGATCTCTCCCAGGGGGAGCGCAGAGACCTGGAGAAGCAGCTGAAGAGGCGAGAGGACGACCTGCTGCCCGTCTTCCACCAGGCGGCCGTGCACTTTGCCGACCTGCACGACACCCCCGGGAGGCTGCAGGAGAAAGGCGTGATCACGGTAAGGGCAGGCAGGCAGGCGCCCTCGACTTATGACCCCGAAGGAGCCCGGAACGCCTGTCGCTCAGTGAGGCATTTGTTCAGCGAGTTTTGCCCCATTTTACGGCCTCCCTTACCACGGTTGTTAAGTGTGAAGTCAGGGGTGGGGTTGGGAAGTGAGCCTGGCTTGTCAGAAAGGGACCCCGTGAACCTGGCCCACTGCAACCGCCATAAACACGGGTCAGTGGCCCACCGTCTGAACATGGCTCCCCTGACCACAGGGAGGCTGTGTAGGTTGTAAGGGGGCGGAAAGGGGTCAGGAGTTGTCACTTCGGACAGTCACTAAATGAACTGTCGTAAGGCAAGGACCGCCTGCAGCCAAGCCTGGAGCCTGCGAGGGATTCTTCTTCCCAGGGATCTCGGGGCTCATCTTGGCTCCCTGGGCAGCCCTGCAGTGGAGGGGCAGAACTCGGGGGGGGGGGGTTGGCCCTGCCCCCTCCGCCATCTCTGGGGTCGCCCGGCTGCTCCTCCCCTCCACCCGACCCTTTGAAGGGGGGAGAAACTCCCCAGAGGGCCCCCCGAGAGGCTCCCTAAGGGACCGGCCGTGGGTCCCGCAGACCCCAGCCCTGGGTGGGGGGGAAGGCCTCCCGGAGCGCCATGAGGACGGGGATCTTCCATTCCAGGACGTCCTTCAGTGGAAGGAGAGCCGCGCCTTCCTCTACTGGCGGCTGCGGCGGCTGCTGTTGGAGGAGGGGGTCAAGGCCGAGATCCTGAGCGCCCACAGCGAGCTCAGCAACAGCCACATGCAGTCCATGATGCGACGCTGGTTCCTGGAGACGGAAGGCGCCGTCAAGGTCTGGGGCTGGGTTGGCGGGGGGCGGCTTCTCCCGGCTCTCCCTGCTTCCCGGCTGAGTGCGGCTCTCTCCTTCGGCCCCTCCTGTAGAGTTACCTGTGGGATAACAACCAGGTGGCCGTGGCATGGCTCGAGAAGCACCTGAGCGAAGAGGACGGGGCCAAGTCGGCCATCCGGGAGAACATCAGATACCTGAAGCGCGATTATGCCCTGAAACACATCCGAAAGTGAGTCCCCGGGAGGGTCCCCTTTCTGGGCGCAGGTGGGCTTCCCTGAGAGGCTCCGCGCGTTGGTCCCTCCGGGGCGTCAGAACTGAACCGTTGGGAGGGGGCCTGGGAAGAGGCCCAGGAACCCCGAGGGCGGAGCTGGGGGAAATCAAAGACCTCCTATTTTCTGCTTGAATGGTGGGAGGGCAGAGGGAGGATGGCCCTTGCTCCCTGGGGAGGGAGTAGTAGCTATGCCATGTGTAAAGAGGATGCCCTAGGCAAGAGCGCACTTAAAGGGTGACTGACGGGAGGGGGAGGCCTTGGGCCTCTGGACGCTGCCTGCCCAGGTGACTCCGGTCTCTGGAGGCTGAGATTTCAGTATATTATGCGCTCCTCTTTATGGACCCTCTCACTCCCACGTGGCAGTCTTTGCTTTCTTCTTGAAATAGTTACTGAGCAAAACTCGTGTTTTTGTCTCACAAATTCACAAGAGAAAAAGGGGCGTTTTATATCCAACCCCTGGCCATTAAAAGTCTCTCCCTGCGATCCCGCTTCTCTCTTCCAGCTTGATAGAGGCAAACCCGGAGGTCGCCATGGACTGTATCATCCACATGACCCAGCACATCACAAGCGCCCAGAGGGCTGAGGTGGTTCGCCTCCTGGCCACCGTGGACAGTCCTTCCCCCTCTTGACCTGCGGCACCGGCCGTAGGAGAGATTGCCAGCCCTCTGAGAAGGGAAGGAGGCGGCAGCAGCGGCAAACCACCTCAGTTCGTGAGCTCCGTCCGGCTGCAGCCTCGTTTGTCCTTAGGCCGGCCAGAGTCTCCCAGTTCCCAGGATCTGCTGTCCTGCCGCCCGTATGTCCCGCAGCCGCCTGTGTGCCCAGCACATAATGTCCAGGGGAAACGCTCAGAATGTATGTTTAAGTGCGTTTGTGATTATTGCCCAGGGTTATCCGTTGAGGTAAGGAATCCTCTTTCACAAAAACCCCTCAGGACACACTTTTTAAAAACACGTGTTGCAGGGGGGGAAATATCAGTATCCATCACCCAGCCAATACTTGGGAAAATCTCTCCATAGGCCAGACAGGCATTGCCCCCCAGCGCAGCCGTCTGGAAGCCTTTGAGAAGGAAGGCACCTCCGGCTGCCGGCCTCAGAGTCCCCCTTGGGGGAAAGGAAAGGTTTCGCCACCCGCACGCCCCTCCAGCGAGGTCTTTTGGGTTCTGTCACAAGCTGGCTGTTTCTTCAGAAAGAGGGAGGGGTCTCCATCCTCATTCCCAACTGGCTGAGATGTCAGATAGACCTGGTATAAATGGAGATGGTAGCTATTTATTTGTGGAATGAGTGGACTTGGCCAGAGGTGAGACAATCAAAACACACTTTTAAAGGGATAAATCGTCAGCAGGTCGAAAGTATGATGGGCTATGAAACATCAGATGCACAAAACACTTTCACACACACACACACACACACACACGGTCTTTCCTGAAGGAGGCCTGGGACAAAGGAGGTGATAGCTGAAGGTGATTTACATTGTTCTTGGCAGGCCTCCTAACCCTCCGCGGGAGTGCAATTGTCTCTCTACCTGTGGCATTAACGCTTGAGTGCATCTGGTATGGGACGGGGTTTTTTTTTTCCCCCTAAAAAGAAAATAGGGTTATAAACCCCTTTTTCAGGGGAAGAAGATGAAGAGCCGCGTAACAAAATCTTGCTTTTTCTCGTTGTTAATAAATCTGTCTTCTCAGGGAAGGGAGGCCCCCAAAAGCCACTGCAGAGGAGCTCCAAACAGCTGTTGTTGTTTTTAGTAAGAGCAACTCTTTGATTTTTTTTTTATACAGACTTCAGCTTTTGTTTTATCTTTTGTGAGTTGGAGATTCATTAAAGTAATCTTGGTTTTCTTAATGGTCCCAACTGCTTTTCTTCATTCTCCCCAACCCTGGAAAGATGCAAAATGGCTCCCTAGATCTGATACGCCGGTGTGGAGGCTGCCGCCGTTTAGCCGAGTGTCTCCATCAGTAACGCATCTTTATTGTCATTTGTTTCCATACAAAGCTGACCGTAGTAAATTATGGGATGATCAGCTCATCAATTCACCAGGACTGAAAGTACATTTTCAAGGGGAAACTTTTTCGTAAGCCATTTCCACTTCCATATCTGCGTTTTGCTTTCGTAGCCTCCTCAGGCATTGCAATGTCTGTAAGTAGTTCTTAAGCTTGCTTTTTTTTTGTTTTTTTAAAGATACCTCTGGAATATTGGTGTGAAACAGGTTCCTGGAGGACAGGAACCCTTGGGGGTCATGCGGTCGGAGTCACGCCCTGAGTGCTTTCTTCCAAGGGACCCAAGCTACAAGCCGAGCCGGTGCTCGGGGCCAGCTTTAGGCTAAGGCCCACGTAGGCGCTGGCCTGGGGCGGGGGGGGGGCAACCAGGGCTTAGGGGGCCCCACCACTACCCCTTCTTCCCAAAACAAAGGCGGCTCTAAGAATGCACCTCTTCGCCTTGGCGGGAGGTGGCGCCCTCGGACAGCCTGGCCTGCGGGGACCCTTGAGCCAGCCCTGCCTGTGCACATTGGCCTCGGGGAGGGAGGGAGGGAGGGAGGGAGGGAGGGGCCTGCCTAAGGCAACCTCTATAGGTGCAAATGAATCCGAACCTTTTCGGAAGTCGGCAAGACTCTTCCCCCCTTTTTTCCCCAGGCAGAGAAAAAGCCAATGTGGTACTATAGCCAGTTCCTGACCTCTGGCAAAACGCAAGAGGGGGCTATAGCAGAGCCGTCCTGTAACCCTTGTTGTGGGCAAGGGTCTCCGCGGGTGCGTCAGGGGAGCTTTGGGGACCCCGGGGAAGGTTGTCATGTGAGCTGCAACCCCAACAGTGGAGGGTTCCGGCTCCCTCGGAAGGCCTTGGGCGAGGAGGAGGGCTCTGCTGGAGAGAACAGAACCCACTAAGATCTCCAGCACTACCTGCAGGGTGAAGAAACCTTTCTTTGCACCTTGAATTGTATGTGCAATTTTCTTGAACAATATTGTTTTGGCCTCTTTTCTTCCAAATTGAAGTTGATGCAATTCTGAGGCAATAGAAGGAATTATTAAAACCCCACAGTAAAAAGGCGTTTAAAAATAAATATTACATTAAAGTTATCCTGGTACTGATAGCCTAAATGCTTCATCAGAAGATCTTAACTGCAATATGCAGCGTCTCCCATTAGTGGTCATTTTTAAAACAAAACAGTAAACAAAAATTGCTGCATGATATATTTCTAAGTAAACATTCAGGGCTGAGCTGCAAAAAAACCAAAACATTTTTATGACAGTTGTAGAAAAGCTTCTTGGCTAAAACTAAGTTTGGTCTTTCATAGAAAATGTTACGTCTTCAGTAGGTACATCCAAAGTGCTTCTTTTGAAAGTGTAGTTTAAAAAACATCCAAAGTATCCTGGTGATTTTTAAAACAGTTTGCTGCAGTTTGAATAATTAAGTAAAAAAATATTAACAGTGTTTTTCAAAAGTCAGTGCTTAGCATAAAAAATCCCTTTTTTGTTTCCATAAAAATAAATTATAAATAAAATTTACAAACAGTAATACTGCTTAGCCCGAGAATCAAGAAACCTCCTAATCCTAAACTCTAGTATTTTTTTTTTCAAAAATCTGTAGTAACCTCATTAATCCTAATCATCTATTCAAGGTTTAAAAACAATTTCGTTTAGTACATTATTTGTCTTGGAACGCAGGCCCTTTTCTGCTCTAGCTATTAAAAACATCCTCTGTGAAACCTTTGCCGTCAAAGCACCAAACCAGGTTAAGGGTCTGCAGAATTCAGCTCCTGCGAGGGGAGGTGGACCCAGTCGGTGTGCCTGGGACTAAAGTTCCACCTCTCGTGCGGAATATCTGGGAGACCTGGAAAGATGATTTTGGGAGGTAGACAATTCAGGGGTGAATCTGAAGGAAAGAGCCGGAAGATCCTCTGCAGGAGGAGGAGCAGCCATCAGCAACTGGAGCTGAAAGGGGCTCGGAATAATTTCGCAGGACTTACCAGTAGGAGGAGAGTAAGAGTAAGAGCTTAACCAAGGCACAAAGTCAGGAGCATAGTCAAGACCAAGCCCCCCACACCCCCACACACAAAAGTCCCTGTGAAAGTAGCGAAAGAAAACCTCCCGATGGGACGTTGGGCAACGTTGGGTGCTTGGATTAGCTCGGGGGACATCAGAAGCCTAAAGGACGACTAAGAGCACGCGGGGAGGAGGGTGTGTATTTCCTCCTTTGGATCAAGTTAATTTAAATTTTCCAGCCCCTTTTGATTTAGCCCCCTTTTTTTTCCTTGCTGCTCCCCCTCCCCCCTCAAGACAAACCCACAATAAATTAAAACGTTATCTGGGTTCTGAGGAGAAGCAAGCTGCATGCTTCCTACCAGTCCGGTAACAGAACCAGGTCTGTGTCAAAGCTGCTCGCTCCCACCAGGTGTCTTAAAAGGCGGCCTTCCTTCTGGGAGCCGTCTGCTTTCCTTTAGGAGTCTCAGGACCATATAAGGGGGTCTGGCAACAGGGGCTGATGGGCTGAAGATGGAGGCGGCCTGGCCTTTGCCCAGTCCGCGTGGCCCCCACAAGGCCTGGCACTCATTTGTGGGCTGGGGGTGGGGGACTGCGAGTAGGACAAGGCGGCCCGGTCCAAGCGCCGTGGGGCTTTCAGAGCAGAGCAATGGGCTTGTTCCCTTGAGGGCCCCGGTACTGTGCGGGGGAGACGGCATCCAGCGTGGCGTAGGTGGTGTAGAGCCCCGTCACCTGTAAGTCTGCAAAGGCGTGGTCGCTGGCACTGGGGGCAGGGCCCAGGTCGCAGTCGGAGAGCGCCAGGGGGGAGTTGCTGAAGGCCCCCAAGGTCTCCAGGTTGAAGCTGTCGTCCTCCTTCTCCTCCCAGAGGTTCCCTTCCACACAAAGGAAACGGTGCTCAGAGGGGGTGCAAATCTACTCAGAGAACCTAGCAGTGGGGTGAATAAGGGCGTCTCCCGCTTCCAGGCTCCACTCTTTCCCCCCTGCGGTTTGACTTTCCGGAGAAAAGGAGAAAAATGCGGTTTGGCTCCCCATCCTCCCCCACCAAGTAAATAAAGCGGCTTTATTTAGTGGCAGGACCTGCCCCTCCGGCTCAGATACTTCAGTCGTCCTTTCAGCAATTAAGCTCGGACCATATCAGTCCCTGAAGATTTAAGCCTGGCCTCTCCCCGCAGGTACCCCTAACCAGGTGCACGTAAAAGGAGCACAAGGAAACCGTAATGTTAGTGCCAGGATATTTTCCTCCGCAGTCACATTTTCTGGAGCAGCCCTTAAAAAGACCTTCAGGCAGAAAAAGCTCTCTGCGCGGCCCCCGTTTCCTCCTGCAAAGGCAGCTTGAAGATAGGGGGATTCCTGCAGATGAGGAGACCCCCAGCCCCCACCCACCCCCACTTGACCCAGCGGCCACGGTAGGGGAGCCCTCCAGCCTCCTCTCTTACCTTGGAGCGCAAAGTCCATAATGCTGGGGTTGAGGGCATCCACCTCCGTGTTCAGGTCAGTCATCACGCTGAGGAAATCGGGGGCCCGGCTCACCAGGTGCTGAGGGAGGGGGCTGTGGTGGACACTGGGCAGGGCGTGGAGGGGGGGCGTCTGGGCGGGGGCCGGCGAGTCTGGGGCCAAGCAGGCCTGCGGCTGGATCTGCCGGTGAAGCCGGACGGACTGCAAGGAGAGCGTCCCCATCGGCTGGGGCTGCACCTGCAGCAGGGGGCCCTGAGCGGCCGCTGCCCCGTGGCTGCGCAGGGACCCTTCGGCCTCCGCCAGCTTGCCGGGCCTCCTGCAGCCGGCAGGGCGGTCAGTGATCAGCTTGTCCAGTTCCTCTGCAAGGAGAGACGGCCGTCTTAAGTGCCCGGCTGGGCAGGCAGGAGGACAGGCGGTCACAACACCTACTGGCAGGGCGTTTTTAGAGAAAGGCCATGCAGGCGGTCCTTGCCGGTTTGGGGGCCCTTCGAACGGCACTGAAAAAGGGACTTATAGCCCTTTTCCACACTTACGGCCGTTGCCGCATCCCTGTAGTCACGTGGTTAAAAGGAGACGCTTGGCAACCGACTCGTGTGTATGACCCCGGAGTCGCTGACTCCCCTTTTGTGACCTTTTGGCGAGCAAAACCAAGCGGGAGCCAAATTCCCCCAAGGTCGTATAACGAGGCAAAGCCCCCTTAACAAACGTCTCACTTAGCCACAGAAAAGTGTGTTGCTCAGTTGTGGCTGTAAGTCAAGGACTAGCTGCCCCTCCCCCGTTTCCAGGCGGCCAAGGGAGCCCTGAGGAAAAGGAGGGCCGGCCGCCCGGCCGGGCGAGGAAGGCAGGGCAGCGCCGCCCTTACCTGGGTTTGCCATGCTCCTGTGGATGGCGGCCAGGTCTTTCCGCTTCCACTTCTGCATCTCCTCCTCCATCTTGTCTATCTTGGCAGGGTTGAGGGCCCAGAGGCAGCCCTTCCGCGAGGAGCTGCTCGCCTTGTTCTCCACTTTCTCGAAGCACTTGTTCAGTGACAGGTTGTGCCGCACGGAATTCTTCCAGCCGTCGGGGGCTGTCTGTGGAAAGCAGGTGAGCCTTCCCACGCGGCCCCAGGTGGGGGGGCCTTGGATGCGCCTCCTGACTCCCACCCCCAGGCATTCCCCTCTGCTCGGCTGTGTCCCGTGGCCCCCAGAGACCCTTGTCACCCCCACCCACCCCGGGATCTCAGTGGGAAGGCCCTGCGTGCCTGGCCTGCCAGGGAATCCTAAGGGGAGGCCGGTCTGTCTGTGCGGTCCTGTCTGCATTTCTGCAGGGAGCAGCCCCGAGTCTTGGTGTCTGCCTGGGGAAAGGGGCCCTGAAAGGCAGGTCGTGAGAAAGCGGACTCCGAGCTTGGTCGGGGGAGACCTTCCCCAGTGGGGTCTCCTGCACCCACATCCCTCTGCCTCCACCGAGGGCCAGGGAAGGGCCCGCTCCCTTGCACACCCCCCCATGCCCACCCCCACTGGGCTCAGCCTCCCTCACCTTGAAGTAGGGGAAGTGCTCCTTCATGAAGCCGTAGATCTCGCTCACGGGGAGGCTGCCCGTCCGGCTGTTCTTCAGGGCCATGGCGATCAGGCAGCTGCCGGAGGGACAGGAGAGGGTCAGTGGCCCAGCCGCCTGCAGCGTTCCTGGACCCCGGCTCCTCCCATGGAAGGCCCCTCCCGATAAAGGGGGGCTCCCCTCCCTGGGCTCTGACTCACCTGTAGGAGTAGATGGGCTTGGGGAAGTGCTTGGGGTGCAGCTCGGGGGCTGCGTGAGGAGCCAGGCGGGGCTGAGAGAAGGAGGGGTGGGCGCCGTAGGAGGAGGTGCTGTAGATGGTCACCGGGTTGCACTGTGGCTGAAGCAAGAGGGAGAAGACCGAGTGACCCCTCCCTGCAAACGCTGCTGGGAACACCCCCGTGCCTCCCCCCACCAAGGCAGCCACCGGCAGGGGGCTTGGGAGTCCCCACACGTGATTTTAGTCTCCTCTAGGCTAAATGGACGGGAGGGGTCTTGCCTCTGGCGGCTGGGGCGGGGGGAGGCTCCACCTGCCCAGTCTGCAGTTGGCTCTGGTTCGCTTAACAGGGAGGCGTCCGCACAGAATGGAAGCCTGCCTCCTTTTCAGCTGCGCCAGGAGAGGGAGAAACAGGCCAGCGGCTTTGGCGAGGAGACCCATCATCCTCAGCCAGTGGACCGTAGCCCAAACCAAAGCTCTGAGGCCTGGGTGGAAACCAACACGTTGGCTCGGCGTTCTTCCTTGCTGGTGCAGAGACTAACACAGGGAACACCTGCTACGAGAACGGCCTTACGGTGCCCACCCCACTCTTTTCGGCCGGAGGCTCCCTTCACCTTTGGCCCACAGATTAAACGCTTTGCGTTGCACTGCCTGGGTGTTCTCAAGTGGGTGGAACAAGCACACCTGCGCAGCTGAACCTACAGCCGTGTAGACGTTAACCCAGGACAGCAACTGAGGTGAGGCATGTTTCCTGAAAGTTGGGCTGTGACCCCCGCCCAAAGCCTGAATCCGTACCTGCTGCGTGCTGTGCGTGATGGTGAAGATCTGCTGGGTGTGGCAAGAGGGAGGGGGGAAGAGCGGGGACGGCCGCGGCTGGAGGCTGGGGGACGGCTGTCCCCCCACCAGGTACTGGCTGATCTGGGGTGGAAGGGAGAGGAACAAAAGCATCAGATGCGCAGGGCATGAACCCCCCCCCCCCCCCCAGCCATTAAAGAGGACGGGAGCCTGTTCTTACGTCACTTTCGTGGGGCGAGATGGTGTGAAGTCCCAGAAGGTTTGGAGACACGCTGGCTTGTATGTGAGGCGTAGCTCTTGGGGGCCCCGAGGTGTGAATGGCACCTGTCATCGAAAAGCAGTGAATGGAAACGCTTCTTCCGGGCTGCTCTGAATCCCCCCCCCCCCCCGCAGCTCCCTGTGGGGTCCACAGGCTCGCCTAGCCACTGATCATTGTAACGGGGCTTATTGAACTCAAGTCCATGCTGGTTTTACACCGTTCATTTGCTCTTTGTGTTTTTAGAACAGCCGCTAGGCATCACAGCCCTGTGGAATCAACGCAACGGAGGCCCAAGCACGAAAGGGCCACGGCGTTTTCTACCTGTCTGCTGCAGGACCACGTTCTGGGAAGCGAGGCCAAAATCCATTCTTTCGCTGGTCATCTGCTGCAGCCGAGGGACGTCCACGGAGGTCAGCCACGAAAGGGACTGTAAGTCGCCGGGGAAGTCATCTTCGCTCAGATGGGAGGGGTCAGAGCCCAACAGCCTAGGCAGGGATAATGGAGGAGTTTTGGTGGCCTGCTAGCCTAAAGGTAAGGCCGCACCTGTTCTGACCATGTTTTTATTCCAGTTGCCCGCAGGCTCCATTCTATAGGGCTCTCGTGCGTAGGAAAGAAAGCAAAGACACGAAGAAGGAGAAACATTTTCCTATCGTGCGGAGGAAGATAATACTTAAGGGCCAAAAATTAAGGGCCTAAGAGCACCAAATTCGGCTCGAGAATAAACTTTTTGCAGATCGTTTCTAAAACTCCTGTTTCTGCTCCACCAAAGTCAAGTTAACTCAAGGTTCACGTGGCCCTCGGAGCCTGCTGGAGTTGCACAACACAGCAATGCCAGAAATAAATAATTTGAAATAGCGAGAAGGGTTTAAAATAACCTGGAATGTTACAGTGCCTTCTTTGCATTTTCCAAGGCTTTGAAATGCTCTCTGCAACTGTCCAGCAAAGCAAAGCTTCCCAGCTGAAAACTCCTGGGCAGTTTCCCTGCCTTCCTGGAGGCTTACGGGGCCACAAGCCGATCGCTGTTATAACAGCAGGCGCCTGGTATGCTGGCTAGGCCCGCCTGCCCTCCTGCCAGCCTCCTCCGGGGCCTGTTTTCTTTTTAATGCCATGTGTTGATGTGGCAATAACCAACATTGCCATGGTTACACTTCTACAGTTATTTTGCAGAGCCAGCCGAGTCCCTTCCATGCCTGCAAAAGGACATCAGGTGACCAGTCTCCCTGCCCGGCCATTGGCCCAACTGTAAGTAAACACCAGCATCAGATGGTTCAAAAGCGGGGAGCCACCCTTGTCATTCGCAACAGTTGGTGGCCCTGCGCATTGTCAGCCCAAAGGCCATTGTGTGGGGAGAGGCTGTTGGCTGCCGGCACGTGGCGCCCCTTTTGTTTTGGCTTAATTGTTTCCTTCTGCCCACCCTGCCTCCCTCCCCCTTTTTACCAGTTCCCCATTAATCTGCCTGAGTGACGGGAGACACTCCGCCCAGGCCATCTGCCACTCTCCAGCCCCACACGACAAACAAGCGGGGTCAATGGCCTCCTTCCAGGACCGCTTGCACACCGCAGGCCCCCACTGTCCGGTGGGCTTCGGCCCCTTCCTGGGTGGAAATGCTCCGTGGGAGCTGAAAGGCACCCGGAAGCTTCAGTCCCCGTTTCATTGCCTGGCTGCAGCTTCAAGAGGTTTCTGTCAGTGTTTGCCACTCCACCAGGCATCTGGTATGTGGCAAAGAGAGAGAGAGAGAGAATCCACACCCTTTCCCCCAGCAAATGCCCTGGTGTCTCTGAGGAATGGGCACCGGTCCCTGTGCCACCACCTCTTCCACAAACTGGCACCCTTGTGGAGTTAGCTGGAGGTGTGAAAACATAACTCTGGGAAACAAACACTCCTCTCCTTTAAAAACTTCCCTACTAACTTTCTCCTTTAAAATGGCCCTTGATTACTTTCCTGAATTCTTCGGTACGCCTAGGAAAGGATTTTGGGCTGTGGAGCAGCTCGGCTTCTTAACGCTGCCCTTGAGAAAATAATCCCACTTTGAGCAGGGCTGTTCCCAAGAATTTCCGCGGATTCTTTCCCGACAGAGCAACAGCCGCCTCTCCTGATGCTCCTTTAAATCAATTGTGAGTCTGATTAGCAGACTTTTATCAGATTTCCCCGTAGAATTATGGAAAGGGGAATGGAAGGGTTATTTCTCCCCCCTGGGAGATTTCTCGCTCTGATTATTTGCCCCAAGAGATTTGGGACCGTTTGCCTGCCTGTTGACAGCCGATCCCTGCCTCTTCATTCGGTCCTGCTAAGGAGCCCCCCGCCCCCAGGGAGGGCAGGGGGTGAGGGCGGGAGTCTGCTTGCCAGGCCCATCGGTTGAGCCAGAGTGCTGGTGGGACGGCTTCTGAACTTCAGAACAAGGGTCACTTTAGCTGCACACACACACACACACACACACACACACACACACACACACACACTCCCTGCCTTTGGGGGGATGAGAGCACCCCGTTTTAAGGAATGCATTTTTAAATCTAAAATGCTTTTATTCTCCATTTGCCCTCCTCCGCACTCCAGTTAGATGCCCAGAGCCCTTGCCTCTCTTTTCCTGATAAGTGGTAGAGGAGGAAGGATTGCGTTCAGTCGCAGCTGACTTTTCCATGGGCAGATGACGGTGCTGTGCTTTTGGCTGGGCCGAAGGACCTTCTCAAGCCCCAAGCCCTCCAGGGCAGCCTCCTCCGCGCTCCTCAGCTGCTCCTGAATGCTGGAGAGGGGCGGGCAGTGCCCCCAAGGCAGGCCAGCGTAGCCTCTCAGGCCACGGAGGGATCCTGGGCTCCGATCCTTTTGAGGGTCCCTCCATCTCCTCCCCTGGCAGCCCTCTCTTCGCGGAGATTATCCCCAGGCAGCTCTATTTGCTGGGACTCCCTGGAACCTCAGAGGCTCTTTGCTCCCTCACCTCCCCACGTTTCCGATTTGTCACATTGTGGTCAAGAGAGTCTCCTCAAATCCTCCAGGAATCTCCTGTGGGCTGCATAGGGCCCTTCGGAGCCTATGCCCTAGCAAGATCAGGTTCACACGCACACAGAAATGCACCAGCATGGATCCTCAGCCCGTTGGATAACATGCAGAAAGGGGGAAAATGCAGCAGGCCTACCCTTAGGAGGAAGAAAGCAAGGGTTGCTAAAATTTAAGCGAGCAATGTAAGGGAAATTTAACGAAGAGCTCTGCCTCTGGCCACAAAGGAGAGAGAGAAGAAGTGTTTGCTTCCACCTCAGTTTCACTTGGATTCAGAAGGATCCTAACATCTCTCCGTAGAAAGTTGCCCATTCTGCAGACTCCTGACTCTGGTCTTAGTCTGCCGTGGCCAAGAAGTGTTTTTTAACCCTGACTTTGAAATCCGCTTCCCTTCGTGTCTACCAGCCCCATAGAAATCTTCCAAGGGAAACAGAAGTTTATTCTCAGCACAATTACCCCTCCCTTCCGCTAATTGGGGGCCATTCCTTCATGGGCCCCCCTCCCGTGGAGCACTCGGGGCACTGTGGTGACAGGAAGAAAGTAAATTGACCTGATAGAATTTGACAGGTCTATTCTCTTCTTAAAAATCGGTCAGTCTGGAAGGTTTTCTTTTACATAATCCAAAGTGGTTTCTCATGAAACAGAACAAATGCTACAGCGATAACGGCCTGGATTTTGTATATATTTTTGCCACTTTTAAACGGGGGTCATGCAATTCATGGGTGGAAAAATGACCACAGTGATAAATTACAGCTTTAGTTTTGAGACGGGGGAAGGAACAAGAAGAATTTGGGGAACGGGTCTGTTTATAGAAATAAGCATTTTTGTAATAAGGTGACTTGTTAAAGGCTGCCCGAAACTCTATGTAAACTTAAAAGCTATAAGCGTCAATCTTTTTACTTAGAAATAACCTGGACTTGATCTGCCAAAGGACTGCATATTTGATTTAAGCAGGTATTCACGTTTCTTATGCTAAGAATTGAAGATTCTTGCCCACATGATTTTCAAATTCCATTTATTCTCCCAAAACCTACTCTTACCAAATTTGGCAAGTACAGATAATTAACAACCTGAACTTAGCAATGGGATTTCTGTACAGAAGGGCAGAGATGGTTACGGGCAGCCTGCATGAGTTCACCATGGAAGACCTCTTAGCGTAATGGTGGATACCGGTGCCACAGCCACTTTGGGGGCTTGGTCCTCTTGCGATGGGGGTCTTGGGTCTGCAGGCCCTAGATCCTTCTTGTTCCCCAGCATCTACCAGAGCAGCTTCAAAACTGGGCCAGGCTGGAGTTAATTCTCTCCACCCTGCACTGTGTCAGTGTGATCTGTTTGTTTTGGGAGGAGGGGAAAGACTGTGAAATTCGGACAATGCTTCCCCCAATCTAGGGTGGCCTCCTTATCCATATTTGCAAGACAGAAAAGCCACAAGCGGAAGAACGCTTTTTTGAAAAATGAAAGGAATATCTCTAAAGCCACCCTGGAGCCAAGCAGGTGAAACCGGAGGTTCCACAGAGGGATTTCTCCCCTGGATTTGCCCCTCCAGCCACCCAGCTCATGCCCAATAGGGAAGAATGCGGCTTTTTAGGCATCCCATGGATCTTAAACCATGGAAGGTTTTGTAAAGAACGGCCCGAGTGGAACTCAGATCAGACGGGCATCCAGGGACTTCATAGTGCAAGAAGACCAGACGCAAGATTGCCAAGAAGGAAAGTGGCCGTTGGAACCACCTGTCGCAACCAAGACAGCCTTCAAGGTCAACCCCAAGTAAATCATGCTGCAGTAGTCTAGAAAGAAGAAGGACCATGGTGACCCAGCACACCAGGTCCAAGCAGAACAAAGGGGATCATGGCCCAAGTAGCGCCCCCCCCCCTCCTAAACCAGCCTTGGACTTCCCAGGGAGTAGAACTGGGTTCAAATCAGACTGGACTTCCAGGCTCGGGAAGAGTCAGCAGCAGCCCAACCTCCCCAGGAGCACCGGACCTCCCCCTTCTGGAGGGGAGGGGGCAGACCCCACCGTGTCCCTCAACTGCCAAGCCTGGATTCCCAGAGGGAGAGCCGGCATGGCTCCCCACCCCTCCCCCACCCCATGGCCGTGTCTGCCGATAGTGGCTTCCCACCCAACCACACCCCAAATGGAACTGGGTTCAGAAAGGGGGGGGGCTCTGGGGCCCATTTTCCAGGGGATGGGAATCTGGCAAGAAAAGGACGGTTTCCGGGGCCCTGAGGGCCACCTCTGAAAAGGGCTGGACTGGGCCAGGTGCTCCGATGGAGGAGACGCTGCTCCTTCCCTGAGCACCTCCGCAAATGCTCCAGGAGGCCCCACGCAGCGCTGCTGCGACTCACTTTGAATGCAAAATAGACTTTCCGAGGAAATCGGGGCTCGGAGCCCAAAAAGTTGGGTTTAGGAGAGGTGGGGACCCCGCTTCTCCTGCTGCCACAAGGAAACGGGGCGCCGAGGCAGGCGGGGGGGCAGGCAAGCCTTAGTGGCAGAGACTTGGGACGTTGCCTGCGCGAAGGTTGCGCTCAGGGGACGCCTCGGCCAAGCCCCGAAGGAGGGCCGGACTCCAGGGGCGAAACCCTCCGGGCGAGAACGGGGGGGGAAGCGGGGCGGGCGGCGCTCACCTGTAGTCCTGCGGGGAGGGCCGCCGGCGGGCCGGTCCCGGGTTCCTGACGAGGCCGGACATGGCGAAGGCGGGGTCGCTTTCGATCATGGCCTGCCGGGGAGAGAACGCCGGGTAGCTATCCAGCACTTCAGCAGGGAGAGGCGGGGAGGCGCCGGGCGGGGGTCCCCGTCTCCAGCCCCCGGGTCGAAAGCGGCGCCCGCCCCCCCGGGGCACAAGAGGGGCGGAGGGGGGGCAGCGGGGCCGGTACCTCCGAGGCCGAGCGGGGGGGGGGGGCTCCTCTGCCTGCCTGCCTTGCTCCTCTCCCGGGACTGGCCCGGCGGGGGCCGTCAGCGGGCCCGGAGCAGCGCAGGGGAGGCAGCTGGCGGGGCGGCCGGCCGGCCGAGCAGCGTTTTTAAATTTCCCTCGCCGGAGCTGTCCAGCTGGAGCATGCGCGCCCGGGGCCCGAGGGGAGGGGGAGCGGCCGACCCCTCCTCTGCTCGAAGGCGGGCGGGCGGGGGGGGGGGGGGGGGGGGGGGGCGGGGCGGGGGGCGGGCGGGCAAAGGCGCGGCGGGCGCAGACCCCGACTCCTCGTTGAGGACTAGCCGCTTGCGAGGTCTGCGAGGCCCGCCTTCCTTCCCGCCTTGGCCGCCCGGCCGCCGCCCGCTCTCTCGCCCGCCCGAGACGGCGGGAAGGGGCCCGCCAGCCGCCGCCTCGCCCCGGCCGGGCCTTCCTCCGGGGGGCGCTCTCCGGCCGGGAGTTTTTTCCCAAGAGTCCCCTCCCCCACCCCCTTCCCAACCGCCTTCCCCAGTCTCTCAGGCCGCGAGGGCTGGCTGGGGATGCTGGGGGATGTGGTCCCTCCAGTCCCCTCTCCTGCGGGACTCTCGGCCGGGAAGGACCCCCCCCTAGCTTTTCCTGGGGGGGGGGCAGTGTGGCTGAGGGTTACCTGTCCCCTCCTTATAGACAGAGCGCTCCCTGGTCCTGAGTGACCTTCACCCTGCAACTCCTGCTGAGTCCCGGCCTGGTCCCCCAGTCTGCCTCTCCCAGGCCATGAAAGTGGAGCCCCCACGCCCCCTCCCCAATGTGCCCTCAGGAGAGGGGCAGCCCTGCGCAGGGAGGTGGGCCTCCCCTCTGGCTGAGGACCTGGAGGGGGGGGCTGGATGTGGGGCCAGCGCTTGCCCTGCCCCGCAGAGTCAGGCTCAGCCCTCCGATGGTGTGTCCCTTTCCAAGGCAGAGAAACCTCTTGGTAGTTTAGGAGGAAAGGATGAGAACTCATCCTTCTGTGTCTCTTCAGATGGAAATTCTGCCTGTTACTGAGTGGGAAGGGTGTAAAAGAGAGAAAGGACTGGCAGGAAAGAAAATTAATGCTGAACAAAAAAGAGCCCATGTCAGCATCGCTTGACAGGCTGCAAAAACAATGGCAACTGTGAGAGGACACAAAACAAGTATGGTGTTTAAATTCACCTCTCCTTAGAATTGGCAAGGTCCATTTCATCTACATTTAAAAAACAAACAAACCGCGTTGATATTCTTAAACCCTCTTTGTGTCTCTTGTAGGCAGGTTTCTAAACTGAAATAGATGCGGTTGTTTCAGTTTTCTAAAACTAAAACTGGCTTCTCCCCCTGGCGCGTGAAAAACGTGTGTCAGTAACACTTTTTATCTGTGTAACAAATAGTAGTTAAAATCATTACATGTGAAATTACCAATTAATCCCACAGGGGTAAGGCCTTTGGTAGAAGCCTATCCACTTGGGACCGTACAGATGGTGAATCGGAGTTTTACAATGGTCCCAACCTCCGATTAAATGCAGAGATGTAACGGACAAAAAAGGCCTTCCTCAAAATTTGGCTAGAGAATAAAATATCAGGTCCTAGTGCCCAACAAGTTCAGCATAGTACAGTCTTTAAAACTTTATTCTTGTACTTCAGTGGATCCGTGAGCAAAGTTTATTCTTGGGATTGCTGTAGGAAATTGCTTGTGCACCAACATTGCACAGCCTGAAAGAAATATATGCAGCAAAGTTCTCTAGAAAGCAAAATATAAGGGAGAAAGCTGACACGAAATTCCCTGTGAAAACTGCTTTTCTGCTGTTTCGCTACTGCTCTCTGTTGCTCCTGATCAAACTTCACATTAAATCTTCAGATAACTTTTAGTGTCCCCACCCAAGTGGTCCGTCGCAGAACCTGGCAGGAGCCCCTCTCCTCCCCCAGCCTCCAGGCACAACTGGAACCAGGGTTTGATTCAAAGCTGAGCAAGGAAGGGCTGTTTTTGGTTCTAACAGTACAGAGACCTGTGATACAGGTAGGCTTGCAAATACTTCGGTGCTCCCTGCCCCCATTTATTTTTAATTTCAGAAAAAAATATTTTAAATAATGGCTGGTCGTTGGGGGTAGAGATACCCACTTTCTGTGGCATGGCCTGAGACCTGGTTTAGTATTAGCAATTAAATCCTTTTGTGTATTTAAATCCCCCATTCATATTTTCTGTTTCTATATTTTACATCATCTGGGCAGAATCATTGATGCTTCTTTTGGGCAGAATTACGGAGACTGCCGAAATTAAAAGATGTGAATTGTTATTTTTAGCGCTAGGCCTCATAATTCTTTCTTACTTTAATAGGACAGATCTATCCATGGCCTGGAGATGCATTTACCATCCCGTTTAATTTCAGTTTTGACTTGGCTTGGAAATGCCATTAAACCATTTTTTCTGCCCTTCCTTGGCCAGAAACTGATAATTTTCAAATAACGAGTAGAAATCAGTCTGGTCCCTTTTATTTTTCTTCCCCTACTCAAGGGCCATGCCCCACAATTTAAAACCAATATTTCCCAAAGTACTTCATGGATTTGGGGAAAGGTCAATTAACTTCTGTTTCCTCTGAGCAACCCTGGAAAGAACGGACAGCAGTTGTGTCCAGAGCTATTTGTCCAGTGACCTTCAAGGGCAGGAAGTTCACAAGTGCAACTAACAATGTCATCTCAAATTTGCTCCTGGGTTGGTGTATCGCAAGAGAAGGGACAACGGTTGTGCAGCCTCTCCTCCTTCCGCAATACTCCGGTTCCAAGCTCATCACCGAGAGATCTTATTCATTATTGATTAAGCAAATGTATATGGGCGCCCAACTCACACATAGGTGACTTTAGGTGGCTTGCAACATTAAAAATCCACAACCTTAAAACCCCCTTTTCTCCCCTCCTCCCAATCAAATCCACCACCTGAGGGACTTTATTTCCATTGGTGGTCTTCAGGCCCGCTGGCAAAACCACGTCTTCAGGGCCTTTTCGGAAAAAGAAGAAGATGGGGGCCAATCTTCCCCCAGGGCAAATGATGTCTGATAGAGAAGGGGCCACCACAAAAAAGGCCCTTTTTCGTGGTCCCGCCAGGTTTCATCCCTAGCAGGTTCCTTCCTACTTCATGAAGTGTGCGCCACGGAGTCGCTAGACCCAAAGAAACGTGTGTATCTTCCACGTGCCTTTTTCCTTTCCTCTCCCTTTGCAGAATCCGTACTGTTGTGGTGAAACAATAGGAAATTCAAAAGCTGCACACTGAGATTGGTTTCCCGCACAAAGACTGAAGGGGAGTGTATTTTTTAGGGGGAGCTAAGAGATGGTGGCCATCATGTTTATTTCTTGAAGTGACAGCTCTGGACTGGAGTTTCAAATATTCTCTTGTTTCTTTATTATTCTGTAAATCAATTTCTAAAGGAACCAGGGTTGGTTTCTGTTAAAATTACAACTGGATAGGGAAAAATATAGTTGCCACAATTCCTTAAATGACATAACTGGACAGAGGTGGACACATAAAATATTTTTCTCCAGCTTTGTCAAGTAGGTCTAGTTTATCCTAAATAGGACACATTTTTCCCTTTTAACAGAAGGAATGAATTGAGGAATGTCTGCAGAGAAAGTGCAGTTAGAAGCAAAGGGGGGGGAGAAGGGGGGGCTGATGTTATTCTTGGTTTTTTATTTGATTTACTTCCTCCTTCCGTCTTTAATAACCGAGTCCCTTAAGCTCGGGTGACCCAGGTTTTGTTGCCAGAGCTGTGCCACTGAATGCTACTGACCCCAGCCAAGACCCCAGCCCCAGTTCCCCACCAGACAAAGATGGAGCTGTGCGAGGACCAGTCAGCCTCCATTATAGCCGAGAGAGCCTAGCAGGAAGAGACAAGCTTCATTATTTTTAATTGGGCTCTACAGTTAAATAATACAAAATGGCCACAATCGTCTGGGAAGTTATATTGTGGAAGGCCATTGAATTAATGGAAGCTGGTCCAGGCGGAGCTCCTCTCCAGCCCAATGTTGGTTGTTTATTGATCCTGGTATTGAAACAAGAGCAACTCCATGGGGGGGGGGCAGGGTGGGAGGGGGCGGTAGACATCCACAGTTAACAGTTGTGTTGCATCATCCGTCAGCAAAACCAAATGCTATCCAAACACTGGCAAATCATGCCCATTAAATCCCATTTCTTCTTATTCCTGCATTTCTTCTATTGGCTGCTCCAGATCCGGATTCACCCTGTTTGGCCTGGAGTCCCCTAAACTAGAAGCTGAAGAAGTCCAGGCAGGGGTTCCCATTTCAGCCTTCGGTTGCGGTGGTGAGTCCAAAGCACTTGCTTCCTGGGACCAGTCCTGGCACTGAATGTTGGGCAGTCTGCAAAGGGCATCCCCCTCCTCCTAAAGGAAGGCTGGGGGTCTCTCAGCCCCAGCGAGGCCTAAATTTTAGGCCATCGTTCACTTTTGTTCCCCCACCCCAAGACGACAGAGGCAGCTGGGTGGTTCAGACGTCCGCTGAGCCTGGGGCTGCTGCCTGGTTTAAGGAACTGACAGGCCTCACCTCTGCTGTGAAATTGGAAGCAGTTGTGAAACTCCTTGAGGTAGGCAGGACTGTGGCACACCAGGAGCCTCGCCGAGACCCCTCCGTGTCATCAGCTCCGGTAAGTAGGGATTTATTTATTTTTAAAGAAGTCTTCCATGCAGAGGTAATAAATTCAGCTTAATTCCTTTGCATGGAGGCCCTGTTAAAATGATGTCCAAAAGTGCATGTCCCACACTGCAAGGCTAGAGTACAAACTCAACACGTCTTCTGCACAGTCGCTCCCAAATGCGAAGGGTGTTTAGGATTGCAGTGTTACAACCCCGCATAATTCATTGCGCTATAAAATGCTACACCGTATTTTATTTCAAACCAGAGAGCATGAAATTATGGCTGTAATGCAATGTTCTGTTCCAGGGAGATGCAGGGAGGGAGAAGACACACCTGCCGCTTCCCTCGGAGGCTTCTGGCTTCTCTGAGGAAGGAGTTTAGCAGACCTGGTAGCAGCAACGCTCCTCACGGGTTGAGCTTTTGAAGCTCCCTCCAGAAAAATGAAAGAGAGAGAGAGAAAAATGAGATTAAAAGTAGGGCAGAGGCCAGGAAGTAGGAGGTGGGATCTGGTGTAGATGGGCAGAGAAGGGGAGGTGCACGGAATCGGGCATTAAAAGGAACTCCGCAACTCCGGACTGTTCATCCTTCTTTATAGCCAGAGGATTCTGCAAGAGCCCACCCCATCCCCCCCCCTGCTGGGTTCCAAAGCAGGAAAATATTGGGAGTGGGCATGTGAGGAGCAGATATCGTCCCAAGAGATCAGAGGGGAAACGAGCATTTGGTGAAATTGTCACTCTTGGATTTCATATTCTGCTGCTCACTTGTCATTTTAACAAAATCCAAGTGATCCCTGCTATTTTATCTTCAATCCTTTGGAAAATTTACTTTTTGAGACTGTTTTTAAACAATGATTGCCTTTAAAATACCTGCCTTTTTCTTACAACTCGTTTAATACCTGTGAATTGTAGACATTTAAATTTCTCAGTCAACATGGCATCACTAATCAAAAGAGTATGATTAAAAATAAGCAGACATATTTATCTGCCTGAAACCCTAACAGTGCAGTAAAACCCAATTTATTGCTTGTAATATTTAGAATTAATGAATGCAGGGCTGAATAATTTATGATTATCTTAGCACAAGCAAGAATTCAATTAAATTTGAACAAGAAACACCAAGGCACTTGGCAAAATAATAATAATAATCCTCTTTCCATTTTTTCCTCCTGCAAACGATACCCTTCACTTCTGTTCCCTTGGGGCTGCTGGCAAAGAAACAGGTGTGTAAAACAGGAGCAAAACAGGTATTATGTTGCTTAAAAGTCATTCATCCCATTAGAGGAAGGGAGGAATCCAGAGATACCTGGGAGTTCTCTCTACCTGGGATGTTAGCTAGCTTGTTGCAGGAATAACAGCCCATTTGCCAGGAGAATGCAAGGGGGAGTTGTTGTTTTTTCCTCAGGAGAGTGCCAAACTGGATTTGTGGATTATGTTTAACCATAATTTAATTTTAGCTTAGCATTTTTTAAAAGCCAGGGCCAAGCCAAAAGGAGATGATAGATAGACAGATGTGTTATGAATTAATAAGTAATAGTAAAACATTCCAACTAAACAAATCAAGGAGAGAAACAACCTAAAACTAAGGAGAAATTTCCTGCTTGCTTCCGGAGGTTGTGGAGGTTTTTCATATATACAGCTGGCCTGATGCATACAGCTACCTGGCTAGAGTATGCCACGCTTTGGGGTGGGAATCATAAACACGGTTCTACATCACCTGTAGGCATTTTTACCACCAGGAGGTGACTGACCTGCAGTTGCCAGGTATTCCTTATTCTGTATCTAGTGTGAGGCATCCCTGAATTATTAAGGATATTTAACATAAATATATAGTCGTAACATCAGCCTGGTTCTTGTTAGTTTTAATTTTTAAGCACTGCCACCAGTCTCGGACTAAACTGGTGAAAAGAGATCCTGTAACTCTTTGCTTCCCAGCTGCTATGCATTATTAAGTGTGGAGGTTACCCTTACATCGGCTTCCTTAGACTCTTGTCTGCGGAAGGGACCCCCAGGGGCCCAGCAAGGCCGGCGGAAGGAGCCGCAGGAAAGCAGGGGATTTTCAGCCTCCTCCTCCTCCTCCTCTCCTCCCGGCTTTATTTCTGCCCTTAGTAATTAGTCTGCCGAGAAATTGCAGCAATCAAAGATCAGGCAGTGCCTGCTGCAACCTAATCTCCGCGAAGGTCCAGGGTTTCATTCTTATCAGCAGGATGAGCCAATGCCAGCATCCTGGGCCCGGAGGGCTCAGCCACCGACACACCACATGAATTATTAAGCGTGCTTCGCCGGGACGCAAAAGTCTTTTTGCCGGGCTCCTGGCATCAGGTTCTGCTACGCTGGATCCTAAGCAAGCCAGCTCGCCAGAGTCCTGAATGGCTTAGTCGGACCGTTGGCATTCAGGATCAGCGTTCAGGATGGCGGCCCAGGTAATGTAATAAAGACATTGGAACATATTACCATGTATGGTGGAAATGTGAAAAAGCCCAAATATGTTGGCTGGAAATCAGAAATTGGTTAGATGTGTAAAATTAAAATAGAGTTCAGACCTAAAATTTTCTTGTTGGAAATTAATGTGGGGAAGTATAATAAAGAGATAATATACCTAATAATCCATGTTACCACTGCCGCGAGATGAGCTCTTGACCAAAGATGGAAAGGATATGCCAGAAGAGATGGAAATAATTAGAAAAATTTGGTCGTGCGCTGAAATGGATAGAATAACTCAAGAATTAAAAGATAAGGCTGAATCTGATTATTACAGAATTTGGGAGAAGTTTTACCACTGGTTTAAAAAAAGAAAGGAGTAATTGTAGCCAAGATGATCAATATTTATGTACATATGTAATTTGGATTTTTTGTTATGTATGCACCACGTTCATTGTTTTTAATGTTTTCTTTTCTGTTTGTTGTTCATTAATAATAATATTTTTTTAAAAAAAGAATAAAAAGGCCGGGGGGGGGGGGGCGGAGTCTGAGAGAAGCTTCCACAAATTTGACCCAGAAAGCTCCTCCCTGATTTTGGGGAGCAACCTCGATGCCCTGGGATCGCTCTCTCTCTCATGGATGTCCACTCCTGAGTGGCTGGGTAAGAGAGAGATCCAGCTCCAGGCCTCAGGGTGCCCCCCTTTTGCCATTGCATTAATGGGGGTGGGGTGAGAGGGGCTGACCTCTGCTGTGCCCACGAAGTAAAACAATAAATGTTCCCTGTTGTAGCTGTGGAGGGAGAGAATTTGGAGAGCCAACATCCCAGAGAGCACAAATATGGGTGTCGCCTTTCGTAAAGCCAAAAACCAAAACTTTCTCATTTAAATCAGCCCAAAACACCCAGAGGCTCCATGGAGTCAACAGTGTAAAACCAAATCTGTCCCCTGCAACGGGATGTCCGGGTGATTGGCGGCAAGAACGGCTGATCCCAAAGGGGCACCCAGCCACCCCACTTCGGGCTGTAAGCGGCTGCTGTGGGATACCTCCATAAAGAGAGGGGCTGAGTCTGTTCTTGGGGGGACCAGCCCGATCCAAATGAGCAACGGGGTTGAGGTGGGTCTGTTTCTAGCCCCTCAAAGACTGCATTGTGTTACTCTGACACCACGTTTTCCAACTCAGCCACTGCAAGATGTGTGGACTTCAACTCTCAGGAACTGAACTCCTCACGTCTTAAAGTGGCCAAGTTTGAACAGCACCGCTTTAACTGGGGGGGGGGGGGGGCGTGTTTTGGGCCCTTGTGAATTCAATAGTTTTGGGTGTTGGCCTGAACATTGTCCTGGGTTGAAACTGGTGAAGCCACTTGCGATTCTGATTACCAAACAAGATTTGTAATTATGCTGAACTGGAAGTCAGAGATGACAGGGCAGTAAAGAAGGGACAGGTCATTTATTTGCTGTTTCATTTTTCTTTCCAGTGAGGCCGTTATAAAAATCTAATTTCCCAATGCAGTCAGCTGTGAAGCAGCCCAGAACAGAATCTGTTCATTCGTTTATTTATTTGTTAAGCAAGGCATGGCCAGGGTGTGGGGGGGGGGGCTGGGGGGGAGCTTGTTAGGGGAAGCGGGGATTAAAATTAAAGTGGCCGCTCTCTCTGCGGCCTGCACAATGCTAGCAAGAAGGAAGTTCCTGCCAGAGCAATCGACCTCTTGCTTCACAGCTGGGGGAGGAAAAAGGCTTGACCTGTTCAATTTCCAGGGGTTTGGCTGCTACTGAAAATGGGGGACGATGTGGGGGAACCCCATTTTGGTGAGGGTGGGTGAAACTTCAGTCTCCTCACTGTTTGGGATAACGTGAGGCTGCCGAGTTGGGAAGCAGATTTGGAGATAAATCGGCAAATTCGTGTTGAAATAAATTTGTCAGAAGCCTCTGACCCTCCATTGTTGTTCGTTGCTCGAGACTAGCACAGTTGGCTTTCTAAAGTCCTCTGTTTGCCCTCCATGAAAAATCCCTTCAGGGCCCCAAATGCTGGACGGGGTGACCGAGTGAGATCCCGGGAGCCTCGGGGGTTCCTGGTGCAGCTTTGCTGTGGCTGCTGGTGGCTTCGGCCTTCGGTTTAGGCCTCAGGAAGGATCAGGATCGGCTTTCTGCTGCTGCCGTTGTAGGATCTCAGGCTTCCCTCGAGCAATTACCGCTTCCCCCCAAGCCAAATAGAAACAGCTGCGCCGGTGCAAGCCATAAAAGGGACCTTCTCAGCACTACCGCCCGCCGTTTAGATGGGGGAGGGCCGGTGATCGTCCGAATGGAGGGGCTGCTGGCGGTAAGTGCTTCCTCGGGGCCTTTGGGGGCAGCTTCCGAAGGGAACGGCTTGCTTCTCACTGTGTAAACCCTTCGGCTTTTGTAGGGTTAAAGAAGGACGGGGATCTCAGGGAATCCTCCTCGGAGGAAACAAGGGGAGAAGAGCGTGAAGTGCTCCCGTTGTGGAGTTTGAATGTCCTTTTATGCTCTGCTAAATGAACCTGGAGGGCAGTGAAATGCCGAAGGAGGAACCTGGAAGAGGTTTGGGGGTTTTGCTGCTGTTTTCACTGAGTCTGCAGACCGAGATGCTTGTGAAGCCGGAAGGTGAGCAACAGGCCCGGCTCACCTGTTGCACGGATCCCAGAGAATTGCTCCCCCATTCGCTTTTCGTTTTTCCATAGGTACAGCTGGCCCGATGCTTTCACACTCGTGGGTGTGTGAAAATATCATTTGTGAAGGCAGGCATCCATTCCTGGTGTTTGCTGTTTGTTTGCTTATTTTGAAGGAATCACTCTTGAGTTTTCAGCTATTTAGGCTTGCAAAATGATAATGCGATTAAATTAAGGTCAGATTGCAACAAAGTGTTAAAAGATCTGTAGGTTTAGAAAACAAATCCAGAGACACTTTGGGGCAAGCGATAGCACAATTGTAGCAGTCCTAAATAAGCAGTCCCTTGTTCTTATTTCGATTTTGAGGCTGCCCACTGTGACTCTGGGCAGATTGCAACAGATTGCAGCTCCCTGGGAATAGGTGGCCATGCCTTTCTCCCTCTCAGAAGTCAGAGCCCCCCATTAACATCAGAAAGTGGGTGCTTCCTAGGAGGTGGTGAGGCAGCTTTGCTTTTTCCCTCCGTCTGGGAACAAGCAGCTCCCAGTAAACACGATGTCCCGAAGCAATTTGCACTGGAGGTAAA
The DNA here is from genome assembly GCF_900518725.1 of Notechis scutatus. Next base: position 226,201 of record NW_020716865.1, read on the forward strand.
TAAAACAATAATGGCAGTCTATTTAAAAGCCATCAAAAGAGAGGCATTTGTCTACCCAATTGAAGGGTGTTCTGGAGGCAAGGTGCCACTCATCCCCCCCCCCAGCCCCTCCAGTCCTCTCCCTAAATAGCAAAGTTTGGGGGGGGGGACATGTTAAAATTGGTTGCCATCAATTGACTCCCTGCGGTGTTTGCTTTCTGGAGTGTAGCCCTATTTCAGTTTTGAGCAAAGGATGCAAACCGGCCTGTTGTGCCAGGACAGTGCGTAGTGGTTTATTGGCCTATGAAGAGGAATCGGAGGTGCTGTACCCTGGCCTGGATCATTAACCTCCTGAAATGTTTTGACAGGGGGAGCAGTCAGTAAAAGGGCGGGGGCTGCTGCTGACAGGGCAGCGTTTGAAGGCAGCCAGGATCGGAAAGAAAAGGGAAAGTCCGCTCCCTCCGCCAAAAATCCGGACTCAGGCCATCCCATTCACCTTGCTTTTCCCATGGTGAAGAAAAAAGGGGCCCTTTTGCTGTCGCAAGTGGGCCCCGGGGCCACTTGGATGCCCCTAGGCCCTGTTTTCAGCCCTCCTCCAGGGGTGAACACTTCCGCCACCTCCTGAGCCGAGAAGGAGGCTGTCCAGGAGTCTCCTGGCTTTCCCTCCAGGCTGGGGCTCAGCCCTGGGCATATCAGCAGCCCTCCGATTTGGGCCGCTCATCTGGACCCAGGACGGGCCGCTTCCTTTTAAATCGTCTTGACCGGCCTTCTAGAGAACTGGGATCTGGGGGCTGGAACTGTCCTCCAGCAGGTGGGACCCAAGGAGTTCCTGGTCTCCAGGTCAGAGCCGGCCTGGACCTGCCCAGGAGGAGGAATGGCCGGGAACAGATCTCCTTTGTCGCTCCCGTCAACCTGAAGCGCGTCAAGGGAGGCCGGGGAGCGCTGACCGTTAGCTGCCCCATTTATCGGGGCTGTTGTGTCCTGCCCGGCCCTCCCCCTCCCCGCCGTTTCTCAGATTAGCCCAGGCCGCCCTCTAAAAGGGTCCTCGGCCGGGCCTTTGTGCCCAGAGTGCCCGGTGTGAAATCTGCAGTGACGTTAAATGTTTTCTAATGAATAATTATTGAAAGGAAATGGAGGGATATCGGTGTAAAGGATTGTAGCGTATTAAAACGTTTTATGTGATGGGTACAAAAATGTTGTCCTTCACAAGCACTTTGGGAAAAAGGCTTTATTTTGTCTCCCTTGTGAAGGGGTTTTGATTCTCAGGGGATTATCCCTAAGCTCTTTCTGGCCCGTCTCCTGACGGCGGTGAAAAGGGCCCGCGAAGGGCTTTCAAAATGGCAGCCCTGAACCCCTCGAAGGGTTAGAAGTTTTAAGGGTTAGGAGAAATGTTTGAACATCGGAGGGCTTTCTTTTTCCCTTCTGCTTTTGATTTTGGAGGGTGAGGCGCAGCTCCCCTTTGACCCTTCCGTTCTGCAGGGATTGTCAACGGCTCTTTGGATTAAGGCTGTGCGAAAATTACAGGCATTTCTTTTCCACTGCTCAACCTCAAAATCTGCATTTTCTGTGGCTTCGGAAAGAAACGAGGCTAAAATTTGAAAAAAGCTCCGTGGGATGCAAGCACATTTGAGATTTTCTTGTTTCTAGGACTCAACGGTGGTGTTCTTTTCCCAAGCAGCAACGCAAATTATCAGATGCACGTTGCCCTTTGGAGCGAAAGCTTTTATTAATATGAAATAAAAATACTCATGGACAACCCCATAGATGAATGCAGCATCATTCAGCGAGATAGATTCTTGGTTCATATAAGAAGAGCGTATGCTAGTTCCCAGACTTCAAGTTTTTCTCTCTTTCTTTCTTGCAGTTTTGATGTGGTGAAACAATTCTACAATTCACACTTTTGCAAAAGCCCCTGGCTTTAAATGGCTTCAGAGGAAAGGCGAATGAAGCGGGGAAAGGGAGGTTTTGTGCTTGCCTTGAGAGCAGAGTTAAACAGAGGGAAGAAAATGTGGAGAAAACCTGGGAGGTGGGCAGGCAATGTAGGTCACTTCCAGGCTGCGGGTGGGTTTCTCTGGGGGGCCTGGTGTGACAAAGCAAATCCCGGGCAGATGGCCTTGGGCCCCCTTGAGGTAATGTTTACAGTGGAGGAAATGAACTGCAGCACCAGAAGTTGAATGTCTAGGACAGTCAAAGGCAGCAGGAGGAAGAGGAGAGCAGCCCCCTCCCCAAACGTCTACAGTAAAAGCTGCTTTATAGGATCACCTACCCATCTGGATGAATATATTCTCCTCATAAGTCCATATTCATATGAATTACATTCACAATATTCATAAGCCATAATGTGCTTGTTTCCTCCGGGCTTGGTTCAAATTCTGCCATGATGGTTTATTCACACCATGGACTAATTATGGACCTTCTTCACGCCACACTTACACTTTCACGACTGGTTTTCTTTCCTCCCTTAGGAGGTTCTCTTTTGTGGGTGAGCCTTTTAGCACGTCACCGAGGGGTGGGATGTTGTAGCATTACAAACTCACAGGAACTGGCCAGACCTGAACAGATGCTTAGTCGGCAGCAAAGGATCGCTGTTGTCTTTCTCGGTTGTCCAAACTTTTGTAGCTGGGAGTGTGGTGTGTGTGTGTGTGTGTGCTAACGACACCTGGATTTTGAAGGCCCTTTCCTAGCCTGATGCGCTCCAGTTGTGTGGAGTTCCAGGAGCAGCTTAGATGAACAATCCGTCCAATTCTGCAGCTTTTTATCTTCTTTGATGGGCTGAGAAGGAGCAGAAAGGTCGATGTTTGACTTGAGAAGGAGCTTAGGGTGGCCTCTGGTGGAGAAAAGGGGCTCCCGGCTTGTGGAGACGGAGCTAGCCAGGCGCATTGGGCCTCCCCAGCATCCTTGGCACAGGCCTCTCCTGGCTGGAGGGGCTGAGAGCCACCCTGAGCAAGTCTGTGCTCCCCTGGCCAGATGGTTGTGGGCTTCCTTCTCTCCAGAATCAGCCTCTTGCTTTCTGAAGGTTTTTCTCATGTGTGGTGGTACCCGCTGGCTGTAGGGCATACGGCTGAGCCATCCCTCCCGTTTCCCACCTTTCGGCCTTAGGAACACACCCGTCTTTGGGCCTCTGCCTGTGACCTGGGATTCCTTTCCTAGTGAACGGGGGAAGGAGCGGACATTTTCGTTCCGCAGTCAGGGCTAAAGTCCTGACATCCACCAGTCCTGCCTGACCCCCAGGGTTGGGGGTCCTTCACTACATCTATGGGGTTAGGCTAACGATTCCCAACCCTGGCACTAGTAAGACAGGTGGGCTTCAATTCCCAACCGCTTGCTGGGGAACCACCCGCCTTCAAAGGTTGAGAAATGCGGAGTTTGACGGCAGAGCCAGAGAGGTGCCTGTTGGGTGCCTGGCTTGGCTGGAACCCTTTGGATTTTCACCTGCTGAAATGTCACCCAGGAGGTAGCAGCAGAGCATAAGGGAAGCAGAGCTTTCAAACTTCGGATGGTGTCCTTAGTAAGGCCTGCAAAACATCCAAGCCCAACAACTTCCTGTATGAGGATAAGACGACTGGTAGACATTGGCCAGAGTGACCCTCCGCTTGCTACCAGGCACCGTCTGAATTGGGTGGCAGGATGGACTGAGATGATGAATCTAAGAGTGTGAGGTACCGAAGTTGGTGGCACTACAAGGAGAAACCCTTCCTTCCTTCCTTCCTTCCTTCCTTCCTTCCTTCCTTCCTTCCTTCCTTCCTCCCTTCCCTTCCCTTCCCTTCCCTTCCCTTCCCTTCCCTTCCCTTCCCTCTCTGTCAAAGATCTCTTTGCTGAAATGTTACATCAGAGGACGATTCAGCCACTATCTCCCTCTCTCTCCCTCTCTGTCTCTGTCTCTCTCTCTGACTGGCTGGGGAGGACAGGGGTCATTTGAACAATGCTTCCTTGCGTGGCCAAGAGATTTCTTTCTTTTTTTTTTTGGCTTGGGCTCCTTCCTCCCTGCCAAAGAGGTGGAAGCAAGATGCGAGTTGCAGTTGGAAGTGAGGTGAAGTGAGAACAGAACGGAACGTTCCGAGGGGCTTCGGGGCCACGGAGGAGAACTTCCCCGTGGGAAGAGAGGAGCTCAGGAGGGAGAGGTTAGGGGGGAAGGAAAGAGGTTGGGGGCACCTGAACCCCAGGCAGCTCCTGGGATTTCAAGGCTGCTTATTCATTCTCTCTTTCTCTCTCGGGTGTCAGGAAAGGTAAGGTGTTGTTATTACTATCTTTTATTCATTAAACATGAAACTCAGTCAGCTGAACCTTTAAAAATGTTTATTATTATTATTATTATTATTATTATTATTATTATTATTATTATTACTATTACTATTACTATTGTTGTTGTTGTTGTTGTTGTTATGATGGGCCATCTGCAATTTCACAGTCTAAGACTGGTAGGAGCCTGAAAATTTAAGGATTAATAAGGTAGCACCTGAGACTATAGGTAGTTCCTAGCAAGGTGTGGAGGTTTTGTTTGTAAACTTAGGGTGTTCTGGTCCAATAAATTCTGAGTTCCCAAACCTTGAGGGAGCTCCAATCCCAATGGATGCCTTTCGTGAGGAGGCTGCCCCTTGGATCCCTGTGGTTCATCTTTTTTCCCAACAGTTCTCCTCCCTCCGTCCCAGCCTCGCTCAATTGTAGCCACACCAGTGAACCCGGGGCTCTCCTTTCCCTGGCTGCGACCCAGGGCGTGTTATGGCCGGACCCCCTGAGATTCCCTGGAACGGGATGCAAGGTTTCCTTTTAATTTGCACCTTTCCCATCGGAAGCATTTCCTCTGCCAGGCAAAAGAAGAAAGGCTCGAATCTGTCACAGTGGTAGAACCAGATACCTTAGCTGGCTAACGGAGTTACGCCTTGGAATTGCAGAGGGCTTCACCTCACTGTGATGGATATTCGCTCCATGCATGTATATCAGTGTTTCTTTGATTTTTTTCCCCTGTTATAAAAGCTGCACTTTATTTCATTCCTACATCCTGCAATGTTGGGCCAAGCGGGTGGGGTGGGGGGACTCATCCCCCACTACAAAAGAGATATGGAAAAGTTGGATGGCGGCCGAGTTTTCCCTACACTGGGATGTTGAGTTGACTCTAAGCCCCTCCCAGAGGAAAGAGTTTGGGGACTGCAAAGTTCCAGTCGGAAATGGGGAGCCCAGTTCTCTTAAGAGGGCATTTCAGGTCTCCGTCTAGGCGCTTAAGTTGTTCTGGTCCATCGGGGGAAAATTTGGGCTGCTCAGCCAGAGGTGTCTCTCTTGACCAAGTCTGAGAAGATGACCAAGCATCGCTATTTCAGAACAAGCCTCCTCAAAACTTTTGGCAGGTTACAGGCTGGGAGAATGACGGGAAATATTCCCACGATCTGGAACGGTCCAGGCAGGGCCAATCCTGCCGTAATAGGTTTAAAACTCACAAAGGGTTTCTTTGTGAATATCAGCAGAGGCGAAGCACAAGACCCGAAACCAGGGGGAGGAGAAGGTGCCGGGCATCCCCCCCCCCCCCAGGAAGAAAGGTTGTGCCAGACGCACAACTGTTAAGAGGATTTTTCCAGCCTTTTGGAGTCTCCTCCATTTGCACATCATGCTTAACCACCACCTCCTCCTCCTCCTCCTCTTCCAACCCCACTCCCTTCCAGCAGTGATGATGTTCCCTAGTTGGGTCATGAAACGCCTGCAAGAAAACAACCCAGCTCAGAGAGCACCCATAATAGCAGGGCGAGGAGCCAGGCCAGGCTTCAGCCCAGGTCCAGCTACCTGATCCCGGGGGCGCTGCCTCTCCTGGGAGGGTCCGGATATTAGTTCTTGGACTTCAGTGGGAAGGGAAGGCAGCGTAATTCTAGGACGGCAGCTGGGATTTTGTATCCAGCATGCGTGAAAATATTGCAACAGAATTTCCTGGCTTCAGGAAAAGAAAAAAGAAAAGAAAAAACCCAACTCAATGTATCCACAGAGAGAATGTCATAGATTTTTGTCCCCTTGTTTTTGTGAAGTTACTCGATGTGCCAACTTGGCTACATTGATGAGAATAAATCACTCTCCAGTTTTGCAGCCTGTGAAACTTTGAAAGACGTTCCTGGGCGTAGCTTGCCAAGGTTTCTGCTTTCTGGTTGTCTTAAGAGTAAAAGAAGAGTAAAGCGGCCTCCCCGTCGCTTAGGTGCACTTCCCCAAGACCAGAAAGAAAGCCTCCTGACTTGTCCCCCTAACCGGGTCGCTTTCTTGTGGCCTTGCAGAAGGAGGCGGTGTGGAAGAAGCCCCACCAGCTCAACATGGAAGGGGCTCTCATCGCCCGCGACAGAGTTGGCGTTCAAGATTTCGTCCTGCTCGACTCTCACACGAGCGAATCGGCTTTCCTGGACAACCTGCGCAAGCGATACCGGGAGAACCTCATCTATGTAAATAAACATGAAACGGCCGGTCCACTTGGAACAGGGGTGCTGCTGGCCTTGGGGGCGGAAAGAGGGCGCTAAAATAATATTGGACCAGAAGCCTTGGACTGAACCGAGTGGGCTGCTACCTCTGGAGGGTTCAAGGGCGAATTTAAGAGCCAGGAGACAAGCCGGCGAGGGGCGTGGGGAAATGGGAGGCTGTGGACCTCTCCTTGATGGACGGCTGGGGCAGCCAACTGGCAACAGCTCCACCTCTCCCTCTGGCCCTGGGGTAGGACGTGGGGGCGGCGGGGGGGGCAGCTTTGGTCCCAGAGCAGTGAGTGAGTCTGGCACACTCAGAGCTCTGCCCTCCCTCCCTTCGTTGCTGCTGCTCACCCCGTCTTGGCACCGTCCTCCTGAAGAGGGGGCTTCTCTGAAAGGGCATCTCTCTGTGGGGCCCCCCCAGATACGTTCTTGGGGGTGGGGAGTGCCAATCTGGGTCGGCGTTGGACGGTGGCCGTGCCACATGCCCTTTTGTCCTGGAGATCTCACAGGCCGTTGTGAGTCTGCCGATTGCCAGCCTGACGCCTTCCTGCCTTCCCCTCCTAGACCTACATCGGGACCCTCCTGGTGTCTGTGAATCCCTACAAAGAGCTGGACATCTATACGCTGAGGCAGATGGAGCAGTACAAAGGGGTCAACTTCTTTGAGCTGCCCCCTCACATGTGAGCACAGGCGCCAAGCCACTTCCTGCTCCGGGGCCTCCCTCGGGTCCCGGTGGGATCCATCCATCCAGTTAAAATACCCCAATAATAATTATACGCAGGAGGCAGTCCCGGTGCGGGTTGGGGATGATGGGAGTTGAAGCCCCCTCTGGAAAATGCCCCCCTGTGTTACCCTTGCCCTCACCCTGCCCTCCTTGCCTCTTCTCCAGCTACGCCATTGCTGACAACGCCTACCGGCTGATGTGCACCGAGTACAACAACCACTTCATCTTGATCTCCGGAGAAAGTGGAGCCGGGAAGACGGAGGCCTCGAAGAAGATCCTTCAGTTCTTCGCCATGACCTGCCCGACCACCGAGCAGCTGCAGATCGTCCGCGATCGCTTGCTCCTCTCCAATCCTGTCCTGGAGGTGCCAGGCTGGGGATCCAGGCTGTTGGTCCCGAGGGTGGAGGGAGTCCCCTGAAGGCCATCTAGCTGTGCATGCAGGGCAGAGGAAGGGAGCCCCACCCACTCTTCAATCCCCCAACTCTGTTTATCCCACAGGCGTTTGGAAATGCCAAAACGTTACGGAACGACAATTCAAGTAGGTTTGGAAAGTACATGGATATCCAGTTTGATTTTAAGGTACAGCTTGTAAAATATGTGGGGTTAAAAAAAACACCTTGCATTTTTAACTCTTTAATCCGGAATAATGAAATGTAGCCACCTTGTAGAATCTTTTATGTATTACTAGAGGTTGCATTTTTCTTCTTTTTTAATCAGAAATAAAAAGTGCGATACTCATGCCTCCCTTAGCTTTTATCTTCCCAAGGCCCCTGCGAAGTAGGCCAGGTTGGGACTGAGAAGAGCTCTCGGGATCACCCAGCAGGGTCCTTTCAGACTGGGGGAGCGGGGCTGGGGAGGGATGCATCTCTTTTCATCCACCCAATCTGGCTGTCTGGGCTCTGGGTTCAACGATTCCAAGTTTCCCCACCAGGGGCTGAAGAGCTGGGTGCAGGTGGCGCCCTCGGCTGGGGTGTGGGCGGGACGTCTGCCTGTGGCAACGGAGCTTCTCCGGTTCCGCTCTTTCAGGGCGCTCCGGTCGGTGGGCACATCCTGAGCTACCTGATTGAGAAGTCCCGCGTGGTGCACCAGAACCCCGGAGAACGCAACTTCCACGTCTTCTACCAGCTGCTGGAGGGGGGAGAGGAGGAGCTGCTGGAGGGGCTGGGCCTGGGACGCAGCCCTCAGAAGTATTCCTACCTGGTGCAGGTCGGGTGGCGCCGCTTGCTGTCCCCAGACGGTCATCCCTCCTGGGCCCCCCTGGCTCTGCCCAAAGCTCCAGCGCTGTTTCTCTCCTCGGCTGCAGGGAGGCTGTGCCAAAGTGTCTTCCATCAATGACAAAAGCGACTGGAGGACAGTGCAGAAGGCCTTCGCGGTCATCGACTTTGCCCCAAGAGACGTTCAGGTAGGAGCCTAGGAGGGGCAGAGGGGGGAGGGGAGTTTCGTGCCCATTTAGAACAGCCCTTTCCCCCTTAGGGACGAGCGGGAGTCACGCCGGATCTGACCGCCTTCTTTGCCTTCCTCCTCAGAATCTCTTGGGGATCATTGCGAGTGTCCTGCATCTGGGCAACATCCAGTTTGAAGAAGACAGCAATGGCCACGCCATCATCACCAACGGCACGCAACTCCACTGGATCTCCAAGGTGCCAGCCGGGCGCGTCAGGGACTCTGGATTAATCTGGAGGAGGCCAGCCCAGCGCGCAAAGCACATGGTGTACCACCCTGGCCACTGGCGTAGAGCAGTGTTTCCGGGCAAACATTTCAGTGCCAGTGTTGAAATTCAACAACAATTCCCTGCGCTGCTTCCACATACTGTGGTGCAAATGCACCATCACAGGAGTAGTTTTGAGCACGGGGGTCCCATCCCTTGTGAAAGCTTCCCCCCCCCCCCAGGTTTTGAACCACAGCCCTGATGAAGACTTGAGCACGCGTCTCTAGTGCTTATTGGCTGTTGTGTACCTGGTGATGTCTTTTTCCCTCCCCTCTCTAGCTTTTGGGCGTCCACCTGTCCATCCTTCAAGAATCTCTAACCCACAGGAAAATCGAGGCTCGGTTTGAAGAGGTACCGCTCCTCCTCCCTGCTCCTTTGCAAGGAAGTAGGAGGGCAAATCTGCCCCCACCTATTTCCACTGGGATTTTCTTCCTCCCCGAAGGTTTTAAGCCCATTGGATGTGGACCTGGCGTTTTACGCTCGCGATGCCGTGGCGAAAGCAATATACGGGCGGACGTTTACCTGGCTAGTCAACAAAATCAACAGTTCTTTAGCAAACAGGGTGGGTCCTTCCTTGCTGTTTGTCAGGATCCCTTGTATAAACGGCACGTCTTTTCCGTCCCCTCGGGGCTCGAGAAGGCCGGCGGGTTGGCTGACTGGGGTTGCCTGGGGGTTGTGCGCCTCTTGTCCCCCATTTGTGCGCAGACCCTCACGGACCTTCCTGCTTGGGTCTGCTTGGCTTTGCTTGGTAGGACTTCAGCAGGAAAACCGTGATTGGCCTTCTGGATATTTATGGCTTCGAAGTCTTTGAGACAAACAGGTAGGGCTCCATGCAGCCGAGACCAAACGTATTTTTATGAGATAAACTGAAGAGATACAAGAACATGGGATTTGGAGGAGGAGGAGGAGGAGGAGGAAGAGCAGGAGGAGGCAACGGTCATACAACCTCCCTTCCCCTAGTTGTGGGGTGGTAAAAGTGACTAGAACATGACTACTTTAAAATGACTTTCTGTTTTTGTGTTCTTGTGTGTGTGTGTGTGTGTGTGTGTTCAAGTTTTGAACAGTTTTGTATCAACTATTGCAACGAGAAACTCCACCAGCTGCTGATCGAGATGACCCTGAAGGCAGAACAAGAGGAATATGAGCTGGAAGGCATTGAGGTAGCTCTTGCTCTGCCTCCCCCGTAAACCTTCTCCCCCACCCGCCACCCCCAGCCTCCCGCGGGAGGGGGGGGCAATTCCTGTTTCCCAGGTTGGAATTTAAAGGCTCCGAGGATTGGAGAAGGCAACGGACCCTTTGCAGAGTAAAAAAAAGCACCTTTTTTTTACGCGATGCATAAATTTACTCATTTTATGCAACCCCCTGAGTTGAGTCAAGCAGGTCTTACAGTAAATTTAAAACAATACAAAATCCTGCCAAATTTTACTAGTCCAGAATCCTTCTTGGTGTGAAGAAAATGAGCCCAAATTGTGGAAAATTACTTTTCCCCCAAACTTTTAAGTCTTCTTCCTAAAGTTCATCTAAATTCTGACTCCAGAGGCTGGTGGAGGTGGACTTGCCGTTTCAAGTGGAATTTTACTTGGCCAAACATGGCCTTGCTGTGCCTTGACCACCTATGTTTGCTCCTAATCGTAGTGGGAACCGGTTCCATATTTTAATAACAAGATCATATGTGACCTCGTAGAGGAAAAGCACAAAGGCATCATTTCCATACTGGTAAGAAAACACTGAATTCTGAGTAAGTTCACCCACTGCCAATACGACTGGTTCCAAACAAGGTTGCCCTCTAAAGTAATTTAGGGGACTGAAATTTTTTTTTAAAATAGCTAGGGGATTCTAGCAAAGAGTTATTCACATTCCCACATAACAAACTGTTTTGGTAGTGTATCGGCAGAGAAGGGAAAGTGGACCACAGGGTGGCTTTATAGGACCTGGGGCTGACCTGGGAATGAGGAACACTGAAAGAATTTTCTTCCATGTTTGGAGATGCTCCCAATGCCCACTTTTCTGGATCAGGAGACCTCCAGATGTGCTGGCTGGCCGCTTAAATATAAGCCCAACACATCTGGTTTAGGTTCAAGAACCAGTCACATCGGCCGTGCCTGACACACAGCCATTGGGCAGGATTCATTCTCAGCAGGATTCATAGAAGAAGTTAGAATGGCCTGGTTCATACCTCACCTTAAGCCTAATAGACTATTTATTGCCCACGTGGGGAGCCGGCAACGGTCTTTTGCCTTTCTTGCCTCAGGATGAAGAATGCTTGCGGCCCGGCGAAGCCACTGACCTGAGTTTCTTGGAAAAACTGGAGGAGAAAGTAGGAGACCATGCCCATTTTGTGACGTAAGTGCCGTGCCCCTCCGGCTAGAGGGGGTGGGCTCCTCTCCCAAGGGCCCTTCTTGGAGCAGGACCTAGTTCAGCCCCACTGCCCCTGCTTCTGGGTTTGATCCTGGCCCAGCTGCCAACGGGATCCCCTTTTTTCTCTTTCCCTCGGCAGTCGGAAGCTCGCAGACCTGAAGACCCGGAAGTCCATCGACTGGGTGGACTTCCGCTTGCTTCACTACGCGGGAGAAGTGACCTACTGCACAGTGGGTAAGAGGGACGAAACCCCCTCCTCGCTTGGAGCTCACAGGAACACTCCCTGCTTCTGACAAAAAATAAAATGAAATCGAGGAGACCTCGGATCGGAAGCACCTCCTTTCTAGAGTTCAAGGCTAGGAACACTTTTCTTTCTGAGGCAACTTCTCTTGGCAAAAGTTCTCCTCCATTGAATCCAAGAGTTTGGAAAGCCTCACTTCAAAGCCTCCTGGGCGCCAATGACAACTCCCGGTTTCTCTGTGTGCCCTTCCGTTTGACATGGCCGATCCAACATCCCGTTGAATGATAGCCCCTCATTCCCAGCGAGCAGACTCCCCGGTGGTTGTACGGGAGAGTTGGCCCGAGTTGGAGGGGGCCGGTGAAGTTTCTCTTTCTGGGCCTCTTCTCCAAACCCCCCCCCAAAACCTCCTGGCAAAAGAGCCGGGCCCTGATGAGCACAGCAACCCCAAGACTTGAATGGTTCAGGCTGAGTGGACTTCAACGCCCAGAATCTCCCGGCCAGCATGGGGAATTCTGGGAGCTGAAGTCCAGATATCTTAAAGTTGCCAAGGTTAGAAACCCCGGCTTAAGCCAGCAGTGGCTTTGCTAAGATCATCCTGGCTTCGTTTCCAGGACGACTTTCTCTTCCACTTTCCTAATTTTATTAGCATTGCTTTAACTTTATTTCCTGCTGTCTTTAGGATTTTTGGAGAAAAATAATGATCTGCTTTACCGGAACCTCAAAGAGGTAAGAATATTTTGGATCCATTGGGGTGAACTTCTTCTCTCTTGCCTTTTAGTTAAGGGATGGAAATAGAAGCAGGAGAGGTGTGAAGGAAGGAAGAGCTGCAGGAATTCTTAGCATGGGTGGATTTCAAAGTGCAAAGGAACGGGTGCTACAAATTCTGTAACCTCAGGCTTTAACCTGTTTCAAGGTGCTGTGCAATTCCAGAAATGGTATCTTGAAAGAATGCTTCCGGTCATCGGAGTTGCACAACCGGAGGAGGCCCGAGACGGTGAGTGCTTTCCCCCCGGCCATGAGACGAGCTCTGGCAATGTTTTAGCTCAGAGCCAAGCAGTAGATTGGCACTTCATAGAATTGGGGGGGCACCTTTTAGCGGAGGAGAAATTTCTTCAGCATTCCTTGCTCAGGATTAGCAATCTGGGACAGGGTCCCCATGGAAACGGGGCTTGCAGTGACCTTTAGCACACTGTGTCCTGAGTGCACACAAGGCACACTCGTCTTCACATCACTGAAGATCACATTTAACTGCTTAGGGTCAGCTTGTAGCTGCAGGACAGGCCTCCCACTCCTTCCATGCTTGTAACCGAGGCCTTCTGGCACGCACAGGTTGCCACTCAGTTCAAAACCAGCCTGTCCAGTTTGATAGACATCCTGATGTCCAAGGAGCCCTCCTACATCCGGTGCATTAAACCCAACGGGGACAAAGAACCCGGTATGGGGACCTCTGGGCTGGAAATGGGGGGGCTGCCCGACTCTCCACCTCCGTCCTCGGCCCCAAAGGCCTTTTGAAGGCAACCTGAAATCTAGGCTGCCCTGAAGAGAGGCGGCTCCCGTAACGTTTCTCATCCCCCTGGAGAAATCAGACCGTGTGGAGTTTAAAACCCCAGGCAGTGCTGGAGAGGCTGCCCGTCTCGGGGCACAGGGGGGGAGACCTGCTTGGGTGGCAGCAGATGGAGGGGGAGACTGTTTGGGCAGTGGACTTCGGACCCTGGGAAACCTGTAGGTTTTAACAATGAAAGAGGGGTGGGAGAGGTGCCTGAACCGGCTGCCCTTCTGTTGTGCAGACAAATTCGACGACTCCTTGATAAGGCACCAGGTGAAATACCTGGGTTTAATGGAGCACCTTCGGGTCAGGCGAGCTGGCTTTGCTTACCGTCGGAAGTACGAGCACTTCCTGCAAAGGTGAGGCCACCCACCCCACCCCACTCATGCCATGGCTGCAGCAGGAATTGAGAACACAAGAGCGGGGGCGTCTAGTTTCCCCCCAGCCCCCAAACATTTTGCTGGGGATTGGATATCTGAATGCCCCCCTTCGTTTAGTAACATGTTAGGAAGAGCAGGGTCACCTGTGGAGCTGTGTGGTTGGACAGCCCGTCCCTTTGCCGTGAGGTTTATGGAGAGGAAGCAGAATTGGCATATCCTCCAAAGAAGCTTTGCCCATCTTCATGATTTCTGGGTGTGTGTGTGTGTGCCTGGATTGTGGGACTCCTGGATCCCTTTCCCAGTTTGGAATCCATTTCTCCTGATGGATTCCAGGTACAAGTCCCTCTGCCCGGACACCTGGCCCCAGTGGCGAGGCCCTGCCGCCAAGGGAGTGGAGAAGCTCATCCATCACATCGGCTACAAGCCCGAAGAGTACAAGATGGGAAGGTAGAGGAGGTGCTGCCTGCGGGGTTTGGGGGCCGGTTCATGCAGTCGCTCCCCACGGCTCCCCGTTCAAGGGCAGCTTCTGTCTCATGCAGGACCAAACTCTTCATTCGTTTCCCGAGGACGCTGTTTGCCACCGAAGATGCCTTTGAACACAGAAAACACCTCCTGAGTATGTATGTGCCTGGACCTCTTGGGGCCGTGCCCGGAAAGATCTTTTCCCACCTGCACCTTGTCTTTATGAGGGAGTCGTGCTCTGAGGGCCCTGGACCACCTCCTGCCCATAAATACAACTTCTGGGTGCAAATGGATTGAAGTCCCCGTGGGGCCATTTAGCGCAGCCCTTCCTTATCCTCCTTCCCAGCTTTGGCCAAACGGAAGCCTCCAGGTTTAGCATGGCAAGCCAATACCCAGGTCTATTTAGGATTAATTGTTGGGGGTGGTCTTCTTTGCCTTAAGGTGGTCCCGCCCTCAATCTCTGGCTTCTCTTCACTAGAGAAGCCGGGTAGTTTTGATGATGGGAAAGATCTCTAAGAGCTACTTGCTTCCAGTCCCATTAGAACATAATAACACTGTTGATGCATCGCCATTCTTGATTCAGTTTCAAAGAGCATCGTAGGCTAGGAAGTCCCAGCTTCTGTCGCTGGAATCTGCAGTTAGAAGTGATGCTTCTGGGAAAGGAAACGGAGTGATGCAGCCTGGCTGCTCCTTTCCTCACTGGAAGTCACCAAGGGCTCCCCAAAGAAACAGAAGCGACTTTCACCTGGCAGCTCCTTCAGGGCAGCACACCTTCCTCCCCCCCCCTCTTTTCAGTTTCCAGAATACAAGCCAAATTCAGAGGTTGCCTCGGGAAGCGAGAATTCCAGAAGATGAGACAAGCCGGTAAGGACCAGTTGGCCGGCAGGGAAAACCGCCGGGAGCGGTTTGTGAGAACTTGCGTGGCTCGCCCTTCCTCTGCTGTCCCAGGTGAGCTAGGGACGCTTTCTGCCTTGCAGCCATCCTTCTGGAGGCGGCCTGGAGGGGGGTGCTGGCACGCAGGCTGGCCAAGAAGAGACTGTGGGCGGTGGAGACTATCCATAGGTAAGTTTCCTGCCTGGGACCATCCCTCCCTTTGCGCTGCCTCTCAGCCAGGGGGGTCCCTGCTCATCCGGTTATTCCGTGTCCTGCACGGATGTCTGCACACACACACGAACACACACACACACACACACACACACACCTGGGGGCGATAAGAAGGAGGAGGGTCCTGAATGCTGCTTTTCTCCCTTCGGAAGGTTCTTAAAAGGCTTCATTCACCGGAGGGAGCCCTTGAACGCCGACAACGTGGACTTTGTGAGGTTTGTGCAGTACACCTACCTCATGAAACTCAGGGATCACATTCCAAAGACCGTCCTGGACAAAAGCTGGCTTAAGCCTCCAGAGATCATGCAACAAGTGAGAACGGGCTTGCGGGGAGCCTCCCTGTTCAGGGGCAGTCTGCTGCAGAGTCCAGGGAGGGAGGCTGGGTCTCACCAGCCCTTCTGAGGTTAGCTGAGGCAGATTGAGAGGGTCTCCTAAACTTAGGCCCACGTTTGACTTCTACAAACCTGGGGGGGGGGTTGAGCTGGGGCACCATCTGGTCCCCTGGGAACAGAACCTCCACAGGGGGTCTGCGGCCGGTTGTAGTGTCCACCTCGTGTCCATCTTCTCCCCTTTTACCACCCAGACCTCTGCTCTCCTGAGGACCATCTGCAAGAGGAACCTTGTCCGGAAATACTGCTGCGGGATCACCGCAGAGCAGAAGGCCCAGGTGACAGGGTGGGGCTCCCGGTCTTCTGAGGCTCTTCCAGGCGTCCTGAGAGGGATAAAGGGGGCCTAAGCTCTTCTTCGACTCCCAAACAGATGGAGCAGAAAGCCGTGGCCAGTGCCATCTTCTCTGGGAAGAAGGTTGGCTACGTGGAGAGTCTGAACCAGCCCTTTGTGGACAGCCGGCTGAGTGAGTAGCTGGGCAGACCCTACTGAGACCTTGGCTGGACTCAAGTGGAGGGTTCTCCCTTGTTGACTGCCTGGAAAGAATTGGGGGGGGGGGAAAGAGTTTTGGGGGAAGCATAGAATAGCGGAGTTGGAAGGGGTCCCAAGGACCACCTGAGGGGGTCCACCCCCCCCCCCAAAGCACCTGAAACTGAAGGCAGGAGAAGAAGCAACGGAGGGAAACCGATCAAGGAGAGAAGCAACCTAGAACTCGGGAGGAATTTCCAGACAGTGAGAGCAATCAATCAGGGGACCAGAAGTTGTGGCTGCTCCGTCACTGGACGCATTTAAAAAGAGACAGCCGCTTGTCCGGAAGGGTCATTCGAGGTCAGACTAGAAGACCTCCAAGGTCCCTTCCAACTCTGTTATTCTGTTCTCTGGCCCAGCAGGAAAAGTAAGTTCTTATTTAAATGAAATAATGAAGTGGGGGAAAAAAACAAACCCATTTCTGGCGTGCCAAGCGTTTCTTCGAAGACCTCAGAAGAGCTTCCTACCCCCTTCCCTCCTAGGTGAGACTGACCTGTGCCCCAAAGTCCTGCAGATGATCCGCCACGAGAAGGTCCAGGTAAGGCAGACAGGGTGGCGTCCCACAGGTAAGTGGGTGAAGAGCTCCAGGCCGCTCCCAGGGTTGGCTCCCTGCCGCGGTTCTTGAGCTGCCTCTTGTCTCTTGTGCTGCTTTCCAGTATGTCACCCCAGTGGTGAAGTATGACCGGAATGGCTTCAAGCCCCGAGAGCGACTGCTTGTCCTGACCCGGGTGGCGGCTTACGTGGTGGAGACGGCCAAGGTCAAGCAAAGGATTGAGTACGCCGCCCTCAAAGGTAGCCTTTGAAACCGCTTCTCCGTGGCAGGTGGACCCGGTCCTCGTCCCCGAGGCCGAGCTCTTTGTGCCTCGGGAGCAAAGCTTTTGGATACACACACACACAGGAGGAAGGAGGGAGAGCCGGGCTGGATTCTGCCCTCAGGCAGGCTGCCCTGGGTCGGGGAGGGCTGGTGCAGAAGCGAGGAGCTTTGGTCTGGGCACGGAGGATCCTCCTCGATACCTGGAAGGCAGCCCGGCCCTTGAAGACAAGGAAAGATGCATAAAGAGATCCGAGGGGTGGGTGGAGGCCGGCTGGGAAGGGGAGACTCGGGGACAGGAAGGCTCCAATATGTTGGGAAAAGATGGAAACCGGAGAATTTGTGTCGGAACCAGAACGAAGAGCTCCATCTTTGCAAGGTCACCTCGGAAAAGAATCAGGGGCGTGAAAGTCATAGCCTGGTTGATGAGCCATTCTTTTTCTAAAAAAAGGAAAGAGTGGAAACTCCTTCCACATTTCCCTAAAAGTGACCCTGTGGTGGGACGGGAGGAGCACCGCTTCGCGCGCGTGACGTGCCCTCCGTCCCTTCTCCCTGCCAGGCATTTCCACCAGCAGCCTCAGCGACGGCATCTTGGTCCTTCATGTTCCAGAAGACCACAAGCAGGAGAAGGTGAGGGGGGAGCTGCTCCTCTGGAGACCCTCCTGCTTCAGGACGCGATCGGAAATAACCCTCCTCCTCCGAACTTCCCTGCAGGGAGATGCCATCCTGCAGTGCGAGCACGTTTTTGAGACCGTCACCAAGCTCTGCATGTTAGCCAATAAGCAGGACCTGGTGGCCGTGGTCCAGGGAAGGTAAATGGGGGGCTGCCTTTGCTTCGGCAGCCTTGGGAGGCCTGGGTTGTTTTTTAACACCATTTGAATAAAACCCACCGAAAAAAACAGCAAATAACCTAAGGCTTCCCTTCCACAGTGCACAGCAGTTACTACCTGAATCTCTTCCTCCTTCAATGTTCCAAAATGTTTGTTTTCTCAACCAAGATCTGTTTTGACTCATAGGGCTGGGGGGTGGGGGTGGGAGACCCTTTGGCCTGTGGCCTGGTGCTGTGGATGAGCCCCCACGTCTTCCTCCCCTGCCGGGGCTCTGCTGCAGAGGCGGCCAAAGCCACCAGGCCCTGGAAGACGCCCTCTGGTTTCCCCCTCTCCTATAACAGCCTCCAGTTCCAGATCAGCCCCGGGAAAGAAGGAACCATGGTTTTCACCACCGGGCAGGAGCCTCACGTCTACAAAGCCAAAAACGGACAACTCACAGTGGTGAGCGTCCCGAGCGCATCAATCCAAGGTGCTCTGGGGCATCCGGCCGAGCCTGAATGTTATTCCCCTCCCTGGCCAACCGGGCCTCAAAAGATGGAAGGAGGTTCTGTTGAGGCAATCTACCTCTGTTAATTCGTTTTGCTTTAAAAAATAAAAGGCCTTCCTTTTTTGTTTCTTTAAAAGAGCAGCCGCCATGTCTTCCTCCGGGCTTCTATGGCTGCAGGAGCTTTCTGGCTGGCTGCAGGTCCTCAGAGTGGTGAAGAAGCTATCTGGAAATAACTCTTGTTCTGTTTAAACCCCAAAGGTGTCGACTAAGATAAAGTCCTGATGGGGGAAACCGAGACTCCGTCTGCTTGGAAAGAAAGTCCCTGAAATGGCCTCTGTGGAGAAGGGAGGCGCCTTCGTCAACCTGCTCAGACGCTGATGTGGTCAGGTGGCTGGAGTGGAGAGTCATCGTGAACAACGTCCACCCATTCCTCCTTAGGCCCCATAACAGCCTCCGTGAACCTCGCCCAGAACTGATGCATAGATTGAGGCCCGATTGAGGTTTTCCTGATCCCTGTGGCTTCCACATTCCAGTTGGCCATAACTTAACCATTAACTGCACCAAACAGCCCCAAGCCCCGGTTTTAAAATGCAGAACTCCAGAAAAGAATCTCAGCATAAAAAAACGCCGTTTCTAAGCAGGGCCGGAAGAGGAGCCCCCAGGCCGGCTGTGAAACTCTGCCCTGTGTGTCTTGAGTGAGTCTGTGTTCAGCCAAATTCCCTGCAAGGTGAACGGTGAATATCGGCCCCGTTTGTGAAATGCAAACTGAGGTTCTTACTTCCAAGACAAGCAAATAAGGTACTTCTGTTCCTGGAGTTACGACCCCACGTTATTCTCTGTATTAGCAACCTGTGATGTATTTATGAAAAATTAAAAAGGTGAAAGGAAAATTAACCGGCCTCTCTGTGTCTGCTGGCCAGAGGCAACGTTTGAAACGCCAGGCCGGTTTTTAAGAACGGTTCCCTCCCTCCCCCCCTTTTCTCGGGGGTCTTAATCTAAGGCACTCTGAGGGACGAAGGGGGGTCCCCAGAATCGGCCACCACACACAGACCTTCCTGGGGGCAAATGCAGGGCAAGCTTGGTCCTTGAAGTGTCACTCCCAGCGGAGGTCTGGGCTGGCAACCTGGTCGGAGCTTCTCGGCAGCCCAACCCCCGAGGACAGGAATCGTCTCATCTGTGGCTTCTGGTTTCCACCAGCTAGTAGTTAATGCTGTTCTCTCTCCCACCACACATCCTTGTAGTTCCTGGCTAGCTGCTCAGAGACAAGCATAGTTAATGACTCAACAGCACGTGGGAACCGACCTATGGGAGCTGGCTGCTGGCCCTTTCCTCCACTCGAGAAATTTCGGGTCTGCCGTCGGTGCTGTTGCTCTTTTCTCTTGTGGTGGGGGGCATTCGCCTTCCTGCTAAAACTGTGGTTTTGCTCCCTGGCCTCTTTCAAAAGTGGGTCTTAAATGACGGACTCCAAGAGAAGCTGGAAATAGGAAACAGCTCTAATTTATTTTCTGTATTTAAAATCTTGTGTCAAATGCATAACACTTACACAAACAGAAAAAAATAATAATCACGTCAACAGAGAGGAGGAAGTGATTCTGCGCAGACTCCTTGGAGAAGGCAAGGCTTGGCTTCCAGGGTCAAAGCAGGCGGGGTGGGGGCTCGTTTTGCAACCTGTCTGTTGTTCACAAGACCCTCGGCTGCCTGGGGGCCAGAAAGCAAAGGCACTGCGGGGGGGGGGGGGGGGGGGCAAACTTTTCCTTTGGCAAAACTCTTTTTGGAGTCTGGATCGCCCCAGGACAGCCTAGGAAGCAGATGCAGAGGCACTCGGGTCCCTGCTGGTCCCCCGGTTGGGGGAGGGGGAGGGTCCAAATTGGATCTAAGGCAGATGCCTCACCAGCAGGCTAAAGAAACAAAAGCTTCCAGCTGCTCTTCTTCCTTGGGTTGGGGTGCTAATTATCCCACCCCAAAAATATTTCTCCCCTGGTTCCCTTGTTTCCTTTCGGGCTCAGCAGCCTGGCTGTTCCTCTTCCTGGAATCGATCGTCCTCTCTACCACCCTGGACCCAGAGCCCCTCCCTCGCCCCAAGAAACGGCCAGAGAGGAAACCCAGCGCACCCCACCCCCTTCCTCTGGGCCGGCTCCCCTGGGTTTCTCAGAGGATGACAACTTTGTGGATGTTTTAGGAATAGCAACTCGGGAACAGACTGCTGGGAAACAAACATCTCGGGAGGCAGCCAAGGATCCACTGAAAGACTAACAGGATACCACCATTTTGGTTTGCAGCATCTTTCAACAGTTGCTTTTTGGCTACCCTGGTCCCTAAACTTTGAAACGCACCAAATAAAACTAACCACCTTTTTTCTTAAATGGAAAACAGGAATAAGCTAGTCCTGGACTTTGGTCTGCAGCCTTGAACACTTTGCAGAACATCTGACTCAGCCCATCTCCAGTCAAAGCTTAATCTTTGGGTTTCCTGCCGCTTACACTCCAAATTACAAGATTTCTGCTACGAAATAAAGGACTGGAGAGATGCAACAGAACCTGATCCGAGGAGGACGGAGCAAAGGCCGCCTCACCCCGTCTGCTGCAGCAAGATAGATTCTGTCGATTCCTTCTCACCCACACAGGGACTCCGGGAGGGGGGGGGAGCTGAGGGACCTCTGGGTGGGAGGCTGCGAATGGCCCCCTGCTCTCCCTTCTCAGGCCCCCTTTAATCCAGAGCGCTTTAGTGGCTCTTCTGGACTCCAAGGGGCCAAGAGGAGACGCCTAGGGAGCCTCACTGCTGGGGCACAGCCTTCTTGGGTCCTCAGGGCTTCCGTTCTACCCATCTGCAAAATGGCTTCTAATTTAGACGGTCCAGCCGGACTGAGCCTGCTGGTCCCAGGATGAAGGAGACCGAATCACACATGGACACGGCAAGGAGGTCATTGCTGGGAAGACGAGGCCTTTGGTCTGGGATCAGAAGGGGGGGGGCTCCTGAATGGGGGGAGGGGGCGAGGAGAGAGAAGGCCACAGGTGCGCTTTGCAGCATCTACTGAAGGCAAGATGGGAACCAGCATCCTGGGGGAAGGGGAGGGGGGAAGAAATGGGACGTTCCCACCTGGCCCCACCACCCTCTGTCCTCCTGCAACAGGAGAGGGAACACCTCCCCCCGCATGGGTGGCCAGGGGGGCTTAGCCACAGCGTTTCCCCCTGGGAATGAAGGCTCGTCCAGAAACCTCCCTGGAAGGAGCCCACTCGACTGGGAGGCCGGAGCCCCACAGAGGCTGCCTGGTCCCACCCAAAACAGGCCCGGAAACAGAAGTGCTGCAAAGGCCGGACTCGGTCACGGGGGACAGTCCATTTGGGTGCCACAGGTTGAATTCCAAAAATACTCTAGGTAGAAAAGGACAGTCCAGGCAGCCGGCCGGAGGCCAGCCGAGTCGGGGGCAGGGGGCTGGCCTGCTGCAGCCCCTCACTGGTGCAGGTGGGTGCGGTCATCGGGGCGCTTGATGTGGATCCGACGGACCCTCTCGATGCGCTCGCGCTCCTCGTCCTCGTCCAGGTGGTGGGAGCGCCCGGCTGCCCCCCCGGTGGCCTCCAGCAGCGCATTGTCGGGGCCCCGGCCGTCCTGGGCTTCGTAGAGGAGGATGTTCAGGGTTTCCTCGTAGATTCGGGCCTCGGGGAATTCAACCTGGGGGTGCCAAACGGGGTGGGGGGGTTAGATAGACAGTCCCCTCTGAGCGGGGGTGGGTGGGGGGTGGGGCAGAGTCAGCCACTCACTTTGGTCTGCTTCTTCTCGGTGGCGTAGACAATCGAGGTGCAGCACACCTCCGCGATCTTCCGTCCCTGGCCGTAAAAGGACCAGCAGCAAATCTCGTCTCCCAGCACGTCTTTGATGAACAGGACCCTCCCGTTGAAGCGCAGGGAGAGTTTGTCAAACAGCTCGATGTTCTTCAGCATGTTGTCGTCCGAATGGGGGGGGGGGGGGGGAGAGGGGAGGGCCCGAGGGACACCCATAATTAGCCAGTTTCCCTCCCCTCCTTTCCGCCTAACGGGGCAGCTGCTCCCTCTCCAAACTCTCCCCCTTCTTGGTGCTGAAAATACTTTACCTGGTGTAGGAATATTTGTTATTGCTTCGGTTGTAGAGCAGTTTAACCGCAGGCTGCAGAAACACAGAAAGCGGGGGGGGGGGGGGGGTAGTTCCAAGGGTCACCACTAGGTGTTGAAGGCAAGCTGGCCCCCTGCAGGGGATGGTCGGAACCGCAGAGGTAAACATCTGGAGACCAGCTGCTTGCCTCCCCCCTGCAGTTGGCCACTGTGAAGACCTGGTGGAAGGAGAGCACTGCCTGGGGGGGGGAGGGATGACCGTTCCTCTCCCAGCTCCCAGGGGAGACGGAGCCATGAGAGTGACCGGGAGGCCCTCCGGAACGGGAGGCTTTTACCTTGTTGGACGTGGCTATGAGCTTCTGCTCTTCCTTGGAGGACGTGATGATGGGCACTTTGCAAAAAGGCTCGTAGACATCTTTGTTCTGTGAAAAGAAGAGGACGGACTGGAAGGGAAGCCAGGCGATCGGGCAGAAGCCGGCCTTTGCTTACAGTGGACAAGGCCTCCCTTCCCTGGCCAAGCTCAGGAATCTTGGCAGGCTCTGCAGCTTGCAAAGGTTTTTCTTCAACTCCCAGAATTCCCCAGCCAGCAACGCCAGGAACCCACCTTAAAGCTGCTGAGGTTTGGAGCCAGTGCCTTAGAGGCACCAACCGCAATAGAGAAAGGGGGTCCAGCCCCACAAGGCTGCAGTTCCTCCTCCTGCCTCCCTCCACCCCTCCCAGGTGGGAACCTCATCCACTCCCCACCAGAGCGGTCCATGGGGTGCAACAGAGCGGGGAACGGCTGGCTCCAGAGCACCCACAACGGATTTACCTGGAGGGCAGCCTGGCACTCATCCACCAGGCCTTGAACCAGGTAGTACTTGGCCTCGGCCAGCAGCTCCTCTATCTCCCGCCGGCTCTCTGGGAGGGGCACGGCCCCATCGCGCAGGTAGTTTAAAATGGTTCCAAAATGCTTGCCGCATCGGTCGATCAAAATCCAGCCTAGGAGGAGGCAAAAAGCACAGCCAGGATGGGAAGGAGTGCAGAGTCCGAGCTCAGCCTAATCCTATCCTGGGCTCATCGGCTGCCACTGTTTACCTCTGAGCAGTTCGGCTTCGTCACGTGGCCGGCAGCCTCAAAACTCGCCAGCTCAAAGGAGCAGGCAACCCTCCCAAGCTTCCATGAGCTCCACTTCTTTGTGGGCAGAGACACAAGAATGTTATGGGAGGGGAGGGGATAAAAAATGCGTAAGCAGGCCACTGCTCTTGGACAAATAAGGGCAGCGCTGGGTGAAGAATGCAAAGGCGGTCTTAAACTAAGGGACTTAAACAGCTAAAATCCGGTTAAGCTCTCAATTCTGCAAGCTGGGAATTTCATTCTAATGGAACCAGAACTGTTGTTTTTTTCCTTTTGGAGTCAAACTGATAATATTTGAACCTGTTCATCATTCTCCTTAGTTTTAAATCCTCAAATGCGAAGGGTTGAAAAATCTGTTCAATTGAGATTCTCTTGTCCCAGTTTCCCTCATCAATTTCCAAATGATCACAACAAACCAAGCACTTCGCTTGCGATTGCGCAAAGGTATGACCCACAGGTGTGCTGCCGCCCAGCTCCCTACTTTGCTGCTATGACAAAGGAAAACTTCAAAGGCCCATTGTCTCCTCTCCTTCCTCACTGCTGCCGGTGAGTGGGACGCCCCCCCCCCTCCTTCTGTGCCACTCGGAAACAGACCCCACTCTGCTGCTTTTTCCAGGCAGAGTCTCAAAAGTCCCACTGGTTGAGCAGTTGCTGGATATGAGGCGGGTGGCAGATAAATCCCATAATAAAATAAATCCAGAACGCTATTTGGAAGTTCTTCCTTCCGGCCATTTGTATCCAGGCGAAATTGCAGGAGTTTGGCGGCTTGCAGACACCTGGAAGGCCGTCCTGGCCAGAAGCCCCCTTCAAGACCCCAAGCCTCCCCCCTTGCAGAGTGGAGCCCGGCTGGCCCCCCGCTCCTTTACCTTCGCTGTCCGTGAGGACCTCCATCCGGCCACTGAACATGGCCTTCAGCATGGTGTCCTGCTTGGTCAGCGTCTGCATGGTGGTGTAGTACAAGGCCCCGCCGATGTTCAGCTTCACATACTTGGAGCTGGGGCTGCCGCTTTTGAAGGAGGTGGTGCGGGTCGTGGCTGCTGGCACGGCGGTGCTCACCACTGTCTCTCCGGACATCTCTTCCTGGAGGAGCAGAGGCCCTTCAGGGGGAGCCCACTGCATTCCCAGGACGGGGTCAGGAGCTTGGTGAGGGGGCCCCCCTCGAGCCCAAAGCCCCCAAAGAGAGGCAGCAGCGGCCTCTTTCGGCCCTTCTCAAGGAGCAGAGTGGGCAAATGGCCGGAGCCCTTCACAGGGCGGGGGGGGGGAGCCCTTCAAGGGTGGCCAGGGCCCCTCTGGCCTCGGCAGGGGTCTCCCAGGTGGGCAACCGTAAGGCCAGGGACTCTGGGAGTTGAAGCCCCCGAGCCTTAGAGTGGCTCACTAGGCAGACCCCAGCCTCAGGGGAAGGAAGGGGCAGAGGCCAGCTGGCCCTCCCGCCTTGAGACGGGGCTGGACGAGATCTGGGCTCCCTCTGACCTGCCCCCCAAGTCTCCCCGCCGCCCTTTGCCCCCCCCCCCCCGCCTTTCTTCCTCCTCCTCTTCCTCTCCCAGCACCGGCCTCGCTTTGGTTTCCGAGCTTGGACTTGGGGCCTCGGGTCTCCCGGCCGTTAAGCGAGTCCGGGCTCTCTGAGCGGAGGGCCCGCCTGGAGCCTCTCGGGGTGGCCCCCAGGCGGGAGACCCGCAGGGAGCCCGGGCCGAGCAGGGCCCCGGCCGGAGGGTCAAGGCGCGGGGTGGAGGAGCCCTTCCCAAGCGGGGACCCGGCCGCAACTCTCGAGGCGCCTGGACCGGCAGGGAGGGAGGAGGAAGCAGTCCCGGATGGGCGAGGCGGCCTCCGCGGAAAAAAACCCCGGCAAAAGTGAGCGACTCCCGCCCCGCCCGCCTCTTCCCCGCGGGGGACCGACTGGATGCCCTCCGGGAGACCCTCGCCGCCTGGCCCAGCCTTGCCTGGACCCGATTCCCCCCCCCAAACCCCCTCCCCCCCCCCCCGTAGCCCACCCGCCAAGATTGGCCGCCTCCCCCGCCGGGAGGGGAGGCCCCCGAAAGGGCGGGGAAGGGGCGACGAAGATCCCCCCGCCCCCCCGCCGGCGCCCCCGACTCACCATGAACAGCCCGCGCGAGGCCCCCTCCTCCCCTCGGCCAGACGGTCCTCCTGGGCGGGGCAAGGAACGGATGACGCAGATCACCCCGCCCCACCCCTCTCCTCCGCAGGTCGGAACTCGGCTTCGCGGGACGCGTTTCCGGGCGGGCCGCGGCCTTCGGAGGCGCTTCCGCTGCAACGGCCGGAAGTGGGGCTGTTGACCTAGCTCTATGGTCCTCGGAGTTCCGCGGGCGCTCGGCGGGGGGAGGGCGAGGAATGGGGGGGCGCGCCGTCGAGGCTCTCGACCCGTAGCAGCCCCGCAGCCCGGCCGGAGTCCCTGCGCCCTCCGCAGGCCTCGCCGCCAACACGCCCCCGGCCAGGTAGCACAGGGGGCTCCTCTCGCGGCGGGGGGGTTCCCTGTCCTGCCTGGCGCCCCTGAAGGGGACTTGGCTTGTCACCCGGCCGACCCAGCAGGAGGCCTTCCCCAGCGGGGGCGGGGGGGGGGGGGGGGGGGGGGGGGGGGGGCTGCCCCTCCAGCGCCCCCCCCGGGACCCCCTGGCTCTGCAGGCCGATCTTTCCCCCCCTTTCTCTTCCTCCCTTCCTTCCAGCCTCTCCATCCGATGCGCCCATCGAGAAGTAGCAGCAGCAGCAGCGTTTGGAAGCAGCCAAGACCAGGGATGGGAAGCTGCCTGGCATGAACTGGTCGCTCTGTTTGGAGCGAGCGTGAACCATGTTTGTCTACGGGTGACCTCCAGGCTCTTCTGCAAAGCACACCCGCCTGGGTGAGCCCCACATGGGAGCCGCCTCTCTGCTGGGCACCGGCTGAGCAGCCTGGCCTGGAGCCGTGTGCAAAGGGGGCTTCGGAGCTCCTGCTTCAGGTCTCCTTCCTTGTCGTTTTTGCGCAGAGGCCAAAATGTTCGGCGCAGCCCAATCATCCAAGGCCGAGTTCCTGGACAAGGCCCGGCAGGCCCGGGAGGAGCGCCGGGAGCAGAAGGAACGGGAGCAGGCTGCGGTGCGGATCCAGGCCCTCGTCCGAAGGTTTCTGTGCCGCTGTCGGCTGCAGCGGAAAATCAGGTGTGCATAGCTATGGATACGATGAAACTTCACCCGTGGCAGGTATCTGGGCAAGTGGAAAAGTCGTCTGTTGCCACCTGTGAAAACCTCCAGTCCCAGAACGAGAGGCCTGGGAGGCAATCTGAGTCGAGATACGGAGCCCCAGCGGCTTCCTGGGTCTCCGTATCCAAACTCAACGCCTTGCCTGCTGCACTAGAGGCACCTGTTGCTAGGACTTCCTTGTTTCTTCTCCTCTTTGGCGCAGGAGCGAAGTGGACGACTTCTTTCACACCAGCGGTCCTGCCAAGAAGACGGCCCTTTCGCTCTTCAAAATCTCCCGAAAGCTGCTCTTTATTTTCAAAGTCCCACAGGACAAAGAGGTACAGCGTCTCTGACTCTTTTGCAGACGTTGGAATCTTGGCTACTCTCGGTATTGTTGGGGAGGGGGCATCTGTAGGGGCTGGGTCCCTTGGTCCCTCAGTTCTGGGATGGAAGAATCCCTTGTGGTTGCCCTTGGGCGACAAGCAACAGGAAGGAAGCAACGTCAGATGTTTTCCATGAGTTTAAATAGCCATTTAAATTTAGTTCTAGGAAATCAGAAGTAAAGGTGAATGCTGGCAGTTGCGTAAAGGCTGATCTCATCTCACCTTGAGTCTGTTTCTTGCTCTCTGCAGAGGTTTGAAAAGCTGTGCCGCTGCATCCTTAGCAGCATGGAGGTGGAAAGTGATCCTAAGGTAAGCAGGTTTGCTTTTCACGAGAAGAAGGTGCAACTGTGCGCTTGCTTGGCTGTTTATTTTGCTAGAACCAAGAGAGAAGCAAGGAACTGTTTCGATGACAAAAACCACCGCTACAGCTTTTTCCTGGGCTATTTGGGGCTGTTTCGAGACATTTCTTTGTCTCTGTGGTTTCACAAGAGGGAAAGTTCTTCTGAATTGCTGGATGGCAGCATTTTGCCCTTTGACCTCTCAGTCCAGTGAAAGGAGGGGGACTTTCCCCCACTGAGCCAAGTTGCTCTTGTGGCCCTTTCGTTTTGCAGGTGTGGTACGTATCCCTTGCACTCTCCAAGGAGCTGACTCTCTTGTGGATACAGCAAGTGAAGGATGTGCTGTGGATTTGCTGTGAATTTCTGAAGCTGCTCAAGGTACAGACTGGTCCAATTTCTGTGACACGGACTTTTTTTTTTAAAGGTATTTTTTTTCTCTTGCTCTTCGCTTTGTAGTGTTTCCTTTTCAACTTTCTGGGGATTCATTTTTCTAGCCAGACATCTTGCAAGATTCAAAACTGGTGAATTTGCACCTCACGATGTTGGTGACTTTTACAGACACCTCTACCTGGAAAATCCTGCAGGGAAAAGGTGCGTTTGCAGAATTCTGCCTCTTTGTTTGCCAAAAAATGCCACTTGTTTTTTCTTTTCCTTCAGCTTTGTCCTATCGGCCTGCCAAGGGTGATTTCCCCTTGACTGGCTACAGAGAGCGGCTTGTTCTTACATAAATTATACAGCATTCGAGCCCCAAGTCTCTTCTCCGAGAGGGAGGGTTAAGCTAAGGCCTTTTTGTTTACCTTGGGAGTTTTCAACTTGATGCCTTATTTTATGTCATTTTGCTGTGAATTTTCTTAAAATATATTTTTAAAAGTATTTAGCCTAATGACGTCTCTTAATGTGTTCATCAAAGTGTAAATCCTAGAGGCTGAAGGGAAAAGCCCAAGTAGACCCCACCTCTCAATTGGATCTAGTTTCTGAAACAGACACACCCACGCTCACCCTGTCCCCCGGCCTTTGAGGCTTCAGGGCCTGGCCACGAAGAGAAGAGCTGCACTGAGTCCTCCTCTCTGGGTCCTTTCTGCAGGAGAAGCCCTGCGCCACGCCATGAATCACATCTGTGCAAATATCATGGGACATCTCAACCAGAAAGGGTTTTACTCTGTGCTCCAGGTTTGTAGCCATTGCTGTAAGCTGCTCTGTGCAAATCTCGCTGGAAAAAGATGGAAAGAGCTTTAGGGGTTTCTTTCTCCATCTGCTCGCCTATTTTATGGCACCCAACTGTGGTTTCTTCATTTAGAACAAGGGTCTCCAACCGTGGCAACTTTAAACCTTGTGGATTCCCAGAACGTTGGGAATCCTGGGAGTTAAAGTCCACAAGTTTTAAAGTTGCCGGGTTGGAGGCCCCTACTCTTGACCCTGAAACGCTTGTTCAACTCCCCCCCTCCCCTCAGATTTTGCTGACCAACGGTTTGGCGAGGTCTCAGCCTTCCTTCTCCAAAGGCACCTTAACGGCGGCTTTTTCTCTCGCACTGCGGTAAGACGAAGCTGCGACTCGGTCCTGGTCAGGAACTCTTTGAGGAGACCGAGGCAGCGCTCGGAACTTCCCCAAACCCTTGTGATTTTCTCCTTTCCTCCAGCCCGGTGGTTGCGGCTCACTTTTCTGACAACCTCTTGCGATCCTTCTTGATCCACATCATGTCCGTGCCAGCCATCATGAGCCATCTTGCAGCACTTACCCCGGAGGTAGGCAATTCCTCTCCAGGCGTTTGAAGCGTCCTTTTCTAGGACTCCAGAACGGGCCTGGTTGTCCTGCATCCTCCGCGGCCGGGTTTCTAAGCCTTGGCAACTCTGAGGCACGTGGACTCCAACTCCCAAACTCCCCAGCCAGCAGAGAGCTTGGGAGTTGAGGTCCACGGTCATAGAGTCGCCAAGGCTGAGGAGCCCTGCTCTCTCCAGGGCTGTTCGGGGCGCCTCATGTTTGCCGTATGGATCATCCGTGATGTCGTATCCCTGTAAATCAGGGCTGGGGCTTTTCAGGAGGGGTGAAGAGGAGCCAGTTGCTTGCACGCTGTTGTAGAGAAAAGCTGGCAGGAAATCTTAAGGAGACGTTTGTTCCCCTTGCTTGGCCAGAGCCAGACAAGCTTGCTCCCTCAGCCTCTCTCGCAGGCTCCTCGGGTGAACGTCTGCTTCCCTTTCAGCGCCTGGCCGTGATGGAGTCCCAGGATCTCCTGCGCAAGTTTCTGCTCTTCTTGAGCCAGAAAGAGCAATGCAGAGATGTCTGCGTGTGCCTGGAAGGAAGCCACACGCTCTGCCTTCTGGGTAAGACGGCAGCGTTTGCCCTCTGCTCTGCAGGGTAGGGAGAGGGGCTCTAGGAATTAGGAAGAGCAGGTTGCCCTCCTAAGGGAGTTTTCTCCCTCCTCCTCCTCCTCCTCCTCCTCAAGCCCAGGCGGCACTTGGCCACAAGGATCCCCTTCGCAGCCATATTGGTGACCCTCTGTGCAGCCTCTGACCTCTGCATTTGGGTTAAGATGGATGCAGGGCGTCTCCCCGCCTAGTTGTACCAGGGGACAGAATTGGGGAGGGCAGGTGGTGATTGGGGCAGAGCCCCCCTCTTGCCCCAGGGCTGCATTGACTGCTCGGCTGCTGCTGTCCCCCAGGCAACCTCGTCTACTTGGGGTCGCTGAACGAGAAGGTGCTGCAGGAGGAGACGGGCCCCTTTGTCAGCGTCCTGACCCACATGCTCTGCTACTGCCAGAAGTACGTCTCGCAGAAGAAGTCCAACCTCACCCACTGGCACCCGGTCCTCGGCTGGTTCTCCCAGGCGGTGGATTATGGGTAAGCCCCTCCCGTGGAACCAGGCCTGCCAGAAGCAAGCGTGCTGGAAAGACTAGGCGGGGCTGCCTTGGGGGGGGGGGGGCCCCCGTTTTTCGGGCTCCGGGACCCCCCGGGGGCCCCGGGTTCGCCCCCCCCCGTTCCCCAGCCGCTCCCCCCCCCCCCCCCCACCTCTCTTCCTCCCCAGCTTGAACGAGTCGATGCCTTTGCTCACCAAGCAGCTTCAGCACCTCTGGGGGGCCCACATGATGCGCATCCTCTTCAGCGACGTGCTCAGCAAGAAGCTCCTGGAGAGCCCAGAAGCTGCCCGTCAGCCCCCGCCAGCCCCCTCCCCGCAGAACAGCCTGCCCATGAAGAGTGAGTAGCAACACGGGCCCCCACCCGGCGTTCCCCGGGGGTCCCAGCCGAGGAGGAATTCTGGGGGCCGAAGCCTACCCGTATCTTAAGGAGACCCCCGCTGGGTTACCCACCTGCTGCCCCCTCCGGCCTGGGGTTTCTGAGCGCAGGAGCATCCTTGCCTCGTTGCCTCCCGCCAGGCCTCTTCAGACGCGCCTTCCAGAAATCCACCTCCGTTCGCAACATCCTGAAGCCCATCGGCGGCAAAAGGGTGGACTCGCCGGAGGTGCAGAAGGTGTGCAGCATCTGCGTCCTGTACCAGATGGCACTGACCACCCTCACGCAGATCCGGCTGCAGATCCTCACAGGTTGGTCCTGGGTGCCGCAGGGGGTGTCAGTTTCAGGCGCCCCATTGGGGTACCTAGTGAAGCCGCCCTGCCTCGGCTTCGCTCTGCCCGCCCGCCAGGGGAACGTGGCTCCTGGCGTTTGATTTGGGGAGGGGGAAGCTTTTCCAAAGAAGGTTGGGGCGTGTTTGAAGAGAGGGCCAGGTCTGCCCCCTCTGCTCCTCTTGCTGCCCCTTCCAGGCCTCACTTACCTGGACGACCTCCTGCCCAAGCTCTGGGCCCTCATCTGTGAGCTGGGCCCCCAGGGGGGCCTGAAGGTCTTCCTGGAGTGCTTGAACAACCACACCGAGGAGTCCAGGCGGCTGCTGGCGATGCTGGTGCTCTTCTGCGACTGCTCCCGCCACCTGATCACGTAGGTTGGGGGGGGGGCGCAAGAGGGGCCCCGAGAGGCCCTGGCCTCCCTCACCCCCACCCCCACCCCCCCCCCCGGGTGGGAGAGCGGGCTGACCCCCCCCCCCCCCCCCCCCAGGATACTGGACGACATCGAAGTCTACGAGGAGCAGGTCTCCTTCAAGCTGGAAGAGCTGGTGACCATCTCCTCCTTCCTGAACTCCTTCGTCTTCAAGATGATCTGGGATGGGATTCTGGGTGAGTCCCCGGGGGGGG
>NW_020716865.1:257538-284398 GCF_900518725.1 Notechis scutatus
TCTGGGTGAGTCCCCGGGGGGGGCGGGGCAGCGGCCCTCTTCCCCCTCCCCCCTCCTTCCTGGGCCGTTGTGTTTGCGGAGAGCCTTCTCTCAGAGGGTCTGTCTTTCTCTCGGCCGCAGAGAACGCCAAGGGGGAGACCCTGGAGCTCTTCCACTCCGTCCACAGCTGGCTGATGGTCCTCTACGAGAGAGACTGCCGGCGGCGTTTCGCTCCGGAAGACCACTGGCTGCGCAAGTAAGCGCCCTTCCCCTGCCGGGTGCCCTCCTCGTGGGCTGGTGCTCCCTGGCCCACCGGTCATTTGCTGACAGCCAGGCCCGTCTCTGGGCCTCCGGCTGACTTTGCTGTGTTCTCTGTGTGTGTGTCTGTCTTGTGTCTGTCTTGTCTTGTTTAGGGACCTCAAGCCCAACTTGTTGTTCCAGGAGCTCGACAAAGACCGGAAACGGGCCCAGCTGGTCTTGCAGTACATCCCCCACGTCGTCCCCCACAAAAATGTGAGTGGACGCTGAGCCCAGGGCAGGGGGCGACCGGTCAGGGCTGACCGGTGGGAAAGTCCTGACCCTGAAACAGACACCCTCCGATCCAGACGCGGTTCAGAGGAGGGAGGCCCCCCGCGGCCCTTGGGAGGAGGGCTCTGCCTGTGGCTAATCCCCCTTCCTTCCCCCCCCCCCCCGAAACTTTAGCGGGTCCTTCTCTTCCGGAATATGGTCACCAAAGAGAAAGAGCAGCTGGGCCTGGTGGAGACCAGCTCTGCCTCTCCCCACGTCACCCACATCACCATCCGTCGGTCCCGCATGCTGGAGGTGAGAGGGGTTGACTGGTGGGTTGGCAGCCCTCGAGCCCCCTTCCCCTCCTGACCCCGGGGACCCATCTTGACCCCCCCCCACCTCCCAGGATGGCTACGAGCAGCTGCGGCAGCTCTCCCAGAACGCCATGAAGGGGGTCATCCGGGTGAAGTTTGTGAACGACCTGGGCATGGACGAAGCGGGCATCGACCAGGACGGCGTCTTCAAGGAGTTCCTGGAGGAGATCATCAAGAAGGTCTTCGACCCGGCCCTCAACCTCTTCAAGGTATCCGCTCCAGGGCTGCAACCCGGGGGCCCCTCCGGGGGGCTCCGTGTCCAGCCTCTCAGCTCCCCCGCTCTCTTCCGGCACAGACCACCAGCGGGGACGAGAGGCTGTACCCCTCCCCCACCGCTTACATCCACGAGAACTTCCTGCAGCTCTTTGAGTTTGTGGGCAAGATGCTGGGGAAAGCTGTCTACGAGGTAGGCCGGTTGGAGCACAGACCCCACGGGCCAAACGGGGGAGGGGGGGGCCTGTGAAGAAGGGCACGCAGGCTGTCTTGGACCCGGGGAGGGGGGAGATGCTCTGCAGTTCTCCCTCCCTCCCTCCTCCCTCCCTCCCATCTTCTAGGGAGGGGTCCTGGGTGCTGTCTGAGCTGGCTTGTTTCCTTGGGCAAACGCCGCCGTCAGTGCTGGGAGGGGCGGGTGGGGCTGCCTAGTTGGGCAATGGCTCCTTTCAACCGGGCGCTCCAGATAATCCTCCTTTCTAGGGGATCGTGGTGGACGTCCCCTTTGCCTCTTTCTTCCTGAGCCAGTTGCTCGGCCATCATCACAGCATCTTCTACAGCTCGGTGGACGAGCTTCCCTCCTTGGATTCGGAGTTCTATAAGAACCTGACCTCCATCAAGGTTCCCTCCCGACTCTTGGGGCGTGTCCCTGTGGGCCCCGGGCTGCACCCGGCAGAGCCCCTTGTGGTCCCTCAGCGCACACCTGGCGGGGCGCAATAAGGGACCCACGGGAGGGGTATTGGGCTGCGCTGGGGGGATTGCAAGTAGAAGGGCGGCCTTTCTTCCCTGGGTTATTTGGAGACCACGGCGGCCTGGCTGTCGGGCAAGTCCCGGTGAACCCTTTCCCTGCAACTCCTTAGCGACGCAGCTGCTTTCTCCCCCTCCTGCAGCGCTACGAAGGGGATACCAGTGACTTGGGCCTCACCCTCTCCTACGATGAAGACGTGATGGGCCAGGTAGGGTGGGAGGCCCCTCGGGCGGCCCCTGCTTTTCAGGGGTCACCGGCCGCTTGCGTGCCCCATCCCCGTTTCTGCAGTAAAGGCCGGTTTCTTCCCGTCTTCCTTTCCCTCCTCTGCCCTCCCAGCTTGTGTGCCATGAACTCGTCCCCGGCGGGAAGACCATCCCCGTGACCAACGAGAACAAGTAAGTCTCACCTCGCTGGCCTCCCCCAGCCCAATGGGGTCCGGCCGCTGCCTTCGCTTGTTTTAACTTTGCTCCCCCCAAAGAGCTCCTGCCCCAAGGGGCCTTTCGGGAAGCGCCTTTCTGGGGAGACGGGCGGTGAGGCTGGGGCTCAGCTCTCCGCCCCGTTGGCTTCCTCTCCCTGGCCAGGATCAGCTACATCCACCTGATGGCCCACTTCCGCATGCACACCCAGATCAAGAACCAGACAGCCGCCTTCATCGGTGGCTTCCGGTCCATCATCAAGCCCGAGTGGATCCGCGTCTTCTCCGCACCCGAGTTGCAGCGGTTGATCTCCGGCGACAACGCAGAGATCGACCTGGAGGACTTGAAGTGAGGGCCGGGCTGGGCCCAAACCCTGGAGCGACCCTCCGGCTGGCCGGCCTGCCTGCCTGCCTGGAAGCCCCCCCCTACTGAGGCAGGCCAGGAGGGGCTCTGGGTCACGTCCAGTCCCAGCAGGAGGGGGGAATTGCAACAGGCGCCTCCGGCCCTTTCAGGAGGGGGGGGGGAGCGGGAGGCCGGGGATCCTTCCCCGCCTGACCTCTTGGGTTCCCTCTTGGTTGCCTGTCTAGGAAACACACCGTCTACTACGGGGGCTTCCATGGCAGCCACAGGGTCATCCTCTGGCTCTGGGACATCCTTGCCAACGATTTCAGCCCTGAGGAAAGAGCCATGTTTCTCAAGGTGAGGGTGACTCCGCGTGCCCGTGGGCAGCGAGCAGGGAGGGTTCCAGTCCCGGGGGGAACCAAGGCCTGGCCTTCCCAAAGTCCTCAGGCTAAGCTCTCACCCCGGTGGGGTTACTCCTCCTCCTCCTCCTCTCCAGAGACAGGGCTGGGCCCGGCTCTCCGACTGCCCTTCTTGTCTCTCTTGTCTGCCAGTTTGTTACCAGTTGCTCCCGGCCGCCACTCCTGGGCTTCGTCTACCTCAAGCCTCCCTTCTCCATCCGGTGCGTGGAAGTGTCGGATGACCAGGTGTGTGGCAGGGACGGTGCCTCCCCAGGCAAAAGGCAGCACGCTGGTGTTCTGTGGGGCAGAGCCAGAGCCCCCGGGCACCCTCGGCCTGGGGGAGGAAGGGTCGCCGGCATTCCTGGGGGGTCATAGGGGGAGCCCGGCTGGTCTGCTTGGGGGGTTGGGGTTCAGGGTCTTTGGCTGGCGAGGTCCCCCCTTACTTCTGCCTGCCTCCTTCAGGACACGGGAGACACCCTGGGCAGCGTCCTGCGGGGGTTCTTCACCATCCGGAAGAAGGAGCCGGGGGGGCGCCTGCCCACCTCCTCCACCTGCTTCAACCTCCTGAAGCTGCCCAACTACAGCAAGAAGAGCGTCCTGAGGGAGAAGCTGCGCTACGCCATCAGCATGAACACGGGCTTCGAGCTCTCGTAGCAGCCCCGGCAGGAGAGAAGGGCCCAGTTGGCCAGGCAAGCCTTGGCGAGCAAGGTGGGCCCGAAGCCAGGTAGAAAAGGAGCTGCCTCCAGCACCACTTGGCTCCTCTGAGACCGCCGCCGGCCTGCCATTAAACGTAGCCTTGCCTGCAAACCTTGTGCAGTTACCCGTTGCGGGCAGGGGGTCGCTGGAGGTTGTGCCACGTGGAGGGCTGGGCAGGAGGTCCCTCGTGTTAAGAGCCCCCCCCCCCCCCCCGGCTGCTGTGTCCTGGTCAAACATCCCAACTGCCCTGGGCCAAACTCTTCCAGGGCTCCTTGGGAGAAGCCACCTGGGCCGAGTTCTGCCTGCTGAATGCGGGGCCCAGCCTGCTCAGAGCGGGTGAGGTGAGTTTGCAGCCACAAAGCCTGTCCCGCCTGGAGCCTGCAAGGCTGCCTTTACCTCTTGACCCGAAAGCGGGAGTCCTTGTTCGGCCCAGCTTTGTTAACTTGAACTGCTGGCCAAACCGGTTTGGCTTTTCTCCAAGGGCCGCCAGGCTCTTCCCTGGCAAGGAACGCGACTGGGATCCACCGGTCATCCGTTGGTGACCAAGACCCAGGGAAGGTGACTCCAGTGCGAAGCGAGAGAGCTGCCGGGGGCGCCAAGGGCCCTTTGAATGGCCTCCCTGCAGGAAGGCCTGGCGCAGAAGGGGCTCGGGGGCACTTGGGCCGAGGGGAGAAGTGGTGGTCGGTGGGGTCTTTAAGCCCATAAGCAGAGGGGAGGGGGAACCTGCTGGGCAGGCCAGGGCAGTCCTGTGCCAGTTCTCTCAGGGACTTTGCTCTTTGGAAGTTTCCTTTGGCTCCTTGGGGAAGGCACCCCCCCGCGGGGGGTTTTTGGGGCCCCCCCCCCCCCCCCCCCAAAGTTGGCAGATTTAAGACTTGTGGACTTCAGCTCCCAGAATTCCCCAGCCATTGTGCCAGGCTTGTCAACTTTGGAGGGCCCTGGTGTAGATGGAAGCGGGCATTTGCACCCGCCGTCTGTTGCTCTGGGGCAGGGGGTTCTGCCCTCCTTTTGAAGTCTCCCAAACCCCATGGAATGAACTCGGAGCCTGTGGAGGTCCCGCCGTCTGTGGATCTGGCTGCACTCCCACTCCTCTTCCCTAGGAGTGCGTGCGTGCGCGTGCGTGTATGTACAGATTTTGAACAAACACAAGAGGCTGATCAAGGGAGGCTACCCGGCGTTTTCCTACCTTGTAAAACAAATCGGATGAATCTGTCCGTCGGAAAACATCTTTCGCTCCCAGTCCAGCTCTATTAAGTGGCGGTTTTCCACAGGGCTCTGCAGCTCAGGGTATCCAGGGCCCGATTATGGTCCTGCTCCCAGGTAGCTGCGCTGCTTGTCTGCTTATTTTAGGAAGACAGATTACAAACCTCAAGCGAGTCGCCCTTTTGCACAAATGTTGTGAAATATGAAGAAAGAAGAGTTGGTTTGTAACAAACTAAAAACAGTGCAAGGTATTTTGAGAATGTTGCTTTTATTTAAGTCCGGTTCTTTTCCATTTCAGAACATAGCTACTGCCATGAAATAACCCCACCCCCCAATTAAAGGCTGGGCCCAGACAGGTTCATTTAAGCACGGAGCTATCCTGGATGCTGGTTCACCCCCCTTCCTTCCTGATTTTCCCTTAGGGATTATACGATGTTGACCTGTGGCCGCCTCCGGCCTCCCAGAGAACTGTTTCAAATTGCCCTCTTGGGGGGAAGGGGTGCAACCTCCCCACACTTCTGGTGCCCTCCTCTGGAATCCAGGAGCGGCCAGTCCCAACAAGCCTGGCAGCGGCGCACATGACTTCCCACAACCTTCAGGGTGCAAACTGGGGCTTTGCAATGCCCAGACCCCTCCCTCGTGCATTGCGCCACCGTTGCTCAGGTCTGGGTGTTCATGTCCCTTGGAGGCCCTTCAAGAGGAGCCTTGGAAGCTCTCGGTTTTCTTCTCTCTCCCAAAACCAATAAATATTTTGCTGTTTGATCACTTAGTATTTTTTTTAGTTATGGCACATTCTTCACACTGGAAATTCATGAATACAAGAAATAAAAGTTGAAAAATTGGTTGAATGCTGCGGTCACTTTTCTTTTTTTAAAATGGATGACTGGGAAAAAGAGAAGCCAGTGAAAGAGCTTACTGGCAAGGCTCGATTCTGGACCATTGGCCCAAAAGGCCCGTCTCTCAAAAGCTGCACTTTGCAAGATCGTTGACAAGACGTCCTGATGGACGTGGCCGAGGGAAGAAATCTAGGTCCATTTTTGTCTTGAGCTTCAAAGGAAACTGGCAGGCAACCTCCTGCTTAACTGGAGCCAAGGGGACTGAACTCAATCTCCTGCCTCCATTCCCTCCAGTGTTGCAAGAAGCCACAGAGGCATCTTCAGGCGTCACAGTTGCTCTGAATTCACATATATACAAGCTGGACTCCCAACAAAGCAGCCAGGAATCTGAATTTTTGTAGGCGTCTATTGGCTTTTCGGGTAGGGATCTGAGCGTTTCAAATTGCCGGGATTTTACGCTTTGTTTTGCCTTCTATTAGTTCAAAAGTTGTTCGTTGCACAACATGCATTCAGGAGTTTAGTTTTTGGGCTCCATCCTTCTGTAGATTTGCTCCTTCTTCCCTTCCTGCTTTGCAGCAAAGCGGGCCAAGACGAACAGGTAGTCACTCAGCCTGGAGACCAGGAAGAAAAGAGTCACCCTCCCTCTCTTGACAGCAGAGCTAGAGAGAGATCCCCAGTCACAGCTGGGAGTCGCATCTGGGCGTAGGGGAGAGAATTGCCAGGCCTGATCTGTGTGACCCACACATGTACTCAGCTCCCTTTGCCAAAGTCTCTGCCACATATGGCATAAAGCTACATTGATCCTCCCTGTTGTTAGACTGCAGTTATGGCTGGCAACATTTGTCTGCCTGCTTAAACACATAAATCCAAGTTACCTGTTTAAATACTTGGCCACATTTGCACCTGCTTCTCCTGTTTTCACCAAAGGAACGACACTGTGAAGGCATAAGGAGACAGAGGCCCAAACCTCACGATGACACAAAGCAAATGAAGTTTACAAAAGGGAAACCATCCTGACCAGGAATCCATGTTGCCACAACTCTCTGCCTGCCCTACCTCAAGCCCAGGTGTCTTAACGGATGGGCTTTATGCCTGGATAGCAACCACTTAGGTGACAGCTTCCCCGTCTCTCCCTTGGCTGTATCAGCAACTCTTAAACCCACAAAGCCAGCCGGGGTCTCCTGTAGCACCTTTTACATCCTTTCCATGCACAGGAGCATTTATTCTAAAACCCGCCTCCAGGTTCTTGCCAACCGAAGAACAGACCCTGGCCCTTACCACCTCTCGGCTCTGCGACACACGGCTCGGGAGAGATGGAGCGCAGCGCTGCTTTTTCCACCAGACTGAAACAACACAAGCACAAGACACACAAAAGTAGAGTCGCTTGGCCCAAGATCATAAGGGTTAGGGGCTCACTAAAGAAGACCCCTCTGGCTGCCTTTTTTTTTTTTAATGTAGGATGCCAAGGCATAGATTTGTGATCCTGGCAGGGAAAAACTCTCCAGGGTTTCTAGAGGCCCAAGTCCAGTGGTTCTGTCCTGACACCAGGACCGAGGGCCCAAAACATGGAAGAGCACATAAAGAACTTACTGGCAGAATGAAGGAGGCGAGCGGTGGGAGCTGATCTGAGTATTTGTCTATCCAGCTTTCCAACTCCAGCACGGGCTTCTCACTGAAGGATGTTCGCTCTGAAGAGGAGGAGGAGGAGGAGGCCAGTCCCACGAGATAAAGGCCTTGGCAAAGCCTCAAGCCCCTTGGAACGTGCCCAGAGCGTTTCCCCCTCTCCCACAGAAGGATTTATCTGCCAAGCAGGACTCCAAAGGGTCAAATCCACAAGCAGGCTCCCCTCATGCAGGGAACCTTTGAATTTCAACGAAGGAAAACGCAATCGGTGAAACAGCCACAGCAGAAGTTGTCTGGCTTTCAACTCTCTTTGCAGAAAGCAAAGGCAAGGCAACTTGTTTGGAAAGCACATTCCTTGCCAACCTTCAGCTTCTTAGAGAAGTCCTACTTACTCATGTGAGACTCCCTGGCTGAAGAGACGGGCGTTGCCACATTAGAGCCGGCATCTTGCAGCATACACTGGACCTGCGGTGGGGAAGACAGAGATCACCCGCAAGGGAGTCAGGCCTCTGTTTTAATCCGGTGCTTGGCCCAGATACGAAAGAGCGACTTCAACTTATTTCTCACCTTGTGGAGTTCTTCCACAAACGTGTGGCCGCTTTCACTGCCAAATTCAGCACTTAAGCTTCAGCAAAACAGAACAGAGTCTCCAGTTGATAGATACTCCCTCTCCTCTGATAATATGCAGTAACTATGAAAGCAGTTTAAATCTATGGGGCTGTCCCATTTCTCCCCTAAGTCTCCCTTGAGCTGCTGTTCCTTTTGGATGTTAATGTTGTTTTGCAGGATTTGGGCTTCTAATCCAAAGGTAACTTTTCCCTGCCCCTGGCTAAAGTGCCAAGGCCCAACTGCTGACAGGCAGCCAAGAACACTTGAGGAGAATAGGGGGAGGTGGCACCTTCATCGGAAATACTTTGGCACCAAGGCTGAAAAGAATCCGATTAATCCAATTACCCGACAGCCGAACTCAGCTCGTCCAGGGTCCCCAAAGCCTCGAAGACCTGGTCATCTTTGGCTCTCCTCTCCCCGGTGAAGGTGCTGGAAAACCCTTGAAAGGCCACAAGAGAGAGGCAATGGGGGCTCGGCCGAGCAAGGGAGGCCCGAAGGGTGACGGCCACGCGGGCCTCCTGGAGGGGCTACCTTGGTCTCCCGTCCGGGTGTAGATCCTGGGGGCTCCGGGGCTTTTCCCGGGCTTGGAATCCGGACTGCAGAAGAGGGAAGACGGGGCGGGGGGAGAAGGGAGCCGCATGAAGGCAACCAAGGCCGCCTCCATCTCCGGGGAGAAGAGCCTCGGCTCCTTTGGGGGGTCCCGCAAAACCCTTGGGGCCCCCCCCCCCCCCCCACCCCCCCCCCGGGGCCCAACCCAGCCCTGCTGCGGACCCTCCCGGGGCATTTTGCTGCAATCCGGCCACGGCCCCCACGCACGTCCTCACCCGGGAGGGTCGGGCCCCGGTTCCCGGCAAGAGGCGCGGCTCCTGGCCCCGCCGCCACTCGCCACCCGCGCCAGGAGGAAGCGCCCGCGCCGCCAGCCCGTGCCAGCCATGCCCAGGGACGAGGGCGAAACGCCCCACCAAGTTTGTCCCTTCCCGGCGGCCGTCGCAGCCCCCGCCGGCTCCCGATTGGGCGGGGCGCTGCGCGGAGTGACCAATCGGGGGAAGGAAAGGCGGCGCCCGCATCGGCCGATTGGGCGGAGGTGGAGCGCCGGCCACGCCCTTTCGGACTGTTCGGATCTCCTGGAGCGGCTGCTGGGACAGGTGAGCATCTCTCCCGCCGGCCCAGCATGCATTGCGCGGAGAAGGGTCCAGGCCTCGGGCCTCAGGGGGTCGGGGAGGGCGGCGGGGGGCCGGGGAGCTTCTCCCCCACCTCGGACGGACGGCGCCTTTCCCTCGGCAGGGAGGCGATGTGGACGCGGAGCCTGGTGCTCTCCGCCCCGGGGAAGGTGATCCTGCACGGCGAGCATGCGGTGGTGCACGGGAAGGTGAGGGCTTCGCGCCCCCGAAGGCCGGGCTCCGTGCTGGGAGGGAGGGAGGCCCTTCCCCTCCTTCTCTGCGTCGCCCTTTAAGCGACCGATCCCCGCGCGGCCGGGCTCTCCTCTGGGACGCAGGTGGCCCTGGCGACGGCGCTGAACCTGCGGACTTTCCTCCGGATGACCCCGCGGCAGGACGGGCGCGTCTCCCTGCAGCTGCCGAACCTGGGGAGCAGGCGGAGCTGGGAAGCGGCTGAGCTCCGGCCCCTACTGGCGGCCGTCGCCTCCGGTAGGCACCGGGCGCCTTTGTGGGGTCCCACCTTCCTGCCTTTTCCCCTCTCGCCCCTCGGGGGAGCCGCTCGGCTGCTGTGGACGTGGGTGTCGCAGCCCCACAAGCAGCAACAGGCCGCGTCTCCTCCTCCTCCTCGATGTTTCGCTTTCTTTGCGGGGCTCCAAAAATCAGCTTTGCCTGAAAAGCTCCCGGGTGGCGGCCCCAGAGACCCCCGCACAGGGTCAGGTTTCCCGAGGCTCCCGGGCTCAGCTGTTTCCCCAGAACCTCCGGTAGCCTTTCCCTTGCGGTCCAAATTGTATCCCTCTAATTCTGCCCCCAGAGAAACTGATCTGGGACTTCTTGACGGTGTGATGCTGATGCATGTGGAACTCATTAGAAAGGGCTCTCGCCTCCCTCCCTGGGTACAGAAGGTGATGCCGGCTGCTGCTGTGTTCTCTCCTCAGTTGAACTGCCTGAAGCGCAGCCGCCCAGCGCCGAGCAAGTGGAGAAGCTGAAAGAGTTTGCAGGGGGCGATAACGGACAGGAAGCAGTCCAGAGCGTAGCTGCCGCCGCCTTTCTTTATTTGTACTTATCTGTGGCATCCAAATGCGGGTAAGACGATGGGTCTCACCTTTGCTGGGTGGCTTTTTCGCTCCTGGCAGACAGGATTGCCCAAACCCGCCTTCCCAATTTCCAGAGGAAGAATTTGGAGGCGCTGATGGAGATTGTGGAGCAATCCTGCCCTCCTCTGGGAATGCCAGGAGCGGTTAGCAAATGCGTAGATGACTGCAGTACAAGATAGACGGATAGAGATAGAGAAAGAATGGGGTACAGCAAAGGAAGGTGGATGACGAAAGACAACAGAGGAAAAATAGATGCCTATTACATGAATTTAAAATCAGGATTGTGGGATTATTATCTGCAGAAAATAACTCCTTCATAAGCCATGAAATCAGGGTGTAGATTATATCTATTTTTTTAAAAAAAAATTGGGAAACTAGGAGTGGGCAACACTTCTTACAGATTACTTGTTTCTAAGGCACCACATCTAGAAAAACTAGAGGAGAAAATGAGCAAAGGAAAGACCGGTTTTGTGGTCTTACTCGTTCTGTAAGCCTGTTGTGACTCATCATGAAAGCAAAGAAAATTCCGCTCAGTGTGAGGAAAGCAGTGAGTTAAATTGCAAAACTTAATATTCGCAGTGTTCTTCTCTTTCAGGGTTATGCCAGCTGTTGACATCTTGGTCTGGTCTGAGCTGCCCACCGGTGCTGGGTTAGGCTCCAGCGCAGCGTACTCGGTCTGCCTGGCAGGGGCCTTGCTTTCTGGATGTGGTGCCATCAGCTATCCTCTGCAGGAGGGCCAAGAAGTAGCTAGGTAGGAACTGGGAAAGAGAGGAGTTGGGAGATGGTTTCCACCTGTCCAGGTAGAACTGGGCATGTATCAGGGCAGCTTTTTGCCACCTTAAAGCCCTTCATTTGGGATCTTGTAAGATCGCAGTTCTAGGGACCCAGGTGCTTTGATCCCCCTGTCCGGTTTAAAGGACCAGAAGCAGCAGGTCAAAGGAGGACCAGGAGGGCTGCTGAAAGGCGGACAGGCTGAGCTCAACCAAGCCTCTTCTGCTCTTAAACAGGTGGACCAAGGAGGAACTGGATGTGATCAACAGGTTAGCCTTCAAAGGAGAGCAAGTGATCCATGGGAATCCTTCTGGAGTGGACAACGCTGTGAGCACATGGGGTTAGTCCTCTTGTTCCTCCTTTTGCCTTTCTGAATTAGCTCAGGGGCAGCGAGGAGCCTTTGGCCTCTTAGGCACTGAACGGAGCTGGGAACCGCATTCGATGTGGCTTATGATTCCAGGAAGGGATTTTGGCTGCCGTAGACCCCAAGGCCTCCTTTCTCTTAGTTTTTGATAAAGCTTTTTTATAGCCAGATGTTTCCCTCTTACTAGTTCAGGTGAAATGGAGCAATTTGGCGGGCCATGGAAGGATGAAACATCTAGGGGAACTATTTTTCTTTCCTTCTTTCCCAAATGCTTAGGTGGTGCCTTGCGGTATATTTCAGGAAAAATCTCTGCGTTAAAAAGGTAAGGTTCATTTGAGCATCAACGTTTAGATAGTTTGAATGAGAATTGCTGGTTTATAAAATAATTTTTTAAAGATTAAGTTGTCACGAAAATATAGTTTTCTTCCAATGTTTTGATTTGCAAAATGATCAGTGTGTTAAAAAGTTTTGATTTTTTTAAAAATGGAAAAGTCTTGACAGGCTGATCGATTTCTTTAGGCAGAGCCTTGTTTTCGAGGGAAAGCACTAGCAGCCGTCCCTTGATCCCACTCTGGGCCCGAGGTCTCACACTGCGAAGGCTGCCTTCGTTCGGCAAGCAAGCATCACGTTAGAGAGTTTGCATGCTGAGCGTTGCCAGGGCTTGGAAAAGAGATTGCCAGCGAGGGCTCGGCTCCCCCCTCCCCCCCACTACCTTCTGCCAACTTGGCCTAATCGAACTTCATTAGAATCTTTCGCAGGGCGTGAAATTGCTCTATTAGCCGCTAATGTTAGACACCAGTTATTCTGATGGCAGTTATTAGAAAACAAAGTTATTTTGGCTTGCAAAATGTGGGCCTTGGTTGGGTCGTTCGGAGAATGCTTACAACACGGCAAGCTAATTCTAACTAAACCGTGGCTCTAATTGGTGATTAAGCTTAGCTAGCGAAGGCCCCTCCCGCTGCGGCGCTGGCTGCACGGCATTCGCAGGAGCAGCGGAAGTGAAGCCTACGAGATGCTTTAGCCCCCCCGGGGAGGGGGACGATGGGGCTTGTAATTCCACCGTCCTGCAGTGGAGATGCTTCTGGGAAAAGACAGGGGGCAAAGTTGCCACCCCTCTCCCAGGCTGCAAACTTCCAGGTCCTTGGGGGGAAAACAAAAGCCATACCTCCCTCCCTCCGGCTGTGCCTGATGGAGTCTGCGCACTTAGTTATTGCATAGCAATTCCCAGACCACTGATTTTTAGGAGTCTCTTTCTTGGCAGAGTGCCCACTTTGCGGATTCTACTGACCAACACTAAAGTTCCACGCAGCACCA
The DNA here is from genome assembly GCF_900518725.1 of Notechis scutatus. The sequence goes on from NW_020716865.1 coordinate 270,177, forward strand.
AGGTCCTGGTTGCGGGGGTTAAAGCCAAGCTCCTGAAGGTACTTCGTCTGCTTCCTCTCCGAGGCTTTGTGACTGCCCAGAATTTATAGTTGGAGATACGTCAAAATTCACCAAGGGGTTGGAGAGAACGATTCGGAGGGGGGCTGTATGAGAGAAGCCTAGCCGGGCGGAGTGCCAGGAAGCAGGAGACGGCTGCCCTGTTTCTGGGTGTTTGAGATGGGCGCCAAGAGTCCCTTAAACAGCATTGCTTGGGTCTCTGACCCTTGACCTTTGGGACATCATTTTAGCCAAATATTCTTTGCAGCTCTGCCTAAAGATGCCATTCACGAGGGCTCGCTAACTTTAACAGAAGCGGGAAAAGTAAACCTTATAACTGCCAAGATTGCTTAAATAAGATTTCAGATTTTTTAATGCTTTTTATTTTTGCTCTTCCTCCCTCTCTCTCTCTTTCTGCCCTATCCTTCTTCCTCCTGCAGTTTCCCACTGTCATGGAGCCGATGCTCACTTCCATAGGCGCAATTTCTCGGGAGTGTGAAGGAATTCTTGAGGCAATGACTGGAGAGCCATCGCAGGAAGACTACTCCAGGCTGGAGGTAAGCCCTTATCTTCCTTCCTTCCTTAGTCCTCATACCATGAGGACTAGGAGCCCGCTTTTAAAACTGAAAAACCAGCTTGGCTCATTTCTGTCCGGAGCACGTTCCCAGCTTGTGCTCCATGTTTCTCCTCTGTGAGTGTCGCTGCTTTTTCCTCTCAGGATTTGGTGGACATCAACCAGCACCTCCTCAACGGCATCGGGGTCGGCCACGCCCTGCTGGACCGCGTCTGCGAGGTCACTTCCTGCCATGGACTGCACAGCAAACTGACCGGGGCTGGGGGAGGCGGCTGCGCCATCACTTTGCTGCGACCAGGTGAGTCTTAACTGGGCAGCCGTTGCCTTCCTTTGCACGGGTTGCCTCTTGGATTCTCTGTAAGTTGCGAGTTGGTTGAGTTCACAATCAAGTGTGTAAGTGAAAGAGCCCTACAGGTGTGTTGCAGTGCAGCTGTTGGGGGCATATTGGCTTTCAAAGGCTTATGGGCCTCCTTTGGTGGTACTTCTCGACTCTGGCATCTTTAAGACCGATGGACTTCAATTCCCAGCATTCCCCAGGCAGCATAGCTGGCTGGGGAATGCTGGGAGTTGAAGTCCACAGGTCTTAAAGTTGTCAAGGTTGAGAAACACTTCTTTAGGGTTTACCTTAAGGGCCACACTTAAGGTAACCGTGAACCATTCTTAAATTCTACTTAAATGCTTCCGAGGTATCGCTCAGAGCACCTTCCTGCACATTATTTCTTAAAGGTGCCTCTCTGGGTGGCTGTGGCCATTTGTGTGTGAGCCCACGTTCCCATCCTCTCCGGCCTGCATTTGTGGCTCCTCAGCTCCATTTCCTTCGGCTGCAGATTCTGAGCGCCAAACCTGCTAAGCTGCTTTGGGCGCTGGGGAGGGCTTGGGGCGGGTGAGCAGCTTGGTGGTCGCGCCTGCCGTCTTGAGTGTCTAACCGGGGAGCACTGTCTCTTGGCAGGCACCGCTCCTTCGGCGGTGGAAGATGCCATCCGAGACCTGACCCAGTGCGGGTTTGAGTGCTGGGAGACGGTCATCGGGGCGCCTGGTGTAAGCGCTCACGCCTTGCCGTGCCTGAGAGCGGAAGTGCAGAAGGCGTTGCAGGGCAGCTGACGGGGGCCGTGAAAAGCGACTCTTCCTCCACCTGGGACCAGCCCTGACTCGGACTGGACGTCCAGGCCACGCCCAAGGCAGCCCAGCGGGACTTGGTCAGTCAGGCGGGGAAGGGCGCAGGTCTACTCAGCGGGAGTGGGAGGACAGGGAGCTGGGTCTTCCTAGCCACTGTGGACACGGCTCTACTGCTAACGGGGGTTTTGGGGGTACGCTAGTGTAAATCCTTCCTTGCACCTTTTGCACACTGCCAGGTCACAGGCCCTAAAAATGCCAGGCGGGGGGGGAGTTGCTCCCTCCCCTGACAGCCCATCTCCTGAATTCACTCCTTTGTGGCTCCTCTTATCCCCCCCCCCCCCCCCCCAACCGACACAGCCTGGCAAAGTCGCTCTGGGAATGGGAGCTATTAACTGTCTCTGCTGATCTGCCTCTTAATTTTCAATGCTTCCTGGGGAATATTCCAAGCCCGGCCGTGACTGCCTTCCTTGGCCTGTGCTTGGGGGGTGGGGGGTGGAGGTGGGTCAGGGTCCCTCGTTAATGGGGTGCTGGATGGCTTGAAAGGGAACGAAAAACGGGCCTTTTAAATGCCTTTGTGGCCATTAGGGCCGTTGGTTGTGTTTGGTCAATTCATCAACTCCAGATTTTTGGTGCTACTAGAGAGACCCCCGTTGTGGGCTTCTGAATAAAGGCTGGGGTCAAAGGTGGCTCTTCTGGCTTTTGTGTCAGGGCTTCCTTCAGTCCTGGGCTGAGGGGAGGGGTGGGGGGCGCTTCTTCCCAGCAAGAGCCACTGTTGGGGTCTGAGGGGCGCTTGGCCTGGACTGGCAGCTGGGTTGAGCGAGATTTCTCAGCGGGCGCAGACACTTTTCTGAACAGCAGAGGGCAGCAGAGACCCACTTACGGAGGAGTTGTGGGCGGTGCAGCTGGGAGGTGCTCTTGGTCTTGCAAAGGGGGGCCAGGATCTCTGGCTGGCTGGCTGGGAGGGGGCTCCACTGGTTCTCTTGGGATGCCTGCACCCCTGGCGGGGGACTGTTCTTGCCGCTCTTCGGGGGGGGCGGGGGGGGGGGCGGGGGGGGGGGGGCGTGTGGGGGGGGGGGGAGGGGGTTGTGGGGGGGGGGGGGGGCATCTTCTTGGAGCGTAGACACACACACACAGCCCATATTGGCAAAGTGGGAGGGGAGCCCATTGCCTGCAGAGGCCTCCAGAGAGATTTCTGGGAATTCAGGGGCTGCCCCACTTCGCATCCTCCAGTTATTCATCCTGGTGGTTATCCTTGGATTTCACCTTTTGCTGCCCCCCCCCCTTGCCCCCCGCAGCCTTTGAGAAGGAGGGGGCAGCCCTTGAAGAAACGAAGGGAAGTTAAAGAAAACGCTGCTTTGATGGGAGGTATAAATGTAGCCACGTTGGGTCTAGAATTTAAAATGGGTTTTGTTGTTCTGCCGGGGGGTGCTACCCCCCCCCCCCAAGATGATGGGAGGGGGAATCTTGCACCCTGGGTCATCTCTCTGGCCCTACTTTGAGAAACGGGCCCTCCCCTGTTTGGGGGTCTGGAGAACTGTCCCTGGAGAGTAACCGGAGGGTCATCGCAGGACAATAGCCCCCAAGGCAGCCTGCCCCCCCCTCGCCCCCTCTTTGCCTTGGGGGTGGGGCTCCTTCCTTTGCTTCCAGGCCTCTCTGGTCCAAGATGCAGGTGAAGGATCAGGCTGGTAATGGGGCTAATTTTTCTCCAGTGTCCCTTTTCACCTGATGAGCTTTGCGGAGGGAAGACTGACCATTCCCCCCCCCCCCCCCCGTTGGCTCCTAATGGCCAGGGGGGCGGAAGAGCGAAAGGAGCGTGAAGGGGCAGCCGACAGCCAGCCTCCCCTCCAGGCAGTGCCAGGCCAGGTGTGGCAGCCAGGTGTGTGCAGGCCAGGTGTGTGCAGGGATGCGGATGCGAGAGACCTGAAAGCTCCTGGAGGCTGTTTCGTGTTGGGAGAGGGGCCCAACTGAGGAAAACCCTGGTGGGGGGCTTAAGGGGGGGCAGGTTATCCAGAGAATCGAGTGCCGGACTTTGCCCCCACACCCTGCCCTGAGGCCAGACCTAGAAAACGGAGAGACACGGCTGAGCCGGTGAGCCTCCTGAAAGTTCGTCCCGCTGGCCTCTCCCCGGAGCCGGTGGATCTTGTGAACCCGGGAGGCGCCCCAAGGGCCGCAGCCTCCCAGCTCTGCTTTCCTTCCCGTGAAGGGCGAGGATGGCCAGGCCATTGGGCAGCTGGAAAGAGGAGCCAGAGCGTTGCCGGTGACCGGGAGGCCATTTATACCTTTCCCAATCATTTGCTACTTTAAAAATGCCTAACCTGCCTTTCGGTTTAAAGCTAATTTTCAGCGATGTGCCAATAAAAACATCAAAATTGTAAAAAATAAAAGAATACTAAACATTGAGCCTGTAGCACCGAATAATTGAGCAACAGGCTGGTAACTAGAGCTGTATTAAAAATCCCTCCCTACGACCAGGCTGGGGAACTAACCCTGTTCTTACATAACCCCTGAAACCATGCTCCACTGCCAAGAGGATTGGGGGTGGGGCAATCTTTCCCCATTGCTGGATGGGGGAGGGGGGCATCCCATCTGGTCGGACCCTCTGAGCCGTTTTCTCTGTCCTGGTGGGACTCAGCCAGCACGGGGGGGGGGGGGGGGCTTCTGCCTCCCCCCGGAGAGGCAGGTGCAGGAGAGCCGGGCTGGGTGGCGCAGATGGCCTTACGCTGAATGTCAGCAGTGGCTGCTTTGAATGGATGCCCGGGAGACAAAGCCGTTGGGGGAAATAAGAGGGGAAAAGGGCTCAGGACAGAAAACGTCCAGGCGGGGACTGAAAGGCAGCTCTCGCTCCCAAGCTCCGAGGGAGGCCAGCGGGGATTGTGTGGCCCAAAGCCCCCTCCCAAGCGTCCTGTCGGTTTGAGCTCCCCTTCTTAATCCTGCTGGTTTTTTTGGGGGGGGGGGGGGGAGAAGAACGGCCCTATCGGTGGAAAACAATGTCTGAGTTGACACTTTGTGCCAAGCCATAACTGCCCAACTTTGAGGACACCCTTAAGCCACGATTTACAAGCCGCAGTGGCTGCTGCGCTCTGAGCCGAAGCCCACCCAGCTAGTTAGGGCTCAGCCTGGAGAACTGGAAGGGAGGTGGTTGACTCCCCACCCCACCCAAAGCCCAAGTGGGGGATGGTTCCCAGGGTGGGAGGAGCCGCAACTGTGAAGGGTGTGAAATGGTGGCCGGAGCCAAGTTGAGGGAGACCAGATGGAGAGCAAGGTGCCCTGTGAAGCAGCTGGCCGGGGTCCTGGAAGAAGGCTCCCTATGTAACGCCTTGCCCCACTGACTTCCTGGCGTATCGGAGAAGGTTCTTCATCCCACCCTGTGACCCACTTCGGACGTCTCCCTGGTCAAGAGCGTTTCCTTCAAGAGCTACAGCCCTGGGGGAGGGGAAAGGCCGCATTGCAGGATCCAAGCCTCTCTCAGGTGCAGCCCCTGGGCCTGGGAAGCCCACCCTCCGTTCCAGGTGGGCCACCAAGGTGACCTCGAGGCTCTCTTCGGGGGAAGGAAGCTGCGTGGGCCAGCTGTTGTCCATCAGGGTCCTGCCAAGGGGCCTGGGGGTCTCGGAAGAGCAGAATTGGGTGCCGGTGATGGTTGAGGGTGTGGAAATATCTGCTGGGAGGGGGCTGTCAATTTCTGCATCTTTTTGACAAGAGGGGGCGCTTCAGACAGACCCTCACTCCTCAGTTGGGGGAGGGGGTGAGACAGGGCAGGTGGGCTGGGGCTTCCTTCGCCCAGCGTGGAAGGGCACCCGTGGCAGCCTGTTACTCCGTGATGGATTTAAGGCATGAATTCCACCACCCCCCCGGGAGCCCCCCATGGCACTGTGAAGGTTTTGAAAGTTAAGTATTACTGTTGGCTTTGTTGTTGCCGAACTACGACAGACAAATTGAGAACTAGTTGTCAAAATGTCAGTGCACAACAAATCAACATTCAAAATGAGTCTCGGTGCAATGTGGTGTATAATTAAAAAAAAATCCTTTTTAGAAATTTCGGCAAGCATTGGCTTGGCTTTATATTTGTCTGTGTGATTAATAAAGGCAGCTAATTTTCAGACTTTAAAAACAGCTAGAAAATAGCTCCTAATTACATATTAGGCTCCGATCGTCCCCCGCTGTGCTCGGCTGGTATTGGTGGGCCAGGAATTTTGGCAGGGGCTTAATTACATTCTGAGAGCTTCATCTAATTTTAGTTAAATGTAATGTAATCAGCAGCAGATGTCTTGAAATAAAATATGAATTATGAATATATGAAGAAATTCCTTTAAATAATTCTTTAAAAAATAATTTGCCATTGAGTTTTCCCCAAAGCGGCACCGAGCTCGGTAGGAACAGGCTGGAGGCTAGGAAATGGGGTTCAATTATGAGGGGGGATGGGGAGCGGGGGGGGGGGTTTCAGGGTTGAGGGGGAGGCAGGGGGAGCAAGCCAGCAGCACAAGCGGACAGACGTTTCCGGTGGGGCATCCAAGGGAGATTAAATGTCGCTGTGCCGCCAGGTCAGCTGGATTTCAACACAGGTCACATTTCCCTCCGCAAAGCAGGGTTGCTGAGTTTGCATTCCGTGCGATGCGTCTTCGGCTTTATTGAGTTTCCCGAGCAATTTGGGGGTCCTGCCACTCCTGAGGGAGCCTCTCTACCTCCTCCTCCTGCAACCCCCTGAGATCAGCTTAAATCTCAGCTTATATTGCATTTTTGTGCTGACGCTGCCAGGATGGTGTGTTTGCATCCCTGGTTTGTGTTTTGTTTGGCCGTCTCTCAGACCCAGTGCCCTGGGTGGGGTCTGGGACAGGAGAGGCTCTCAAGGATCAAACCGTAATGTTAAGGCATCACTCTGCACCAAAAGAGAGAGAGAGAGAGAGAGAGAGAGAGAAGGATTTGCAAATGTGTTTGGAGTGAGGAAGGGAGGGTCCTTTGGGGTGAGTGATGCTAAGAGGTTCCCTGAAGAGTCGTCAAAAATGAGCGCAGGGACGTGGCCAGCCGGTATCCGTGTTGGGGGGTATGGCTGCCCCGTAAGGGAGGAGGGGAGGAGACCTCTGGGGTGAGCCAGCCCTGGGGCCAAGGCTTCCTGCTGGGCCCCCTGTGCCGCCAGCCCTGCCAGTCCCTCATGGGCGGGACCTGGGCTTCCGGGAGGTGCCCACCAGAGCAGGCCGAGGCCTCCAGCCGATGCCGTTCAACCTGGCTTTGCCCTTCCCCTGCCTGGGTTGGCAGCCCCGGCTATTCAATTCATCAAGGGAGTGACAGCTAAAATTCATTTGAAGATGAAGAAAATGCAGGCTAATCCTTTCTGGGAGACATTGATAGACTAGCGGCCGGGAAAGAATTGCACAGCAGTAATGAAATTAGGCTAAAACTGCCGGTGGATAACAGATAATTGCCCTTGTCTGTCATCAGGAATAACATCTCCCCCAATGCAGCCGCACGAGGAGGAGGAGGAGGACGGACACGGAAGGAACGGCAGCGTTGATGTCTCCGCTTCCCCTTCCGCCGCCTTCCGGAAGGCAGGGACTCCCTCTCCACCTTTCCTGGGCGCCTCGGGGTGAGCCGTGGGCTCCTGGCTTTTCAGCTGCACGTGGATCCTTTCCTGGCACATTGCTGACCTCCCCCAAAAGAGGAGCTGAGATGGATCAGGTGGACAGAGGAGGGGAGGGGCTCCTGACCCCAAGGGCAGCACCCCTTGCTCGGGCTCTGTGCCCCTGGGGGAAGCAGGTGGGCCTGGTCTCCTGGCTGGGGAGGATGGGCTGGAAAAGCCAAGCTCTCCTACCGAGAAAAGGAATCTGCTGCTGCACCTGTGCTGGGATCCTTCACCCGCGACCTGCACCACCTGGGCAGGTGATCTGGCAGCCAAAGCGGCCCAGCTGTTCTCGGGATCAAGTTCCCTCTGGAAGCGGAATGACTCTGACGTGGCCATCCGGGGCCAACTGGACCCTCCCAATAGTCATCAATCCATAAGTTGCGCCTCCAGGAGCCACAGTGGAGGCTCCCGGGCTTGGATGACCAGCAGCCATTTGCTGGGTGATTTATTGCAAGAAGCAGAGAGGCTGGCCAGGGAGCGCACAGGCTGGCCGGCCGGCTGCAGGAATGCTTTATGCGCCCTGCCCAGTGGGTGTAGTTTACTGCGGATGGTGGAGGAATATTTCACTTCCTGTCCTGCGGAGGAAGATGACTTGTGTTTGAAATCCACTTAAGCGGTTCCACTCGGCTGAGCCGGGATAATGCCCCTCTCCCGCCTGGCTCGGCACTTGGGGCTGGACGCGAAGGAACCCGCCGGCTGCTTTTGGTGCCCCTGCGAACCATCCCCTTGTGAGGACCGGCATGAGGGGCCGGCTCTCGGGTCGCAGCAGGAGGCAGCCTGGTGGCCTCTGAACCCCAGCGGGTGGCTGAAGAGAACCTCCAGCCTCAGGGACAGCGCTCTGAATCCCAGGGGAAGGTCCCTAGCTCCTTTGGGGAGGGGGCTTTACCCCACTTATATCTTCCCTCAGACCTGCAAAGGACCCCGAAAGGGAGAGAGCCCCTCTTGGGGCCCTTCCTGAGATGCACAACCCCCGGGGTCTATTTTGCACACGTCAGTGTGGTTTTATGGCCGGCCTTGCTGCAGTTGGCGTAGCCAAGTTGAAAATGGGAATATGGGTTTCCTGAGGACGACCCTCTCCTTTTCCCCAAGCGCAGCGGGGAGGATTCCTGGCCCTCAGCCAGCCCGCAGGGAGGCCCTGGGTACTCCATCTTGGGCTTTTGGCACAGCTTCCTGGGCAGGAGGAAAGGAGCAAGTTCTCCGCCTGCTTAGAAGTCACCGGTGAGGCCCCCCTCCTCACCCGGCTGGGCTGCTTCCGTGGCGCTTTCTTTGACACCCATCCCTGATTTTGATGGCAGCTGGTTACATAATGGAAAACTTTTGTTAACACTCCACCAAACGGCAAACAGGAGCGAACATTATGAAGTAGCTGACAACCAGCGCAGAGGAGGTGTGAAATATAATGCCCCTAATGTGGCAATTAGACAAGAAGAACTCTTTTCCGGTCTCTCTCATCCCGGTGCCTTTTTTTAATTAGCATCCAGGCGCAAAAAGCGGAGGGAATCTGCTCGGGGGGGGGGGCACCTTGAAAGGGAGCAGCCTCAAGGCTGGCTGGTGAAAGACCCCCCCCCAAAGTTGTTCTGGCGGCCCTTGAGCAGAGAGGGCAGGAGGGGCAGCGCCTCCGTCTTCACGAGGGGCAGGAGGAGGAATCCTGCACAAAGGGGGAAAAGGCCTTCCTTGGACAAGCTCTTCTCGCCTAGAAACAAACCAACATCCTTCCTGTGGCTGCCTTTTCCAGCCAGAGCCACTGGGCTGCAGGGGAGGAAGGGAGCCAGGCTCTCCCCAGGCCTGCTCTGGGCCCTGCCTCAACTGCCCTGGAGCTCAGCCGGAGGTGGCAGCTCTGCCCGGTCTCTGCCAGGGACACGCAATGTGCGGCTGCACGGAGGCTCCCAGGTTCAAGGGCAGGAGGCAGCTGTCGGCGTCTTCGGGAGCGGCTTCTCCGGGGGAAGGCAAGAGGGGTGGGAGCCCAGGGCCACTCTTGGGGGTGAGGAGCTGGTTCTGGGGCTGGGGCTGCAGAGGGAGAGGGGCGGGGTGAGTTTCCAGGGCCCAAGGAGACCCTTTCAGAGGGGAGCCCTCCCTCGGCCAAAGGGCCTTGGATTCACCCCCTTCCTTAAGCCTCTGGCACCTTAGAGGGACAAAACAAAATAGTCAAAACTCAGATGGGGGGGGGGGGGGGGGGGGGTGAGGGGGGGAGGGGAGGGTGGAAATTAAGCAGACGTAAAACCGCCATGAAACCCGGACCAGGGAATCCAAGGTTCCTGTCTCTGTGCAACCTTACAAATGGAGGGTTCAAAACCTCCGCTGAAATGCTCTTGGGTCCCGGGGAAGGGTCACCCTGCCCCCACCCCACCCCAGGCAGCCTCAGGAAGCCTTGAGCCAAAGGACCCCCCACCCCTCTTCCTCAGCGTTGTGGGTGCTCAGCTACATCAGCCATGGACCGATCTGAAAGCCCGTCCGTCAGCAAGACTGTCGGGTCTGGGAGAGGCTTTTCCGAGGAGGGGAAGGTGGCAAGGAAGCAGCCAAAGGCAGGAGGTGTCCCTCCGTACAAAACGAAACTCCAAAAGCACCAGCCGACTTTTCCCAAATAATTAAAAAAAAAAAACAACAACCTAGGGAGCAGGAACAAATGTTTGGGTTCTTATTTAGTTTGCTCAATTGGCCGTCCTGCTTGATGTCAAGGGGCTGCCTGGGGGGCTCTCTTGGCTGCTGTGCCAGCCTTGCTTTCCAAGCCCACCCCTGGCTCGGAGCCCCAGGAGTTCACGGGCCTCTTTGCACCTTCCTGAATTATGGAGTGTTCTGTTTTGATGTGCTAATTAGCCTTTATTAATGGAAGGTCGCCTCTTCCCACTTGGGTCACCTGCCTCTGTGCCACAATCTGTCGCTCGCTCGGCTTCGTGCCACGGAGAGTGCCAGGAGGGTGTGTGTATGTGTGTGTGTGTGTGCGTGCCAAAAGGGCATTCGGGAGGGAGATTTGGCTGCGGAGGGGAGCCATTTTTGTACCAACCACACCCAACTCCTGGCCTCCTCTCGTGGCATTTGAAGGGCATCCTCTGGTTAACACAGATACCTGCAAATAGGGACCATTTTCTAAATGTTGCTGCAGAACTGTTGACTCAGAGCAGGAAGAACAAATTGTGAAGGAGGCAAGAGGGTGCCCTACACACACACACACACACACGCAGAGGGATTATTTTGCCTGGCATCTGGAGGAAATGGGGCAAAACCTCCCTTTTTCTCCTAAGGCCTTTGGGGTCTTCAGACTTGGCAGCTGGCATAGTCTTCCCAAGCTTGCCCCTTTGCATGGGGGGGAACCGAGCTGTTTTCTTTCCTTGCCTGTGCCAGCGAGGTGCAGCTTCCTTGACGCACACACACCTCCGTGGAGGATTTTCTGTGCCGGGTTGGAGGGGCAGCGAAGGGGCTCTGGTGCCCACCAAGCCAAGGCCTCCTCCGTCTTGCCAGGCCCCAGCTGGCTCTGCCTCCTGCTGGATTGGGGCCATGTGCCTTGAATGGCAATTGCAGCAAAATAAACCCTATTAAGGGGGACTTTTCCCTCCCGCACACCCTCATTACCACGTGCCAGAACTCCTGGGCTCCTGGGATCGCGACTCTAATGAGGCCAGGATGTATGTGTAGCTGGGAAATTAATGCTTATGCAGGTTAATTTGTTTTTATTAAGTACATCACATGAGCAGCAGGGCTGCCTCTGAGGCAGGGGAGATGCCACTCAACGCACTGGGGGGAGGGGGTTGGAGGGTCCTGGGGGGGCCTGGCGGTTGACTCCCTTTGCTGCCAGTCCGTCTCTTCTGTCCCCAAGGGACGCTTGGCCCCTCCCTGAAGGAAGAGCCTGGCTGCATCTCTGGCCTCACCTCACCTGTCCTGCCCTGCAACACCCCCCACCCCAATCAGATGCATCTCCCCTGGGTGGTTTCCAGCTGAGGGAGGCCTGGTTTGCGCCCTGGTGTCAGTGGGCAGCCTCGGGGGCTTGTGACATTGGTGGTCGGCTGCTAGGAAGGATCCTTTTCTCCTGAGCTCCTCTGTCCAGCAGGTGAGAAGCAGGAGGACAGGTGAGGGCATCACCTGTGGCTTCCTTTTAGGCTGCCAATACTGGCCCAGCCTCTGTTTCAGGATCCGGCCCACTGGGTGCATTGCTCAGGGTTGCTGTGGGCTGCCCAGGCTGCCCCACAGCTTTCCCCTGGGGGGGTGGAAGGCGACATCTGCACCAACCAGCTTTGATGCAGCCCCCCAACCTCCCTTTGAGGGCTGAGCTGTCTGGTTAATCCCGCTTCGGTCTTCCTCACCTGTGATTTCATGAAGGGAGAGGCGGAAAGGGAGACAAGCAATTCCAAGAAGATCATTTAAGAAAACCCTCCAATTAGCAATGGTTCCTTCTGGCCCAGCATCACATCCACCTCGAGAAGCCCAGGCTTGGGAGAGGCCGAAGATGCCAAGGGCCAAGGTGACCTGAGAGAAGGGAGGGAGGTGTGTGAGTCTCTCCCGGGGATGGAGGCTCCCTCAGCTGCAGGGCCAGGCCCTCCGTCCCCTTGGATTAAACGGCCTGTATGGGAGGAGGAGGAGGAGGAGGAGGGTCCGGACACCTGTGGCCTGAGGGCCTTTGCCACCCACCTCCCACCCCCAGCAGCTGCCAGGAGGGGGGGAGGGGGAGGCCCTTCCCTGCGACTGGGAAGTTTCCAGAACCACCGTTCCTCCCTGACTCTAAGGCAAGTGGAGCTGCTGGCCTGTGGGGGCCATTTCTGTCCCAGGGGCCAAGGATGATTTCCCCCCCCCCCAAAAAAAGGACCCAGCTAATGCCCAGAGAGGAACCCCAGCAGCAGAGAAGCAAGGAAGAGGCCAAGGCAGCTGGACAAACGGTCTCTCTGCTTGGAGTTTGTTCGCTCAGCCAGGGTGGGGGGCTGTTTCTTTGGGGGGCTCAGATGCTCCAGACCCCTCAAGAATTTGTAGGCAGAAGCCGCCCCCCCCCATTGCTGGCCCTCCGTTCTAAGACTGACAGCTGGGCATCAATTGGCAGAGCTGGCTCGCTCTAAACCGCCCTGGCACCTCACCTGGGCCATGCGCCATCCTGGTGGGAAGCCCTGGCGCTTCCAGCTCAGCCGCAGCTCGAAGGCCCGAACCCCCCACCGGCGAGCCCGAAATCCCTTCAGTCGCTGCCTTGGTTCCATGCAGGCAGGCAGGAAAAGCCGGGGAGAAAGAGAGAAAGAGAGAAAGAGGGTGAAAAAGATATTTTTGTCCTTGCCAACTTCAGCTTGGCTTTGGCTCTCCCGCCTTCGCCTTATTTGCATTGTTCTCCACCCAGGGAGATTCTCCTTTTTTTTCCCACTGAAAAGGCTAAATGATATACTGACACCTTAATTACACCCCATTGTCACAATGTAGCTTGGAAATTGCATTACTGATATGAGAAGAAAGGGCTCTGGCGTGTACGTGTCAGAGCGTTTGATTCACGGTGGCAGGTGGGGAATGACACAAATAGGAACTTAGAGGAGTCACACCCTGCTTTGTTGGCAGGAAGCGAAGCGGGTGGGGGTGGGGAGCAGCCAGTGTTGCGGTGGGGCCGGAGGGCCGGAAAGGATGGGGCAGGCCTGGGGTGGGGATGCCTCTCATGCAGAAGCATCTTAGGTGCCTTTTCAAAGGGGGCTCAGCCGCCGAGCATCCACGGTCCCACTCTCTGGCTTTTGAAGGGCCTGCACGACGTGAAAGGAAGAAGGGTCGGGGAGGGAAGAGGAAAACTCCAGCATGGGGGCTTAAGGGGGCTCCGCTCTCCCTGCAAGGAAACCGGTTTTGATGGAGCTGACAGGACTCCAACTCTCCTCACAGCCGGTGGGCAGAATTTGGAGGGAGAAATGGACGGACCTGGGACAACGGTTGCCTTCAAGGGAGTGTTGGGTGTGAATTCTCATCGTTGTGGCCTTTGAATCCTGGCTTAACATGAACATTGAACCTCACTGACGAGGATTTATCCAAGAGAGAATGAGGTCTGTCCTGTCAGCGGATCACCTGACACCCTTCTGGTCTCAGAAACGTTCCTAAATGCATTTTAAAAAACGTCGCTTGTCAGACGGGGGAGAAAAGAACCAGCTTTGGAAGCAAATATTTAAATGAGGATATCTAGGCAGGCTTTTCTAAAACTTTTCTAGCTGACAAGCAGAATCAAACCTCCTGCAGTGTCTTCTGTCCTGGCGCCTGCAACTTCCCAACCTCAGTCAAGGAGGCTCCCGTCTCTGTGGGTCTGTTTTGAGATGGGTCGTAGGGAAAAGAGTGCCTTGAGTGGGTGGGGTGGGGGGTCTCCTGGCCCTCCCTGCCAGCCTGCCTGCCCTCCAAATCGGAGGAAGGGACACGGAGCCTGTGGAGGTGCGCAAAGCCCGGCGGCGCCTTGGCTGAAGGGTCGTCCCTTGAAGGTTAATTAGCTGTTAACATTTCATTGATTCGGGGCCTGGCCTGGCTCTGGCTGCAGAGGGGGGGAAGGGGGGCTCGCAAGCATTCTCCCCTTCCCCCCGTATGTCATTCAGGCCTTCAGTGCGGGCGATCTGGTTGCCCACCGGCTGCCCCAGTGCCGTTTGCACAACTCTTTTACTTTGGCCGAGGAAGATTTGGGAGGGAGGGAGGGGGGGGGGGGGGGGGGAGGGGAGGCAGAGGTGGCTGCTCCTGAGCTCCTCTTCTCCCGCCTAGGAAGAAGGCAGAGAAGGCGGCACCTGCCTTCAGCTGGGAGACCTTTTCCCGCCCCCAGTAAATCTTTCCTGGGGTATTTATCGTAATGGATCCGCACGAGAATCCATGCATCATCTCTGCCTCCGGGCGCACTCCATTACGCTGACAAACCTGCGGCATTTAGCACCGGCCACGCTCTGGAGAGGAACCGCCGGCAAAGCC
>NW_020716865.1:284798-303378 GCF_900518725.1 Notechis scutatus
TCCTCTTCTTCTTTCTCTTCTTCCTCTTCCTCTTCCTCTCCTTCTTCCACAGCAGGGACGGGACACTCCGCTCAGCTTTGCCCATCTGAAGTCACCACTTTTCTTCCTGGTTGTTGAGTCCGATGGGAGCTGCTTTTCAGAATGGAACAAGGCAAGGATTACCTTGTGGTGGTGTTTCCATCTGGTAAAGGAGGGTCTATTCCTCAGGTTGGAGAGTTGTTGATAGATAAGTGTCAGCACTTCGCTTCAAGTGAGTGGTGGTGCTGGTGTGTGTGGTGTGTGTGTGTGTGTGTGTGAGTGAGTGCCCCCTCCCCACCTGAGATGGGAAGCCTTAAATGTTATTGGGAAGACTTTCCCCAGACAGAATCCGCACCCCTTTCCCTTCAGGCTCCGTTTGCAAATATTGGTTATTAAATTGATTTCTGCTATGGGGCTTCCATGCTCAATGAACATTAAAATTAAAGTTCTGCCTAGTTTCTCACGAGGTTAGGGGTGAGGGAGCCAGAGGCTGGGAGGGGAGGGGCACAGCAAAGGGTGGGGTCCCGAAGAGCACAGAGGCAGAGCAGAAGCTGTTGGGGTGGGGGAGCCCCTTCTCTGTCCTGCTTCCCAGGTGAAAATCCTGGTGGGGGTCTCCCCTCACCTTCCCAGGACGGGCCGGCCCTGCCATTGGGTGGACCTGCAGGGTCTCTGGCTCCTTCCCCGGGCGCCTCTGGGCCAAGGTCTGTCCTGGGCAGCGGCTTCTGCCCGGCTGCTGCAGGCGTTTGCTGAGCCTGCAGAACGTTGCAAGGCAGAGAACTCCCCCCAGGTCCGAAAGGCCCCCTCCCCACCCAGCAGCCCCCAGCAGGGTTTGCAGAGGCAGGTGATGGAATTGATTTGCCTCTCCTTTTACATGCTCAGTAAACATTTAAATGAAGGTTGGGCTGCCTCTCCTGGAGGGCTAGGAAGGGGGAGGGCAGAGGGGGAAGGACTTTCCTGGGGCCTTTGCGCCGCCGGCCGGACTGTCCGCTGGAGGTGGCCAAAGAGGCCCAGGTGGGGAGGGGGGCGTTTCTGGACTCAGCGGGCAGAAAACTGGGGAGGGGGGCAGAGCCCGTGGTTGCGTGTGGAAGAGAGCTTGCCTGGGAGACAGAATAGTTCAGGTGTCCTCAAGGAGGCTCCAGGCTGGGCTTCTCCTGCCCTGAGGAAGCAAATGGGGGCCGCTCTTTGGGGCACCCCCAGAAGGGCCCGTGGAACAGGAGGACTCCAGATCTGAGCACTTGCTGGGCTCGTTGCAGAAATCAGGAACCAACAGCGTGTTATCCATCCATTTGGGAGCAGACACAGGAGCGCCTGCCCCCCCCCCCCCCCAGTCTCTTCAGCAATACTGTCAAACAGCCATTCATGCTGCACTGGTTCTTTTTATTGGTTTTCATCACTTTTGACATTGCCAACCGTGGACCTTGAAGTAAATTTTCAGAAGCGACTGTGTGGGGCGAGGAAGCGACGTGCCGTCATTTTTCTAAATTAGGGAAGATTTCCAGCCTGCAAAGAGGAAGGTGGCACTGACTTGTTGGGGGCGGGGGGGGGAGGACCAGAGATGGGCCAGAAGGATCCTCCCAGCTTACCTGCTCAGGAGGGCAGCGGGACGGGATGTGGGTGGGGGAGGGGAGATAATTTCTCCAATGGCGGCTGACAAAAACGTTGGGTTGCCAAACTGGCCAGAATGGCTCCCACAAAGCTCAGGGCTGAGTTGGGGGAGTAAAAAGGGGGCTTTTCCTTCTTCCGTGAGAAGATCCCGGAAGGTCCCTCCAAGTGGGTCGGATCCGAAGGCGTTCCCCGCCCCTCCCCCTCCCGTGTCCTCCCCCGCCCCCCATGTCTGTGAAGGCTGCCCCTGAGGGAGGGGAAAGAGGCCCGTTCCTTATTTATGAGGAAACACAAGATTGGATTTGCATAATCAGCCCAGATTTCCTCCCGGGGCTTTAATCTTGGTGGGTGAGCCGGGGAGCCTCGGGAAGAGCCGGATGCGGTTTTGAAACATCTCCATTAAGTGGCTGTTGGGTTTCAAATCTGATTTTCTTTTCCCGATATTAAAATATGTCACATGGAACAAGGATCAAAACACCTCAAATCAGGTTCCAGGAGAACTGGGGGCTGCTCCAGCTAATCAGAGCAGGTGTGGGAGGAAGCAGCACCTGGATGCCAAGCAGAAATAAGGGGAATAAATAGAGGTGTTCCTGGGCATGTACAAAGTGCCTTTCCCTCTCTCCTGACTGCATTGCCCAAGAAAGGACGTCTCTCCACCTGGGAGCCTGAGGGCCAATAAACGTTCTGAGTTGTTGGTACTATTTGTGCCCATCTTCCCAACCTGGTGCCCTCGGAAGTGTTGCACTTCAGTACCCATAATTCCCAGCCAGCCTGGCTTTGGGGCTGGGCTGAGTGCCTCTCCAAAGCGAAGGGCTGCCTGGCATTTTCTTTGCCAGGATCTGCATGGCGCCTGCCGAGTTTCCTTTGGGAGGACATGGAGCCGTGGTGGGTGGCATTCAAGTGAAGCTCGCCCTGGCTGAATTGGAGGGGGGGGGAGAGATGGAAGACAATCTTAAGGGAGACTGGGGGGGGGTTGGCCCCCTTCTCTTCCACAGACTGGCATTGCCTTCTGCCACCTGGGCAGACTGAGGAAGGGAGGCAATGGGATGGATGCCCGGCTGGCCAAGGGCTTGATGGGGTGCAGAGGAGCAGCCCCCCCCATGCCTGGGGTGGCAGGGGCCCACCGGACAGGGCCCTGGAGTGCCGGGGACTTGGACGGAAGACGTCTGACCTGGCAGCTCCCAGGTGCCAAACTGCCTTTTCTCTTTGGCCTCTGCCCCGCTTGGGGGACACGGGTGGCCCCTGGGTCCCCTGCCCGGTGGGCCCCTTGTGGCAGAGGAAGCCAGGATGAATTGCCGGGGGTTCTGGAGAGGAACGTCGGGACGTGTGCCAAGAAATGCACCCGGGAGAGAGATGGCAGCATCCCTTTTGATGTCGAGCCCAGTTGCCAGAGCGGCTGCCGTATTTCATGCCGAAGCCCATCATTCATGGAGAAAAAGAGTGGGGGGGGGGGGGCTGAACTTCAGGGAAGGGTGTTTTATGGACTTCCAGGTGAGCAAGATTCACAGCGCTGGAGACCCGTGTATCTCCTCCTGCCTTTGCGGAATTAACGGCCAGACTCCTGAAATTGTTGTCAGAAAGAGGGGGGGGGGCTTTCTCCCCACCAGCTTCGCAGGTGGAGGAATAGAGGCTGCAGTTGGGGTGGGACCCAAACAAAAGGAGGAACGAGCCTTGCCCCCCCCCACAAAAGCTGGCAATCCTCTGAGGTGCGAAGCCAACGTCCGGCTGTTGCGTTGCCACCTCTTAAAACGTCTCCGTCCTTCCAAGGAGCCGGGCAAAGGACGGAGGAGCCCAGGGCTGGAGGGGCCAGAACAGGAGAATCTCCGGAGGGGGGAGGATCAGACACCAACGAGGGAAGAAACGAGCGCCAAACCCGAGCGGATGCCAAGGAAAGCCCCGGGCTGGATGGGGCCCAGGGCAGGTTGAAGCCTCCATCCTGGTTGCCCAGAGCGAGCCGGACTCTGCCTTTGAGGAGGGCCAGTCGAGAGCCTCCACCCGAGGCGAGTGGGCCGCTGCTTGGAGTGGCTGCCCACTTCTGGGTGACTCCCGTCCAAGCCTCTGGCTCCTCTCCCTGTCTCTCTCTCTCTCTCTCGGCCCCCATGGAAGCCTTGGCCCCTTGTCCACCACAGGTGCCTGGGGATCCAGGGCACGATGCCCCAGGACTGACACCCCCCCGGGCCCTCTGGCTGCCCCAGATGCGAGATCTCCCTCCTCCCGCATGCGCCAGAGGTAGCATTTATCTCCTGAATCACCTTCCCATTTTCACTGACATGGACGGTTTTTTCATGCGCAATCGATGTCGGGTCCCTTTTTACGGCCTGTTAATGCCGGCCAGCCGGCTCTCCAGGCCGAGGGACCCATTCTCATTAAAACCTGATCTCTGCTGCAGCTGCTGCTGCGTGGAGCCCAGAATGGCTGCTGGCGTCTTGGCAAGTATCAAGTATCGGAGGGGGGCTCTTCTTCCTCCCCCTCGGAGGACGGGCCCCGCTGGCTGGCTCTGCATTATGCCCAGAAGGATAACGTTTCCGCCAGCCTCCTCCTCTCCTGCCCTCCGACTTAATGGTTGCCATGTCCCCTAATCTTCTATCTTTCACAGCAAGGCCAGATCCGACTCCCAGCAGAGGCTTCTCTGCCGTGGGAACCACAGCAAAGAGGACGAGCCAGCCAGGAACTTCCTGTCTACTCCGGGTTTGATAAGGGTTTGCTCCAGGGAGTTTCCTGGGTGCCCCATTCATTTTAGACCTCGCCTGTGAAATGAATCTGCACCTGTGCTGTCAATGGAAATATCCCTGCTTGCCTGCAGAGGGAGCTGCTGCCCTTTCAGTGGGCCTCTGGTGCCCTCTCTGGTCAGGGACGGAATTACCCTCCGGTCCCACGATGGGGACCTCCAAACTGGGGCAGCTTCCGTCTTGGAGGCTCCCCTCATTCCATCTCCCTTTTTCAGTGCGTGGATCCTCTAAATTTGGTTGGCATGGCAACGCTGCAGGTGAGTCTCATTAAGCACCAGCCTGATTGCTCCCCCTTCAATCCGGGGTAATTTCTTGGGGATGGGACCCCCCCCTCCCCAGGAGCCACTTTCTGACTTGGGGGTCTGCCTCCCCCTCTCCCTCCTTCACCCCAGCACACCCCCCCACCGCCACTTGCGCCCCTGCAGGGCCAGCTTTTGTCTTTCGCTGCGACTCATCCCCATAATTAAGCCGAAGTTTGGTTGCCATGGCAATTAATCACTCAATCCCTCATCAGCAACTTTTGCCAAATGTCACCCTGCTCTTGATCGAATGAGGAGAGCAAATTAAGCCCGGCGCCCGCCCCCCACACCTTCCTTCCCAGGTGCCTTCCCCAGTCCCTTGCTCAGGGGCTGCAGATGGCAGCGGGGGAGGAGGGTCCTGCAGGCTGGAGCTGCGGGGAGGGGGGGGTGTCCAAGAGGTTTGACCCCCTTGCAACCTTCAGGCTGCCTTGCCTGCCCCGCCCAGGGGCCACTTGGCAAAGGGCAGGGCTGGGGGCACCCAGACTGGCTCTGAGCTGCAGGGTAGGGCTGGGGCGAGTTGCCCAAGGCCAAATCCTGGACTGGCCGAATCCCACCCCTGACCGGCACTGGGCCGGAGTTAAGCCGGGCAGGTGCTGGGCTGAGCGGAAGGCTTTCCCTGCCCTCTTGCAAGCAGCCCCGCCTGAAACGCCTTTCCCTCCTCCACCTGCAATTAGCAGAGTCATGTGCCACATGCAAATGCCATGCCAGCCTTTAATTGTCAGCTCCAACCTTGAGAAAAGCTGCCCCCCCCATCCACCCTGCCAGCCTTTTGCCTCCCACCAACCTTGGCCAAGGACGGCAGGCCCTGCGCCAGGCCCTCCACCGCCCGCCTGCTCGCTGGCACGAGGGAGTCAGGCCAGGGCGGGGCCTTTGGACTGGGGGCCTCCAAGGAAGGTCCCTTTGCTGGACCCCCGCCCTCCCCCCAGCCAGGCATGGGAAGTCTCCCCATGTTGATCTAAACCTCCATCAGGTTTATTCGCTCCTGGCGGAATCGTTTCTCTGCTGCTCCGTCGCCAGCCCTCCGCTCTTGCCAGGGGCCCAAAGCAAAAGGCAAACTCTCGAAAAGCACAAAGGGAGCCGGTGGGTGAGGGGCCCCCGGGAGACCCCAAGGCCGTCGGTTAGGCTGGAAGGCCGACCGAGCTTGGCCTCCCTTCACGCCCAAGAAGCTTCCAGAGCCGCGTTTGCCTGGCAGGAGGTGCCCCCCCTTCTCTCTCTTTGGCTGCCTTGAATTGGACATTGAGAAGAAGCCCCCCCCAGGGGAGCCAATTCTTCTCTCTTTAGCCCACCCCCCGGAAGAGGTTCTGGATTCAGGGGCCGCCATGGCTCCCCCATCGGCCAAGGTGTGCCTGTTGCAAGGGGGCTGGCAGGTGCTTTGAGAGGCTGGAACAGGCCCCCTCCCCCTCCCCATGTGGGCAGCTGGGGGAGAGGGCAGCCCTTGCCTTTTGCTCTCTCCCCCAACACCCTCCACCCCGTCCAGGTAATAAGCGGGGGGGGGGGGGGGAAACTTACGCAGCGACTCAGTGATAGGAAAGGGTGAAGCTGCATTAGGGGAGGTGGGGTTGAAGGGCCTTCGGACCAGTTGTCTCTGGCTGAGGATTGGTTAGCCAGGGGGGGGGGCTTTCCTTTCCCAGGCGGTTTCACTCCCCCCTCCTTGGTATCTCTGGGAAGGCTGCAGTCGGGCCCCACTGGCGCCAAGTGGAGGTTTCTGGCCCCCACCGGGACGTGGGTGGTCAGTTCCCGGCGGCTCCCTTTGGCGTATCGATCGGGCCTCAGACTCACAACGGAGCTTGTACCACGACACCCCGAGGCGAAGTGGGGAGACGTGGGTTGCGTGTTAACCAGTCCAACAACCCACCGAAGTTGCCTTCCGCTTAGCAGCAGGTCCAGCTGCGGTTGTGGGGATCTCTCGACTTTGCCCTGGATCCACAACAAGAAATGGCTCCTGCGGGTTTGTCCTGGAACCCCCCCCCGCCCCCCCCTGGATGGGGCACGCTGGCAATTGCCAGGCTTCTTCTGCCGCCTCGTCCCAGGGGAAGACGGGGGTCAGGGTGGAATTGACCCCGCCAAGGCTGAGGATTAGTGTTGCTCAGAGGGGGGGCCCAAGGGGAGGGGGGTGGCAGAGCTGGGGGGGCTGGAGCATCTCCCCTGCCCCCACCCTCTTGCCCAGGAGTTGGGCAGCTCTCTCTGCTTTCCAGGGCTGGGAGCAGAGGAGGGTCTCCGCCTCCCCTCCACTGAGAAGGGAGGCTTACATTAAGGGAGCCCCCCACCCGCCAGGTGTTGGGGGGCAGCCCAGCCATGGATGAGCCTCCCTGGCCCGCAGCTGGGGAGATTTCCTTGCAGAGAGAAAAGGAGAATAATGCTAACAGCTCGTGATGACTGGGGAGGCTGATTGGCAGGTGTGATCCGCACTGGGGACCCTTTGAGGCCACCCTGGGGAGACTCCAGGCCTTCTAGCTTGGGACTCGGGGCTGGCCGGCCTGGAGCTGGGGGGCTTGTCACTGTGACCCCCATGT
The DNA here is from genome assembly GCF_900518725.1 of Notechis scutatus. The sequence continues at coordinate 291,960 of NW_020716865.1, forward strand.
AAGGTCGGGGGAGGGGGGTAGAACCCACCCAGGGGAGCTGCTGTGCATTCAGAGGCGTCCTGGTCTCAGGGATGAACCTGCAGGCCCCTCTTCCCCAGCCTGGCTCCCTTATGGCTCCCCAGTAATCCAAGCCTGCCTGTAGGGCTGGATCCCGCCCGGGGGGGGGCATCTTTCATGGGCTACCCACCCCTCCCTCGTCCCGTCCCAGGCCCTCTGCTTGCTCATCAATTCCTGATGGCGGCCAGCCCTAATCGGTTTCTAGGGCCCACTTAATATTCCCAGGGACATCAAGTGGAGGCCACTCAAGTCCTTTTAGCCAGAGCAGCCCCCGCCCCGTTCCGGCTGCCGTAAACCCCGCCAGTGGTGGTGGTGCCGCCGTAGAAGCCTCTGTAATTAAGGCCTCCCTCCCGCGAATCCATTTATAAGGCGAGGTTCCCGTGTGTGCCCAGCCTCTCAGCCAGCTCCCCTCTTCAATTAAGCAGCTGGGGATAATGGAGGCTTCCAAGGAGGGAGGGGGGAGGCGAGGGGCCCACCGCTTGCTGTTTCCCAGAAGGGACGCACAAAAATAGACAGCTCTTGCCCCTTTTTGTGCAAAGCCTGTACATGCTCACACACACGCACACGCACACAGACAAATAAAGCCACATGCATAGTTAATTGCGCTGCTCCGTTTGCCCAGAATTTCTGCACTGAAGCTAATAAGAGGGGGGGGGACACTAACATGGGGAAGGGGGAGGATTCCCACAATCCTTTTTGATGCAAGCCAGAGATAAAAGGGGGAAATTGCCGGCCAAGTTAATGACCGTAATCAAGCTAATCCCAGGCTCCGAGAGCCCCCTTCCCTTTTCACCTGCAACTAGTCCCAGAGGTTCTCCGGTCCACGTTCCCCAACCCCTCCTGGCCCAGGTGGCATCAGAAGCAACCTGGCCTCTGCAGAGGAAGTTTGCCCTGGGGTCCTTGGAGGACCCTTCTCTCTCCCCCCCCCCCCCCCCCCCCTCTGTGCCCCGGGGGCCCCGGGCCCCCCCGCCTTGTCTGGGGGGCTCTTTCCCCCCTGTTGGGGCCCCCCCCCCCCCCAAAAAAGGCAAAAGGACGAGGCTTCACCTTTTCCCCAGGTGGCTTGAGAAGCAGCATGGAGCCTTTGGGGGGAAGAGTTTGCAGCCCCCCCCCCCCCCCCCCCCCCGGTGATCAAATCCCCTCCTTCCATCAGGAGACCCAAAGGGGGAGATGGAGCAAGGCGGAAGGCCGCTTCTTTTTCAGAAAGGGGCAGCCATGGGCCGGTGGGGGGGGACACAACGGCGGGATTGGGGGGCAGCTGAAGGCGGCCGATTGAAAGGCCCAGAGCCCAACCGTCAGCACAGCCCTCCCGTTCCCCTGCCAGTGCATAGAGGCCCATCGCTCCCTGCCAAAGAAATCTTGGAATTTGTGGCTCTGTTGTCTTGGCCTTGTTATTCCTTCTCTCTAGAGCCGTTTTTTAGAACTGCCAATATTTTTCCCGTTTCCATCTGGAATTTCAGCAGCAAGACGCTTGTTTGAAAAGCGGGCCACGTCCCAGTGGGAACCCAGCCAGGAAGGCTCCCTGCCTCTCTCTCTCTCTCTCTCTCTCTCTCTCTCTCCTGCTCTGGCTCTTCCTTTCCACGTCTCTGCAGAAGCCGCGATTCCCACAGCCACGTCGGGCAGCGTGTCCAGCAGTGGGGAAGTTTGGGTCAACCTGCCCCGAGGGGTTCCGTCTCGATGGGTGCAAGAGCCGGCGCCGCGTCTCCCTGTGCCTGGCCCACCCTGCTCGGCTGCGGGGGGGGGGACACCCGTTCTTCTTCCAGCGAGGGGGGGGGGGCTTTGACTGCACAACTGTTCACCGATTTCCTCCCCCCATCCTGTTGAGGGGGGCAGCCTGCAAAACTTTGTGCTGGTTGCGGAAGGGGAGCTGCTCTTTCTGAAAAGGCCCCGTTTGAGTCTTTCCCAGGCAGGGACGCTTGGATCAGCCTCCGAGGCACCTTTGGGGAGGGAGGTGGGGGAGGGTGTATCCAGGTGTCCTTGTGTGAAGGAGGTGGGCCTTTTGGGGGGCAAGCCCCGCCCCTCCCCCCCCCCCCCCCCCCCCCCGAAAACACCGCCAAAGGCCAGCTGCAATTTCCCCTTCTCTACTGGCTTCCGACGCATCCCTGCACCCCCGGCCTCCCTCTGCTGCGGTCAAAGAGCATCGGAAATCCTTGCAGGATGCCCCCCCCCGCCCCCCCCGAGCAATGTCTTGCAAGAGTCACTGGTGTTGCCGCAGGAAGCAATAAGCAGGGGGGGGCTTTGTACCCATCTGGTGAATTGCTCTGCCTGTCAAATGGCTCCCCTTTGATTTCTGCCTTTTGATTTGGGCCTCTTTTAGCCAGGCTGCTGTTCTGCAGGGCGAGAAGTTGGACCAGCAGCCTTGCCTGGGAGGAGATACAAGTTGAGTCGGTCTGTCCATCTCTGCCTAACTGCCCAGGCCTGGCCTGGTGGGAGCTGGGAGTCCCTGGGTGATGAATGCAGATCACGTGCTCCAGAATGGAGTTTGGATGGTTTTTGAGGCAAACTGGGACACTCCACTGGGGCGTGGAGCTTGTGTGGAAATGAGACCTCCGGGCGCTCTCCGGGTTCTCTTCCACGACCCAGCCGAGCACCAGCCTCAGTCAGGGTCAGCTTCTCCCTCCAAGCATTTAATCGCTGCCCCCCCCCCACCTGCAGGGTTTCAGCACAAGACTCAGAGCAGCCGGGAGGTTGGTGTTGGAAGGGAGCGTGTGGCCTTCTCTCCTCTCCTCAGGCCGGGCTTTGGGGCCAGCTGGATGGAGAAGAACCAGTGGGGTTTCTTCTCCCCCAGAGGAGAAGCATCGGATGCCTGAAATTGCCCCTGAATCGGAAACGGTGGGCCTCTTTCACAAACAGGAAATGCACCCCCTTTATGGGCCCAATTGCATTAGGAGGCTGGGGAGGGGGGCCCCTTGGTGTGGCATTTCCTTGGCTGCCCCTTAGATTTCTCCCACGAGCCGCCGGAGAGACTGGGGGTGCCGTGCCTGCGGTGGGCTCACTGGAGCCCCAGCCGCCTCCTCTCCCCAGGCCAGAAAGCTGTTTCAGCCAGTCCTTTCCTCCCTGCCCTCCCCTGCCCTCCCCCCTCCCTCCTGTCTGTTAAAAGGCTGCAGGACTTCATCGTTGGGGCTTGGAATAGGTGGCCTCCAGGTCCTCTTCTCAGGTGAGGCTGGGTGAGATTGCAGGGATCTTATTTCAGATTTGGGCCCTTGGATGGGTGGGCTTGGAATCTCTGGCAGGTGGGAGAAATTGGTTCCCTCTTTGGGCTGGGAAGAATAAAAAGCTTTCCCTGAAACATTCTGAGGCGGCCAGAAAAGCACTTCTGATCCCAGCCGTGCAGAGAGCGAAGGCCTCACCGGCCCAGACAAAGTGGCTGGCTGCCTCTCTGAATTTTATTTTTTTTATTTATTTTGTCAAGTGATTATAAGATAACAGATATAAGTATAAACATAGTTATGCATACATGAAATGGGTACGTATAAGAAAAATAATTTCTTATATTCATATTATATAATTGATTATATCCAGGGTTGGTTTTCCTTTGACTCTGTCACTTCGGGTGGCTGGTTGCAACTTTAAAGGTCTGAAATATTCGGAGGGGGGCGGGCTGAAGTAAGGGCTCAGAAAGGACCCCTTCTCCAGGATGTGGTTGCTCTCAGTTTGCAAGCCTGGCACTCGATGGCTGGTGCGGCAAATGGCTCTGAATTCAGCTGAGCTGCGGCAGAGTAAGGGGCAGCTATTAATTCCATTCTGACATCTGGAAAGGCAGATCTTGAGGCCTCCCCTCCCCTCCCCTCCCCTCCCTGTCTTTCTAGCTCTCTGTCCTTCAGCCCATTGTTTTCTCACCATACAGGAAGGCTCCGCAGAGGCCAAGGAGGCCTGATCCCCACCTATTGATGGCCGAGCCAATCAATGCTATCTTCTCTTCCCATGCCTGCGCGCCCATTGATTTTTGTTGTTGTTGTTACCTCTCTGTTTATGTAATGTCTGAACTTTGCACAACTCAACCGTTTAATGTGCAGAAAAGGAGGCCCGTTGCCATGAAAACACGGCTCCCGATGACAGCATAATGCGGAGGGAGCCCTCTCTGCTTGGACTGCACTGAGCGCAGTTTAACCTTGATAAGTCAATAACTTTGTAGAAAAGAAAGCCGGATCTGATGGGGCTTTCAAGGCATTGAAGCCCGAGGAGAAAGGCCGGTTTTTTAATTCCCAGGAAATCTCTCTCCTCCGTGTGACAGCCCAGCAGAGCTGTGAAAAGAGAAAACACACTGCCCTTGTTGTGGCCCTTGTTGTGATTAGTCTGCTCTAGAAACAGCCAAGCCGAAGGAAGGAGGGGGCTCCTAAGGGGGAGGAAGGTGGGCCCTCCCTTCGGGGCAGGGAAGCCCAGGGTTACCAGGGGGCAGGGAGGGGTTGAAGCGGACGAGACCAAGAGCCAGAGGTAGTGCTGGAGAGGATAAGGGGGCTTGGAGTGCGTGGATTGGGGGGGGGGGGGGTGAGCAACAGGAAAAACCCTGACCAGTGAAGTGAGCGGAGCCTGTCAGAAACGCCAGGAGAAAATGAAATTTCAATCTGGGTTCAGAGGAAGCCCGAGACGGGGACGGGCTGCCTCCCACCTCCCTGCCCGGAACCGGAGCCCAGCATCGCGCTAGGAAAGACTTCGCGGCAGAAGCCCTTCGGCCGACCACCGCCTGGAGCAGCCCGGCTGGGGACGATGGGAGCGGCCTAAGGAGGTTGCGCTCCCATCGACGCTCGCAGAACTTCAGGCCGAACCTCCCTCGCGGCGCCCCGGAAGACGGACGCGCTGCGGATGGAGGGCGGCCGCCTGGCGGGGCCTGGATCAAGTGTCCTTGGGGACGCCGAGGAAGCCCCGTCCCACGCCCGCATTCCCCCCGCGGGGGCTCCCAGGAGGGACCCGGGCCGGCCGAGCCCACTTGCGAAGCCGGGCGCGTGGCTGCCGAGGCCCCGCCCCCTCCGGCGGGGGGAGGACGCTTCGTGGCGTCGCCGGGGCAACCCCGGCCCGGGGATAATGGGGGGCGTGGCCGGGCCGCGTGTGCCGCCCGGCGGAGGGAGCGCAGGAGGCGCGCGCGCTGCGCGGCTCAGAGTCGCCGGCGCCGCCGCGGAGGGAGGTCGCGGCTGGAGCTTCCGCTTCTGGAGCCGCCTCGGCCCGGCGCTTCGGGGGAAGAAGAAGGCGGCGGAGCGGCGTCCCCGTGGCTGCTCAAGCCCGCCGGCCGGAGACCGAGCCGCGCTCCGCATCAGGCCGGCCGCGACGGTCCCGGCCCGCTTCCTCCGCCGGGCAACGCCGCGCGGCCCCCGGAGAGCCGGAGCGCTGCCCCGGGCCGCCCGTCCGCCGGCTGCTCGGCGCAGCGCGGCGGCGGCGGCGGCGGCACACAAAGGGACCAGCCCCGCCGCCCCGCCGCCCTCCTCCATGTCGTCTGGGCTGCTCCGGCAACGCCGCGCGCGGCCCCGGCAGGATGTGAGCCCCGCTGGCGGCTGGCGACCCCCGCGGAGCCCCGGCCGCGCCGCGCCGCGCCCGGGCTGCCCCTGAGGATCGCGGCGGCGGGCGGCGTCTCCTGGCTCGGCTCCCTTCATGGCCGCGAGGACCCGGCGGCGGCGGCGGTGGAGGCGGCGGCGGCTGCTGCTCTCGGCCGAGGCGCCCTGAAGCCGAGCCGGAACCGCACCGAGATGGTAAAGCGGGCGGCGAGGGGAGAGGGCTGGGCGGGCGGCGGGGACATCGGAGACCGGGCCTGGCCGAGGATGATGGGCAGGGCAGTCTGGGCGTCTGGCTGGGACAGTCCGCCCCGGCCTTGCTCAGCCCTCCCGGTCCGCTTCCCCTGGGCGGTTTGCCCGACGGCCGAGGGTCTCGGGGGGGGGGGCTTCCTGCGGCTGATCAGGCCCCCCATCACGAGCAGCGGGGCGGGACGGGTCCCCAGCCGTTGCTTGGCTCAGGTGGGCGGGGGTCCCAAGGGCCTCTGGCTCCCGCTGGGTTGGGGCTGGTGGGAAGAGCGCGGGAGCGTCGGCCGGCTCTAGGAGTCCGCGGGTCTTGGCAGTCTGTGGCCTGCGGGCCGGTAGGATGTTTCCCCTGTGGGCCAGGTGGAGCTTGGAGGAAGGTTGACCGCCCGCCGTCCCGGCTGAGCAAAGTTATTGCCTCTGTGCTTCCTTGGGGGGCTTTCGGGAGAGGCCTCCCCCTCCCCTCCCCTTTGGGGCCGGCCCTCGTCTCCCACCGGGGCCTTCGGGGCACCCACACAAACTCGGATGGGGGGGGGGGCAGCCGTGAGGATCCCGGAGCCCGTGGAGGCTGCCCTGCTGAAGGGGCCGATTTCAGGAGGGAGGAAAACCCCCACCCACCCCCAGCTCCCACTCTCCCAGAAACCACCCCCCTCCCCAGAGTGAGGCTGGGGGGCAGTTTCTGCCTGGGGGGGCCCCGAAGGGCTTTGCAGGGAGATCCACTGGGGGGAGGGGCTTGCGGCCTTCTTGGGCGCTTTGGCAGGTGCTGCTGCTTCTGGCGGCAAAGGCACTATTCCCTGGCAAGGACTCCGCTGCTGCCCTTGAACCACCCCGAGCTGCCAGCTGCCCAGCCAGGGCACAAGGCTGCTTTCTTTCCCAAACGGGGAGGAAGAAACTTGGCTGCTGCCGGATGGCCACGCCAGGCCTGATGGATGGGGCTGGATGGGGCCGGGAGCCTCCGAGACCACTTATTTATTCCCCCGCCCCCCGCCTGCATCGAAGGGGTCCAGGCGAGGGAGGGGTCTGTGTTGAGGGAGCTGCTCCCTGGAGCCCCGGGAGAGTTTGGGCTGGGAGAAGGCGGTGCAGTCGGGATGGGGGTGGGTGCTGCCCTCACCCCAAAGCCTCTTGATCTGAGCAGTCCTGGGCCTTTCTGGTTTTAGCCTCCTTTGAGCCCAGATTCTGGGAGGCAAGCCGGATCTCCTCCCACCCAGCTGAAAACCTCGGTGGTGGCCTTGTGAAGCCCCCCCCCCCCAAGTTGGACCCAACCTAATCATGAAGGTTAACTCCCCCCAGGCCTCAGGGCCTTTCTACTGGCTCCTCCCTGGAAGGCGGCTTCTACTGACCTGGGACTTTGGCCCCTCCCCCTCCAATCTGCCTGGAGCTCCTCCTCCTGCAGGTGAAGTCAAGTCGGTGTCTGCCTCCCCTCCCCCCATTCCCCATCTGCTGTGAGGGAGGCTCCCTAGGGTGGGTGGGTGAACCCAGAGGCCTTTTCTCCGATGGAGAAGGCAGCATTCGGGGTCGGCGTCTGGGCACCAGAGTCCAGGGGTCAAGTTCAGGCTGCGGCTTTGGGACTCCGCCAGCGCCTCCTTGGGCAAAGTGTGTGAGGCGACGAGCGTAGAATAATGCGCAAGACTTCGCCCATCCCCCCACCTCTCTCCCGGCTTGCTTGGAAAAAAAGTTTTCGACTTTCAGACTTTGCAGGGAGTTTTGTTGGAGAGAAGGACAATTTCAGCACCAGCGCAAGGGACCTGCTCTTTGCCCAGGCCTTTGAATAAGAACTGAGATGATTGGGTCCCGTTTGATTGGGCCCGGTTTTAATCCCGATTGTGATGTGGATGCCCTGAAATGGGCATTTGGAATAGGACGGTGCCATATCGGTTGAATAAAACCAGCTGGTTTACCTGTAACTGCAAAGACCTTTTCCAGACGGACCAGGATAAAAAATTCTCTGAAACGTTAAAATCTGCACGCTTGTTAGTGTCAGTTCACTCAAGCAAGACATTTGAGCTGCAGCACTGGGAGAAATTGCCTGACCCGCCTTGGCTGGGATGCTCCTTTGAGTCCAAATGGTGAAAGTGGAGCAGCCTTGAGCCTGTGAGGGAATAATAACTTATTTTTCTTCTTCTTTTTTTTTTGGGTGCCCTACCAAGGGAATGACTTTTCCCCCTGGAATTTTATATATTGTCTGCCTGGTCAAGAACTGTGCAAGAAAGCTTGCACAATTGGCCAGCGCTTTGCTCGCTCGCCTGTAGGTCCCTGGTATTTTTTATCTTAACAACGGACCAGAAAGGATGCCTCGTCTCCTTTGATCTTGTTAGAGGCATTTACTGATCCTTATTGGGAGAAGGAAGTGCTGGGAATCCTTTGTGTCCTTCCTGCCTTTAAAAGCCTCCTCTCTTCTCTGCCTGCAGATCCTCGAACAGGTCAATAAATCTCCATTCTGCCGCTTTCCTCTCAGTTTCACGCTGCGAGATATTTCAAGTATAAAGAGGGAGCCGCATTAAAAATTTAAGCCTCAAAGCCACTGAATCTTCCTCCGTTACCCAAGGCTGCAGAGGGGGAGGGAGAGGGGAGGGTCATGCAGGCCCTGGGGTGGGGGTGGGGGCTGGATTCCACTTGGGTTGTTAGAGAGTAGGAGAGGGGTGGGGGCCGTTGTCCTGAGGGGAGGGGTCTGATTCTGCAACATTACTCACCCCTGGCAGGGTCTGTTTATATTCTGCTCAGTCTCTTCAGCTTTGCTCCGTTGTTTGGATCCGGTGATGGATGATGTGATGTCGTTCCCCTCCCACCCCAATTCCCAGGTCTGAGGCGCTCTGGGTAGGATGATACAGTTGGCTAAGGACTGGAGAAGCGTGTGTTATTGTTACCGTAGGTTGAGTCCATGCTCAAGTTCCTAGTCCATATTGTGGGTCTGTGAAAGATCAAAAGGCAACCCGTTGCCAAAGGTCCACTTTCAAATTGTGGATTATTTTTCCTCTGTTCTTCGCTCTGGAGAGTCCACTGTTTCCTAGACTGGCTCCTTCTGGGCAGAGATAAGTCAGGAAAAGCTTTGCGGTCCCTCCTGAAACTGCAGCCTGCACCTCCTGGCTGCCAAAGGCACTTTTGGGAGGGGGAAGGAAGGGGGGGCCTCCCTCCCCAGTAGAAAAAGGTGAGGCTTTAAGAGAATGTGGCCAGTTGCATTGTGGGTCTTTCCACCCCAGCCAGGGGGAGGAACCACTAGGCCTTGCTCCCTCCCGCCTTGGGCATTCTTGGGGAAAAGCTAACATCCACGCCAGGTAATTCCATGAAAGGGCGATGATTCCGCTCTGGCTAATGCCGCCCACAAAAGGCTTTATTACCTCCTCCTCCTCCTCCTCCTGGCCGGGCGAATTGCTTCTCTCCCTGGAGTGAGCCGGCTAAAGCTGGCTTTATTATGTTAACCTATTTGCGTGTCAAGAGCTATTGTGCGCCTGCCTATCGCTGTTTGTGCTTGCCTGGCACCACCAGGGAAGGGCAGGGGAAAATGGCTGGTCGCTCGGCCACTCCAGGGGCACCGCTGGGTTGCTAAGTGACTTGCTCCCCTGCGCGCCTTCCCTCCGGATGCCCTCCATAATTATCAGCCGGCTGACATTGGTGGAGAGCTGCCTAACACCCTCCCTCCCTCCCCCCTCCCCTCCCTTCCAGAGAAAGCAGGGCCTGCATACGGGGCTGCCTTGGCTGGGGGGGGGGGTTGGGGGAGGGGAGGGGAGGGGATCTGGACGATGATAAGGGACGGGCCCGTTCGTCCTCCCTGCGGACTTTGCCTTGCACTTGCACACCTTCAAGTGAGTCATTGCACGGGGCTGGCCGGCCTGGAGGGCCCCCCCCCCCTTTCTGAGTGAAACGCACCTCCCTCCCCCCCACCCCCCGCCCCCCCCCTCCCACCCCCCCCCCCCCCCCCCCCCCCCGTTTACTGTCACGGCTTTCAGGATGGAAAACCAACCCTTCCTCCCCTCCCACTGATCTCTCCTTACACACACACACACACACACACACACACACCCTGTTCCACCCAGCCCACCTGTGAGCCCTGCAGGAGAAGAGAAAGACCCTCCCTCTCTGAGGAGAACCGCGTTGGTGGGACAATTCAGGGGGGTCCCCCAGAGATGTGAGCTGCACAGAGACACTGAAAGTTGGGGGGCAGGCACACCCAGCGACTGAGGAGGAGGAGGAGGGGGGGATTCTGCCCCCTGCCGCCTTAGCCAGAGGGAAGGGAGGGGGCAGCAGGGGCTGCCTTGTCTCCCCTCCGCTTTGCGTCTGCAGTGTGCGGCTTTGTGTGTTGCCAGAGACGGCAGCGGGCGCTGGGGGGGGGGGGGGGGGGGGCCTGCGCTGAGCAGAGCAAGATGCGTGCAGGTGTTTGCTTGGCTGATTTAGTTATTTATTGCCTTTCCAAGGGGCTTTCTGTTCCTTCGACCAGCACAGCAGCTTCCGGTACGAAAAGGATGGGAGCAGCATTCCTGCAATTAAAAATCAGAGTTAAAATTAAACGTTGGAATACAATTAATCATTAAAAGCTTATTCCGCTTGCGGTTTTCCTATTCCATATAATTATCTCTACTCTTTCCAGGCATCCTTCCCACATCGGCTCCAGCTTGGTGCCTGCTTGCCTGCTTTGGATTATCAGCCACTCTCCTTTGGGGGAATCTGGTGGGAATTTCCCATTCTTTGTGGCCAGGCCTAGAATTTTTGAGAATTGGTCCAAACCCCACCTGGACCTCCAGGAACCGTCTCCTCCGGCCCCTCTTTCTGACAGCAACATCCGGCAGGAGCCAGGCAAGGCAGCCGCCTCTCCCTACCTGCTGGCTTCTGCTGGTGGATTTGATCCAAAGGGGAAATCTTGGGTCCTGGGATCTGGGGGGCGCGGGGGGGGGCTGTTTGCTCCAGGATGGGGTGATTCTTCCCTTCTGGGCCATCTGAGGAGTCCGGTTGGCTCCGTAGCTGCTGGCCAGACGGTCCATGCAGGGCAGGCCGCTCTCTTTGGGGCCTCTGAAATAGGGACCTGCGTTTCTGGATGCTCCGGCCAGCCAGCTGCGGCTGCAGCGTCTTCTGGGTTTTCCCGGCTTGGTTGGCTGTGAGTGACTCTGCCCGCCACCCTCGAGCCCTCCCCTTCCCACTCTGGGTTTGAACTTTGCCGACTCCCCCCCCCCCACACACACACACAGTCGAGTGGATGGAGATGCTTTCCCTGGCGACCGTCGGAGCCACACTGGCCTTCTCCAATCCAGAGCCACTTGCTGGGAATTGCCCTTGCACAGTTGGAGAGCCCCCTCCCCTTTTGGGGTCTCAGGGCTGCGGCTTTCTTCCCAGCTGCTGCCCCTCCCTTTCCCGGGGTCTCACGATGGCTCTTTGCTGGAGAGGCACAGAAAGGAACCAATTTATGACTGCTGTAAACAACCTTTCAATAAAAACAGGTTAATGACCTGAAACCGACAAGAGCCTGCTGGGAATTTTTTATTGCCTGGGAAGACAATATTGGTGCTTTTAAGCCCCCTCCCAGGGCCGGCTGCACTTGGCCCCCAGCCTTTCAGCCTCCTGAACTCCACACGCCCTCCCCCCCCCCCCCCGTAGCCCCCCTACCCATTGCCCTGCCGGCCAGATGCCGGAGGTCCCTGCAGGGCTGGGGTGAA
>NW_020716865.1:307882-321048 GCF_900518725.1 Notechis scutatus
CCTCCCTGCTCAGGGCCCACCTCAAAGCAGGGGTGGGTGGGTGGGTTGGGGGAGGCCTCCATCTGCCCCCCCCTCGAATGAAGCTGCTGGAGAGGGGCTCTTGGCCCTGTTTGGCTCGCCCCCCTTTGCTCCGGCAGACAGTAATAGGCGCAAATTGGCTGCCTAGAGACAGAAGAAAAGTCCCTTTCAGAATAAAAATCGCTCTTTTCAAGGTAGCTTCTTGGAAGATGAAATAGCTGGTGATGAGGAAAAGTGCCTCAGACTTCGGGTTCCTTTTCTTCTCCCCCCCCCCTTTTTTTTAGAGAAAGGCTGGTACAGATTCGGGAGGGGAATCTAGATTGAGATAATTATGTAGTAACGAACTTTTGTTGTGAAATTAGCATCTTAAGAAAGACGGTGAAAAGGGCTTTTATTCCTGAATGCTTCATTAGTACCAGGAACAGGATCTTGGCAACTCCAGGCGCCGGTTCAACAGGAGCAGCAGCCGCAGCCGATGGCTGGCGAGAAGGCCCAGTTGCCTCCGTCCGTGGGGTGTGCAGACTTTGGGGGACCTCTGCTCCCCAGGGAAGGCAGGGCCGAGGCCTCGAGGAAAGCCGGGGGGGGCAGGGGTGCCGCTGTGAGGACCAGAGCGGATGAGACCCTCTGGGTGGAAATGGAAAAGTTTTAGGCAGCTCCTTTCTCCGAGGGCGAGAAGCCCCTCGCTCGGTCTCTGATTTTGGGCCAAAGCAGCTTCTGGAGCTCCAGGAGAGGATCGCCTGCACGCCTTCCCTGTGCCAGGATGCCCCTCCTGGGTGAGAGACAGGAAGGAGCCACTTGCTGGTGCCCCCTTGGCTCATTTAGCAGCGGGGGGGGGGGGGGGGGGGAGGGAGAGAGAGAGAAACTCCTGTCGGTTGTTTTTCTCCAATGGGTCTCTGGTTTTTATTTGCAAACCGTTGGGTCTTTGGAGGGACCCCAGTGCCCCTCCCAAGTTGCTCACCTTGGCAGGTGTGGGAGCTCTTGCTGGGCTGCTGTTGACCATGGCCCCTGCCCTAAAATTGTCGCAACTCAGCCATCGATCACAGGCAAGACTGTGCCGTGTCCTCCTGGCACCTGGGTGCCCGCTGCCCTTAAGGGAGGCCGATTGTTCAGTCTTTTGAAGGCCTGCAAGCTGGCAAGAGAGCTCTGGGTGGGCCGCAAAGCGCCTGCCTGTGTTTGGTGCTTGGCTCTGCCATGCCGGCTGGGGAACTCTGGGAGTTGAAGTCCACCCGTGTTAAAGTAAACAAGGTTGTGAAACTCAGGCCTGGGAGCTGGGCAGGGTTGGTGGTCAATCGAAGCTTTGCTTGTCCAGTGTGCACAGCACCCTTTGACGCTGGAATGACGCTGCATGCAACTTCCTTCCCTGGCCCTGTGTGATGCTGGGGAGGGGTCCACTCCCCCTCCCCCAATTTCTGGCTGATGGACTGACCCCGTCCCTGTTCTCTGGGATTCCTTGCAGGGTCTTCTGGAGTGATGCCACCAGATTTGTCTCACCCTCTCTTCCGCCATGTTGGCCTGCCTGCAGAGGACCCAGAACCCACCGAGGCAGCCCCTGGGTTGTCCGAATAAGGCCCTGGAGCCACGCAAGGGTGAGTCACTCTGGGCCGGTGGCTGCAGCCAGGAGGGCAAAGGTCCAGCTGTTTGCAGCAGAGGCAGCCCCCACCCTTGTCCTGGTGGTCCCAGGCAGAGCAAGGGGCTCTCGGCATGAGTGCCACGGGGGGGGGGGCAGTACCCTGTTGCAGTTCCCCTCCCCTCCCTTCTAATACCCACTCAAGCCCACAAGGCTTTCTGAGATGCTGAGATGAGGGGGTGAGTTACCTTGATGTAGGTCTCCACAGGTCACCCGGCCAAGCACCTGTGCCCGGCCTTCTTCGTCTCTAAATCCAAAGCTATGATTAAATGTATATTTAATGAGCCGGGCTGACCTCTGTGGCTGCAAAGGCACATTAAGGTTCTCAAGTGATTATTGTGTGTTTTAAACAGGAGGTGTTTTTTCTTTTCTTTTACGATTGTTCTCCTTTGTGCCAGCGCTTTCTATCTGCCAGGGCACAGCCTGGGCTGGGCCGCGGTGGCTGCAGGGGCCCCTTTTCCTCCTGCCACTTAAGAAGGGGGTGAAGAATCCGAAGCAGCTGGAGATTAGGACGGCTTGTTTCTTAAGACCGTTTGAAAACGGCCTTCCATGCCCCCGGCTGGCACTGATCCTCTGTGGTTTGTGCCGGCCCAGCCTTCTCTCCACCTGGCGCCAGTCTCTCCTTCCCAGGAGGGTCAGGCTGGGTGTTTCCAAGGGAGGCTTTACCGGTTATCCTTCTGCCTGCTTTCATTTGTTTAATGCTGGAGAGGAGGATTTGAATTGAACTGCATACTTCATTTGGCCAAGTGGGATTAAACGCACAAGGAATTGGTCTCTCGGGGTGCATGCAACAATCATGGTCGTCATGCCAGTAAACTTTCAGACTTCCAGTTTTATTGAGCTGGGCACAGGCTGAGTTTGTTTGGGCCTCCCTCGGCCTGGGTTGGTTTCCTTAGCAAGAGGGAAATCGGATCTCTCTCCCCCTCCCCTCGCTTGGCTCCCCACCCCGCAAATGAAGGGCCAGGGAGCTCCCAGCCTGGGCATCTCCGTGATCCTTCTTCCCCTTGGCTGTTGCTTCTACCCACAGAGGAGAAGCTGTGCCAAGGGGCACCCAGGGGGCCGGGGAGGGGGGGAGTTGGTGGGGGTCTTTGCACTGAGGGGGTCTTGGGGGCATTGAGGAAAAAGGGGGTGTGTGTCTGTTTTTGTCCTGTCCTTCCAGATTGCTCTCTCAGTAATCAGGAACGAGAGCGCTTCTTAAAACTAGACATGATTTAGAAGCGCCTCTGATTACTTAATTTGCTCCCAAGTATCTCGGTAATTATCTTTATGGGCCTTATTTCATGTCCTTTGGCTTCCTTTCCGTCAGCATGAAATAAGTCGGCCACCCAGCACAGCCTGCCACGGCTGCAGAATCCCATTACGCACCCGGGCCGTTGATTAATTTCGGTATTAATTTTGCATGAAAGGTGTGCCTGCTAATATTTGCCCTCCTGCCTGTGCTGGAGCTACAGAAGAGAGTGACATTTCTCTCCCCCCCCCCCCCCCCCCCCCCCCCCCCCAAGAACTCCGGACCCCTCCCTTTGCTTTCTGGCACACTCGGCTTTGCACAGAGCAACCAGGCTGGCACGGCTACTTAGCAGGTTGATTCCATGGGCACTCTTCACCCACTGCCCGTGCCACGGCTGGCAGAGGGGGAAGGCCAGCAGCTTCTTTCCAAGCCAGGCCCATGATGGGCACAGCCCCCTTTCCAGAGCTGCCCAGCCAGAGCCCTGCCAGGCAGCCCTTCTGTCCTGCAAACTGGAGCCCCCCCAAACCCAGGGAAACCCAGCGGATTTTGAGACCTGACTGCAAAAATGAAGGGAGTTTAAGGAGAAGCGCCAGGAGTGGTGCTGTCGGCTGTGGGGTGACTCAGAACATCCGTCTTCTGTGCATGCAGATCGGCCTTGGCATTCTGCCCAAGATATGCCCACCAAGCACCTTGATGTAGGAGAAAGGGAGCTACCTCTAGACCCTCAAATTCTTATGTAGCCCCCTCCCCAAAGATTGTCATAAAATGTCTGATCGTTCATGAGACAGAGGGGGGGGGGGTGCTACTAAACGTGTACCGGTAAAGGAGAACGTTTGCAGCCCAGGCTGCTCTCTGGCCTTTTCTCGCAGACCTTCCATTACCCAACTAGGTAACATCATCAGTGCTAAAAGAGAGCGGAGTTTGCAGGGGCGGGGGGAGGAGGAGGGGGAAAACTTGGTGGTTTTCTGACAGACTCTGGTGATGAGGCTGCCTAGTTTGGGTCATGAAACGCCTGCAAGAAAACCGCCCAGCCCAGAGAGCAGCCAGGAGCCCTCAGATCAAGGGTGTCCCTGGCTCCTCTGGCCTTCCAGGGCTTCGGGGTCCTGTGGGGAGAAGGACCCACCGAGGGCCCCTGGGAAGGGGGCAGAGTGGCATAATCCTCCCTTAATTGAATTAGGGCCTGCTGCGGACAAGCCTCTTCTTCACCAAAGCACAACCACTTTCTTTGTGGGCAGACAAAGGACAATCTGTCCCATTGTGATGCAAACACAGCCCTGTTTCTTCCACTTGTCACTGCAAACTAAGCCTTTTACTTTTTAGTGGCTCAGAGCGAACCTCCTCCCCGGCTGGGTGAGCCCACCCCAAAGCCTCGACTAATCAAACTCAGAAGTGCCTGTGTGGCTGAGCTCCTCCTTTAATAGCCGGGTTGCCGGCAGGCGCTGGGCACCAGCTGAGGGAGCCAAGCGGTGGAGATGGTGGCCTTAGGCAAAGCACCAGCCTGTCCGCTCTGTTCCGGTAAGGACAGATACCCAGAGGGGCCTGGCTGTTGCCATGAACAGGGGGGCCTGTGGGCAGGAAGCATTTTGCAGCCGGGAGAGTCCAGGTAGCTGGAAGCAAAGGGTTTCGGAAGGGGGCCCTCGGTCCCCCTTGCAAGGCAGAAAGAGGGGAGCCCGATTCCTAGCGAACCAGAGCCTGCTTTTATTTATGAGTAAGCACAACTCTCGCTGCATGTCACTTTGGCCGCCATTAAGCAGAAAAGCAGCGAGTAAGTCAAATAAACGAATAGTAGTGATAAATATTCCCCGGGGGAGAAAGGGAAGGTTTGGGGAGCTGGGCTGGGCTGCAAAGCTCCCTGTGGATGAAGAGTGGAGGGTGGGCTGCCCTTGGGGGCTGGGGTGCTTAGGGTCTCGTGCCCAGCCGGCCCCCACCTACTTCCTCCGTGCATGCCCAGTGCCCTTCTGCAGCCTGGCGCCTTCCCCTCCTGCAGAAGCTCCTCCAAAGGGGGGGAGCAAGAGGACTTTCCAGAGGGAAGCTCCACTTTGGAGCACGTGATGGAGAGCCACGTCCACGTCCGGGCCTGAGTCCACGCCGTGTCACTTCCAGGAAGAGGGATGAGCGCCAGGCCGCAGGCTGCGTTGGGGGGGGGGGACCCTGGGGGGGGCAAAAAAGGTGGGGTTGGTTGGTTTTTCCGTCGGGGGGGGGGGGGGTCTATTTGCCAGATCCTTGAGCAGGTGCCCTACCCCTCTTGGAGGGACCTTCTGCCCTTGAAGTCTGCAAAACAGCTGAGCTGCACCTTTAAAAAGGAGCTTCGACTCGTTCCGTAACGCGATTTGTACCTCCATTTCCCCCTGGACTGTCCCAACTTGGTGGATTTGCCGTAGGTGCCACCTGCCCTTCAGCGGCTGAGTGGTGCCAACCTCGGTCTCTTCTCTTGCCAGACTTTTTATAAACTCATGGTGTTAAATTCCGAGCAGCTGACAGCCACATGTTGGTCTAGGCGAGGCGGAGGGTGAGTCATCCGAGTGAAGCCGTCCCCCTCCTGGGCCTTCTAGGAATCCTTTCAGGGTCTTGGGTAGAAATGCAAGCTTGCTTTGCTCGGGCAGCGTGGCACAAGGCCTGGCTTTGGCAGAGGCCCCGCTGGTACTCCGGGATTATTGGAAAACCTGTTAATTCGGGAGCAAAAATCCATATTTAATTGCTTCTCCGAGGAGATTCCTGTCTATTTCAGCTGGTTTTCTCTAAGTTGGTGCTGCTTGCCAGTAGTGCAAATATGAGTTTGATTTGCACTTTGCCCAGGAGTGAGGGGGGAGGGTCTCCCAGGGAGGGATTCGCAAGGTGGCTTTGCTTTCAAGCAGATTCCCCACTTCCTCTTCTTTGGGTGGGGGCCAGCTTTGAACCCCCGCAAAGCATCTGCCAAAGAAAGGGTCATTTTTCTCTGATTTTACTCAGCTCAGTTTCCCCGCTTTTGATTTCTGGGCTACGGACAGGTTATTTACCTAATTGGAAAAGGCCAGAGGCAGAAGACTTGGCCAGCTCTGTCCTCCTTCGCCCAGGTTCACTTCTCTCACACCTGATGTGCAAAGCACGGCTGATGGACAAGTGTTGCATGCCAGGGCAGAAAGTGAGGGTGTATCTCAGCAGCTAGGATCAGGGCTCTCGCTGGGGGAATTTGTCTGGCCTTTCGCAGTCTTGATTCTGCAGATTTTCTGAACCAGGGTTTCCAAAGTGGACCACTCAGCACCATCCTGGTCAAATGTCTGTCTAATCTTTTGCAACCACCCAGTGATGGAGCCCTCGCGCTCCATCCTTTGCGATTGTTAGGCTGCAAACGGAGTGGAAGCACCGCAGGGACCCTGGACTGACGTTGGGGAGGGTCCAGGCAGCCCCTCCCTCCAATCCTTTCCCAGGGCTGGACCTGAGTCCCCCCCCCCCCCCCCATCTGTGGGCAATTTGGGTGAGCCGAAAGTCCTGTTTTAGAGCTAATCTCATCAGCCCTCCTGATGGCTCCATCTCCATCTCCCTCTCCCGGATGTGCTCCCAGCTCTGAATAATATCAAAAGCCACCAGATGATTACCGTGGGCTGTGCATTTTTCCATTTACTGTAATAAAATACTGAAGAAACAAAACAATTTAAAATTCTAATAAAATCCAAAGCCCATCTTCGGCAGCCAGGATGATTCAATTATTTAGCTGTTATTGAATGCAAAGTCAGGGAAATTGAACAGCTTGCAAAGACAGAGAGGGGAATTTTTTGCTCCTGACGGGGATTTGGGGATCTTCCCCCCCCCCCCCCCCGAAAAATACGAAGAGATGAGCTGAGATGGAGACAGGAGGAGCTGATGGTGGAAATGAAAACGCCTGCCTTCTCCTCTGATATCTTTCCAGGGGGGGTTGGCTTCCTGAAAAAGAAATACAAATTATAAATATATATATATTGTTACTCTTGCATTTTCCTTGCTGAAAGCCTCAAAGCAGTCCACAGAAAGCAAAAGCAAATTGCACAATAACATACTTAAGTTGAAACAAGAGAAGATTCCGTAAACAGGCAGTTTGGAGGATTCTGGATGGCTCCGAGCTCCGTAACTTTGCACTGCAGGTCACTTCAATGTGCTTTTAAAATAGGTATCACTTTAATTAGAATGGATTAAATTGGGTCTTAACTCAAGCTTTTTCTAGGTCAATGAGCTTATGAAATGACTTCTTTTTTCTAAAAAAGAAGTATTTAATCTTTAATGTTGCAGAGACTTCGACCTGTTTCTTCCCCATTCCACACAAGCCTATATACTTGTTAATGAAAGATGTTAAAACATTTTAAATTCAATATGGCGTAGATTGGAGACCAGCCTCACCCCTGTTTTAATACCTACTGAGGATTTTGAAAGGTTGAGGGTTTTTCTTCTTCTTCTTCTGACGATTCTTCACACCTATTTGGGCCTGGTTGCTTTTCAGGTTCAGCTACCGAAACGCCCCCGACTGTCTTTCTTTGAAAGGCAGGACAAAACCAGGCCGTTCATCTCTATCCGCTTTCTCATGTGCTATTAGCAGGATTGGAAGAGTGTATATTTTTGAAAAAAGGAGTCGCTCTGAAAAAAAGAAGAAGCCGGTTGGGGAACTCTGGAAGGAGGCGGCATTCTGGCCACTAGAAGCCCCCAGACCCAGCCTAGAGGGCAGGTGGGGGGAGGAGGGCTTCAGGAAGAGCCCCCTCCCTCCCTGTGGCTGCCTTGCTCCCGGCTGGCCTGGCGGAGGGCAAGGGACAGGCCAGCAATGTGGGCCAGTGGCAGCGTGTCAAGGCAAGAGTGCGGTGGCACAATGGCGAGGGTGCCGCGAAGGAAGCAATTACAGGCCGTTGGAAAGCAGTAATTACTGTGGGGGGGGGGGGGGACGGGGGGGACGCTTGCCAAGCCGAGCTCCAAAGCGCACCAGGAGCCCCACGGAAATTGGTTCCTCTGTCATTTTCACAGCAGGCGCTCAGCATCCCCCCAAGAGGCGACCGCAGGGGGAATCTGCGGCTTGTGCTCGGCAGGCTCCCTCCTCCTCCTCCTCCGATCTGTGAGGGGTGTGTGGGGCATTTTCTGCCCCCCCCAGAAGCCAAAGGCTGGGGACCCACCTGCTCTGTGATTTTGGGGGCACAAATGGGGGGGGCAGAGGGGGGAAGGTGGGCAGGTGGCAACTGCAGGATGTGCCTGGTGCCTCTCTCCACGTAGGCTGCTGTTTCCCTTCTGTGCAGGCAGCCCCTTCCCCTGCTAACCCTCATGCCAGGAGCCATCCTGTCAGCGGCCCCTTAGTGTCACGGTTCCTAGAGCAGGGTCATCACGGCCAGGAGCACCGAAGGGCCCTCTGCCTGCCTGCCTGCCTGCCTGGCTGGGAGAGGATTTCAAAAGCCCCCAAGTTGCTCCTTCTGGGTGCTGGCAGCTGTCCCCCCCTTCCAAGCCTTGCCCTTGGCAGCCCCAGGGCACCAGGCCTGGCCTGCAGGCACAGCAGAGGGGGCACCGGCTGTGAATGGCATCCCCTCTGCTTCACTTGCCTGGAGTGGGGAACGGAAGCCGGACTGGGCTTTTGCAGGGGCCCCCTTTCCGCCCGAGAAGGGTGGCACACGGGTGCTTCACGCCTCGCCCCTTAATCATGGGTTTCCATTAAACCAGCCGTCATTGAAAAGCTACGTTGGCCAGGCCTCCCCCATGCCATTCACGTTACGGGCTTTTTACAGGTGTCTGGAATGAGGATTGTTATTAACCAGGCTATTAAGTCAATTAAAACGTCGCCCTTCGAGCTGCGTTTAATGTAGCCGCTGGCAGAGAAGGGAGGGGTTGCTTTCCTGCCACAGCACAAGCGGGCACTGCCTTGGTGCCCAAAGTGGGTGGGCGTGGAGATAGGGGTCCGAGAGTTGGCAAGCGCAGGGGGCCTCCCCACGCCTCTCTTTCCCTCCCCCCACCATTCCCAGAGCCTTGGGAGGGATGGGATACACATGATTTTACGCCGTTTGGCATTTCAGGGCTTGAATCCTGCCCCTCAGCTGAGACAGTTGGAGAGCAAGTCTTGCGGTGTTTTGTTTCCCTGGACTCTTTGCAAATCCTTTTGCTATTTACTTTTTAGTGGCTTTTTTCCTTCATGATCACAAACTGCCTCTGCTGCCTTTGAAGGAGCAAAGTGGAACCTCGCTTGGTTTTGGAAAGTGGCAGACAGGCTATTCTGGGCTTGCTTTCAGAGGCGAGGGTGGAATTGTCAGGGAGCAGAAACAGGATTTTTCATCAACACCTGCTTTGACAGACTGGGGGGGGGGTTTGGGGGGGGGGGGGGGGGGATTTGTCCAGGCCTGCAATTCTCCCTTATTCTTTGCCTTTCTTCCCCTCTTCTCAGCCAGACCCTCTTTTCCCGCCTCTCTTTTCAGAGGGGGCCTCTTCAAACACCTAATTTATTCAATCTATTAGATAGATTTTGTAGATTTAATCATTTTCACAGTTGGTGGCTCATTGGATACTCAAGATAAACTCCAAATGGAAGCATAATGGAAACAACAAATGAGTTTTCACACCAGAAACTAGCTCAAGAAAGGAGTTTGAGAGAGGCAGAAGCCATATAATCTCCCTCTCTCCCTCCGTTCTCCTCCTCAGAGCCGTCTTCTGCTGACTACAGTAGGTTACCACAGTTAATTTCACCAGTTTTGTTCATCTGTAAAATTGCATAAAAGTGACATTTTTGTGCTCATTATAAGAAGTGCTGATTTATAGCGGGTAAATGGATTTTTTTTCTTTTTTTTTCCAACGGAGCTCTCCTAGTGCCACAAAGCACCCATGAAATTGCTTGTGTAATACGGTTTAAATCCAGCCTTTCAGAGCCGCGCTTCCTCCCTCCCACCCGCCACCTTCTCCTACAGAATTGCCGCCCCCCCCCTCCCAAAAGGCTTCCAGGGAGACGATCTTTCAGAGCAGGGAATCTGTTTGGGAGAAGGGAGACAAATAGGCTTCAAACAGAGTGAAGGGGAAAGACGGTGTGTGGACTGTTTCCAGTGACTCTGGTGCTCAGCAGAGCCTCCCCAAGCAGGGGCAGACTACCAGAGGGGAAAAGAGTGGAGCCGCCCAGCCTTAGTGGCTCGGCTTCTAACCTAGGTTTCCTGGAGGCGCTGGAGAGATTGACGCAATTTGAGGGGGGAATTTACTCCTGTGGGTGCAGTTGGGGCTGCCAGCTGAGCCAAGGGATCCAGTCTGGAGGGTCCCTGCTTCCTCCCAGAACTGGGGAAGGGAAGAAGCGATGTAAGCTGAATGGGCTGGTTCCGCTTCCCCAGGGTCCTTGGCGGGCAGGAAGCGCTGTCCCTGGATTACCCAGTGAGGACGGAGGAGCCTTTGGGGGGTTTCTCGCCCTTGGCACCCATGGGGGGACTTCAGGGCCCAGAATCCCTCAGCCAGCCACAAAGTCCATCCCTCTTAAACTTGCCAGCCTGAATGGTGCAGAGAGCGCTCTAGTGACCTCCACAGGTGTCCACAGGCATGACAGCATATCACACCTCTTCCTGGTCTCTCCTAGGTGAAGCCATGGCTCCCATCCGTTCCCCGCGATACCCCAGCCCGGCTGAGCTCGACGCTTATGCCCAGAAGGTGGCAAACAACCCTCTCACCATCAAGATCTTCCCCACCAACATCAGGGTCCCCCAGCACAAGCACCTTAACCGGACGGTGAACGGATACGACACGATGGGCCAGCGCTACAGCCCCTACCCTCTGCACGCCAGCAGCTACCAGGGCCTCCTGGCCGTCGTGAGGGCATCTGCCAGCAAAGGGGCCGTGAAGAGTGCCGAGGGCAAGCGGACTAAGATGTCCCCTGCCCATGTGGCCGTGGCCCCCTACTCCCTGGCGAGCACTTTAGCGCCTGGGCCATCCTGCGCAGCCCAGCTCGGCTATCCTGGTGGCCAGAAGCAGATGGAGGCGCCCGTCCCTCCCAACGTCACGGTGGCCGGCCGGAGCTTGGTGCTGCCCCAGGCCAACCTGCCCTCCATCCAGAACATCATTTTCCAGATCAATCAGCAGTGCCAGGCCCAGGCTGGGCAGCAGCTGTGCCAGGGGGAGGCGGTGACCAACCCCAGCACGGCCAAGCACGGCACCGCGGGCAGCTTCACCACGATGGCTGCGGTGGGGGCAGCAGTGGCCTACACGGGTGCTGTGTTGCCGGATTGTCGGAAGGGCGCCGAACTGGTGACCGGCTCCAACCCGGGCAGTGGCCTGGCGGGACCCAAGCCGGGCCTTTACCCAGACAGCATGGATTACCTGCTGTGGCAGCAGAAGCAGCAGCCGCTGCGGATGTATAGTGCGGACAGCAAGTCGCCCGAGGTGTGTGCTGGGGTCTTGCGCGCCTACCCGGTGAACGGGGCGGCCGCCGCCGCGGACAAAGTAAGCTCTTCGCCCTTGAACTGCGTGGGCGTGCATGGGAATTTCTCGGTGGGGCAGTACTTCGCCCCTGCCTGGAACAGCGTCTTGGTGACGCCCAACAGCAGCGACTGCTACCACCCCCAGGAGCTGCCCACCGGGCCCCGGGACCTGCCTCCCTCGGAGGGTCTGCCGAGCAAGGCCGCCTGCAACACCTCCATCCTCAGCAGCAGCCTGCAGTCCCTGGAGTACCTGATCAACGACATCCACCCGCCCTGCATCAAGGAGCAGATGCTGGGCAGGGGCTATGAGACGGTCTCCGTGCCCCGCCTCCTGGACCACCAGCACGCCCACATCCGCCTGCCCGTCTACAGATAAGGGCAGAGGCGCCCCCAGGCCGGCTGACCAGGCCCAGCGTGGTCTGTGCCGTTCAGGAAGGGGTCAGGCGGCTAAGAGTGGGAACAGGGAGATTTTGCTGCTATTCCGGGGGTGCCCCGGGGGAGGGGGGAACGGGTGTGTGCCTGCCTGTGGGCATTGCCAGCCGGACTGCCTGGGAAGGCCCCCCCCCCCCCTCTTTCGCGGGGGGGGGGGGGGCTTTTGAAATGCATTGTGATGGGGGGAGGGCAAGGAAGGGCGCAGACTGCCCCCGGCCCCTCCCGCTAATCCAGGAGGCTTAGCGATTCTGCCCGCTTTCTAGATGAAGTCTGTAACTTGCACTGTTTCGATTTAAAGCTAATAATTGGGGTTGGGGGTGAAGGTCTGGGGGGGTCTAAAGAAGGGAAAAAAAACACTTGAAAACTTGAAGTGACTTTTTTAAGTTTGAACCTGCTGTACAGTTTTTGGCTGCTATAAGATGGATTTTCCCACCCCTCCATCACATACATCAGCATAACCCCAGGAGATTTCTGAATTAAAACATTATTATTATTATTATTATTATTATTTCATTTTTAAATGGCCGTATTTCATTTCATGACTTGTCTGAGTGTGAGAACCAGGAAGGGAGACCAGAGCGGTGCGGAGGGGGACGGACCTTTGCAGAAGAGAGGCTCAGGGTGGAAAAGGGGGGGCGGGTCTTCGGTCCTTTCACTTTCATCCTTGCTTGGATTCCACCTCTGGAGCATCTGGCTGCAGACGCCTGGGTCAAGAAGGGGGGGCAGTGAAATCCTCTTAAGGGTCCAGGGTCGCCCCCTTGGGTGCCCCCAATCCCCAGCTGGGGTCTGGACACTGTGCCCTTGCAGGCCGGAGGGATGGAGATGCTGTGCCAGGGCTGCCAGGAAGCAGGGGAAGAGAAGCTGGCTGGCTCTGTGTGTGTGTGTGTGTGAATTGGCCATTCCAGCCCCCGAGAAAGGGTCATCCCTCTTGCGCTCTCTTCCTGCCCAGGCTGAGCTCGAGAAACATGGGGACCCCCGAGTGGGCGGTGGGCTGCCCGAGTCCGGAGCCTCCAGTGCCCTGCAGCGTCTTCAGCTGCGGCCTGTCTCAAGGGGGTGGGGGTGGGGGGGTCCAGGCTCTTAGCGTTTTGCATACTTTAATTTCCACCTTCAAAAGAGAACGAACGAACGGCGGCCAACGGAAAAGCCTTCCTTTTCCTCCACAGGTGCCCTGCCGGAATTGGGAGTTTGATGCCAGGTGATTCCCAGGCATTTCAGATTTTCCCTGTGGGAGAGAGGGAGGGGGGGGGGGGGGGGGGGCTCCAAATGCAGAGGTACTGTGTCCTTCACCACCTTTTCCAGCACTAAGTGCATTTACAAATAAACTGAGAATGTGTTTTTATACGAAAAAGCAACCATTATATTCTACTGTGAGAAGTGAGCTCGGCACTGTATTGTTTTGAAAATGAGAGAAAACGAAAAGCTTGGGGGAAAAAAAAACAACCCCAGAATCCTTGTCTCCGAATGTCTGTCTTTTTTTTCTGCCCCCACTTCCCCCCCCCCG
>NW_020716865.1:328840-346929 GCF_900518725.1 Notechis scutatus
GGGGCGGAATGGTGTAGCCCAGCTCCCTGCTCGGGGGGGGGGATGTGTCCCCCCTGCTTTGAAGGCCTGCCTCAAAGTGGCTGCATCTCTTCATCCGTCCCTGGAGCTGCCAATCCGAATCCTGCAACGTTCCCAGGCTGCACCAGGGAAAGGAGAGAAGGAGCCCCCTTCTCCCGAAGAGACCGACCCCTTGGAGTGAGGGAGGGTGACCTGGGCAAAAGGGCCAGCTGAGGAACCTGGGGCTCCCGTTAATGCTTGTGGCTGAACCCCCCTGCACCCCCTGCGTCTCATTCCCTGCCCTTCCTTGGCCCAGAGAGAGAGATCCTGCCTGGCCTTCGCCCTCAGGAATAGAATAGAATGGGACAACAGAGTTGGAAGGGACCTTGGAGGTCTTCTAGTCCAACCCCCTGCTTAGGCAGGAAAGGGTACACTACCTCAGACAAACGGTTATCCAATCTCTTCTTTAAAAGACACCCCCCCCCCACATTTTCCCTTGTACAGAAGCTGGGATCCTGGATTGGGGGGAGCCCAGTGTCCTTAAGCAGGGAGGAGGCTGGCTCTGCCCTGCACCCGGGACCCGGGGAGGCTGGGCACAAAGAGATCCTCTATTGTGATTCACAGCAACGGGCTTCCGGCCTCTTCCACGTCTTCCTAATTTCCAGAGCCGAGAGTGCGGAGAGGCCTTGGCGCTCCTCGGAAAACAGCCGCAGGGACTGAAGCGGTTTGGAGGAAGAAATGAGGAACGCGGAGTTCCAGAGCAAATGGGGAGGAAGTGACGGGTGGGAGCGGGGCTGGGAGAAGAGGAGGCCAAGCCAGGCTGGCTGGGTCGGCTGGGGACAGAGGAGCCCAAAGTCCCGATGCGTCTCTGGAGCAACCAGGAAACCCCTTGAGACCACAGATAGGAGCCTCCTCACTAAAGGCGTTTCTTTCCCGCAAGGAAGCCTGAATGGGGAACATCTTTGCGGGAACGGAGCGTTGGGGAAAGTCCTGAGAACTTCAGGCACATCAAGACTCCGAGCGAAGCTGAGCAGCTCCTCAGGGCCCCGGAAGTCCAGGCAAAGCTCTTCAGAGCAGGAGGGGGAGCTCTCCTCCTCCTCCAAGATCAAAGGCCGACAAATGAGTAGTTGGACAAACAAGGGAGAAGGCGGCCCCCCCCGGCAAGCAGACCCCCCCCCCCCCCCGCTCTCTGGCCGGGCTGGCTTCGCCCAGCTTCCATTTGCAGCCTCACCGCAAGGAGCTTCCTTGCCAGCCCCATTGGGAGGGGCGCCCCCTTCCAAAACAGGAACCCTTGTCTTATTGGGGGCTTTCCAGCGCAGGAAGCCCGGGGTGTGGAGGGGGCTCCAGTCTCCCCAGGCAGAGGGAGGCGCGATCCATCCCGGCTCGTCCTGCAGCCCCAGAGGCATCTGGGGACAATCAAGACGGGCCTGAGCTTGGCCGGAAGGCGCAGTTTGTCTCCTCTGATGTGGTTGTGTCGCTGGCAGCGCTGGGGTCTCCGCCCTGCCAGAGAGTCCACGGAGCACAGGAGTCCTCTCCAAAACGCGTTCTGTCAGTCTTGGGAGGCTGGAGGGCGGGGGCTGTGTAGGCCCAACCTCCTGGCTGTCCTGCGGCTGAAGGGTTTGGAGAATTCCACGGCTCAAAGGATTAATCAACATGCCCAAACAGGGCTCCATTGGGGTCCCGGAGAGAGGGGAGACTGGAGATCAGCCAGCAGAGCCCAGCGCCTGGTCTCCTTCAGTTTCTGTTGCACCCCTGCATGAATCCCTGGTCTTGCCTCCTTCAAAAGTGGTGCTGTTAGGGGAACACCGTTCTGTCCCACCCAAAGACAGAGCCAGAACTAGATCCGTGGAGCTCAGGAGTGGATCTCCATAAAACACGGGGAGTGGATTCTGATCCTGCCCAGAAGAAAAGCGCTCCTGCAGGGCCAGGCCAGTTTCCTTCTGTAATTGCTCTGCCCCTCGCGGTGTGGAAGGGACCCTGAAGGGCAGAGCCAAGATCTCCGAGCGGGACAGAGGGTCGGGGGCTCGCCTGCATCGGAGCTGAAACCGGACAGGAATCTGACTTACGCTCTTAAGCGCCGACACTCGCTACTCGGGAAGAGAGCCCATTTCCAAGACGGCGGGACCACATTCCAAGTGGGGGTGGGGGGTGGGGGGTGTCACCGACGGGCCCCTTCAGCTGGGGGACTGGGGGGGGGGGGGGGCGCACGGGGGAGGCTCTCTTAAGCCACGTTGCCCGTTTGAGTGGCGGCGAGTTCTTCAGTTTGTGTCCCGGACTGCAACCAACGGTTCTCGCCGGGAAAGGCACCACAAGAGCGAATCCCGCCTCCCCAAAGTCCGGCACTGGCCTCCGAGGCTGGCCCGGATAGGTGGCCTCACAAGTGCCCAAACCTGCGCCTTGCAGAACGCCCCCGTTTAATCTCTCTTCTTCCGACCCCGAAGGGCTACAGAGGCAGCGCCTCCCCCAGTCGGGCTCTGGAGGAAAGCGCCTGGGGCTCTTTGGACTCCTTTAGCTGTCCTGGCTGGGGATTATGGGCGCTCGAGTCCCGGAGAGCTGGAGGGAGAGGTCAGGGCCCGAGAATCAGAAGCAGCCGTCAAATGGCCCTTCCTGGAGCCGCCTTTCCTGGACGTGTCCAGCGGGAGCCGGAGGGGGGGGCAGCCACGCCCTCCCCCTCCCGACCCCACCCCAGCCCCTTCCTCCCAGGCCGGACGTGCCCTGCTCACCTCAGCGCCGGGTCCCCAGTCTCACCCGCCGAAAATCCCCCGGCGCCGCACAGGCTGCTCTGGCTTCAGCTCCCGCGGAGCGAAGGAGTTCAGGCGCCCCCGAGCTGCCCAGATCATCCTTGCGGAGACGTCACTCACCAGACCCCCCCCGTCTGTCCTGGGGGGGAGACACTTTCGCTGGAACGCTCCAGGTGTTCTCAAGAGCAGCCACCCCCCCTCCCGCTTTCACTGATGGCTCCCCTGGAACGCCCCCCCCCGAAACCTCAGGACAAGCCCAGAGACAGGCGAGGGTCCCCTCTCTGGGGGGCTGTGAGGAAGGAAACCCCTCCCCCAAAGCAAACCAGACCAAACTTGCCGGCTGCCTCAGAAAGGATCCCCTGCAGGTGGGGAAAGGAACAAGGCGTGGCATGAGGGCGTCTTCTTCCTGGAAAGGCTTCCAAAACTTTTGTGCGCACACCCAGCTCTTCACTGCCTGTTTGTTACCGGTACCTGGCAAAAATAAATGGCCAACGGTGGAGCTCAGGCGGGGCTAGAAAGGGCCTTTTAACAGCTTCATTATTTTCTTCCCCCCTTCCTGCCGAAAGTTGCAAGCAGGTGGGCAGAAAACTGGCAAGGGATTGAGAAGAGGAGTAAACGTTGCAGCCCTGAAGGGGGGAGGAGAGGGGGGGGTCTTTAAAATCATCCTGTGTGAGGAGCAAATAGAGAGGAAGGATTCCGACAGGTGTAGTCTCCAAGGACAGGAGAGCCTGGGCGCATTTCCCCAAGGGGACCACGGAACTCCCTGCCACAAGGGGTGGGGGCATCTTCCCAGCCACTCTGGATTCTTGCTGGACAGGACAGGACTGCAACGCCCAAAGGCTGAGAGGCTTGTGGGGAACTACCATCCCTCCTCTGGGCTCCTTGGATGAAGGGCCACCTTCCCATCCATTCTGCGTCTCTGGGCCTGGCAGTTCTCCCCTCCCTCCCCCCTGCCCCGCTCCCTCTGGCTGGGCTGGTGGCTTTAGCAGGGGGCAGCCAAGGGCTTAGATTTATGCTGGAGGCAGGAATTTTTCCGGCCAGCCTGAACAGGCCTGGCTGCACCCCTGACCCAGGGACGACAGGAATGCCAAGGAGCTGATGGGGGGGGGGGGGGGGAAAGGAAAGGGGGGGGGGGGGGGGGGGGGGGGGGGGGGCCTTGACACAACACTCTGCTGGACACCCTACACTGTGGGTAGAGGAACAGGACTGGTGACTGTTCTGAGGACTCAGCCCCCCTGCCCCTCCAACCCCAAAGGGATCCTCCCCCCCAAATTCTTCTTTCTGCAAAACCCGGGGGGGGGCTGTATCTGATGACCCCTCCCTCCCTGGGTGTGGATGAGGGGCAGGGGTTTCTCCCCACCCTCCCCAATTGTCTGCCAGTCCAACTGTTAGGAAAGGCTGCCCCCTGCTGGTGTGGTGCAGCCAATTCCAGCTTCCCAAAAATGCCAGCTGGGAGTCCAGGTGCCCTGGAAATTGAGCATGGTGGGCAAACCCCCTTCCTAAGACGCCCACCGTCTCCTGGGTGCAACAGGACCAACGGAGGAGGGTGAGTTACCTGCTTCTCCCTTCAGGTTCACAAACATGGAGTTGCAAATAAACACAGGGGCTACCAGGCTGCCCTTCTCAAAATAGTTTGGGTGCATCAATTAAAGCAATATTTGTCTACATAGGACCCAAAGTAGGTGTCCTAAAGCTCCCAACACCCACACCCAACCTCCACAACCCCCAGCCAGTGTGGTTTAGCTGCCCCTCCCCCCCCAGTCTTCTTTGGGAAAGCAAAAGAAATTGCACGTCTCTCTCATAAAATTTTATTTCAGCTGTTGGGCTTCCTAAAACCCTCCACAGTAGGCATCAAGCGGTAGCAACACCATTAAGGCTTGGCATAGATTTTATGCCCCAGAAAATGACAGCAAGTTTTAAGCTGGAGTCCGTTCCCTGAAGAAATCCGTTGTGCAAAGAAGCCTCGTAGATGTTCACCCAAAGAGTCACTCGGAAGAGTCCCTGAAGTCCGGCCGCGCTTGGCTGGCTGGTTCCGCTCTCCAGAAACCAGCCAGGCTGTCAGGTGAGGCTGAGAAGTGAAAAGGCCACCCAGAGGAAGGCAAAGGAAGCCCACCGTGGCCCCACTGCCAGAGGCCGCCTCCCGAGGGCCGAGGCTTCCTGGCTTTACAAGCCCTCCTGGCACGGCCCGTGGGGTGTCTGGGCACTAGCCAGTCCTGGGGCGCAACTGGTGTCTTGGTGCGCTGTCCAAAGCTCGGAGGAAGGCAGGTTCTCCCTGGCAGGCAGCCCCAGTGAGCTGGTCAGGGCTGCTGACCCCCTTTATGTCCCCAGAAGGAGAAAGGCCATTAGAGAAACACCACAAAAGAGCATCAAAGCCCCTCAGCTGGGCCTGAGGGGAGAAACCAGCTGCTCGGCCTCCTAGAACTGCTGCAGATCTTTGGTCTAGGTGACCTTGAGGGGCCCCCGAAGGCACTTGCTGGGCTGCAGAGGGAGGGGAGAAGTGGGCCCAGGCTAGCAAAGGGGGGTGGGGGGAGGGCCTGGTCAAGCTTTGTAATCCAGCTCTGCGTTCATTTTTGCGTACATCTCGTAGACGGTGTCGAGGATGGGTGTTGCTTTGGACAAGAACTGGTGGATCTTCTCCAAGGTCTCTTCTTCCTTGACCTCCTTGCCTTTCTCCAGGGCCTTCAGCAGGTCTGACTTGTAGGGGAGGGCGTAGACAGAGCCCTGGGGAGGGGAGCCAGTCAGTGGGCGGCACCTTCGGCCTCCCTGCCTTGGCCGGCCTTGCAAACAATCCCCCCCCCCCCCCGCAGGGCCAGAGCGTTCGGTCCTAAAGGCCCCCCAAAGCCTTTGAAGAAGGGGGAGGGCAGGGGTGTGCCCCCAGCTTCCCCAGGCAGGCTGGCTCTCGGCTGGAGGCCCCCCCTCCCCCTCCCCCTCGGGGCCTCACCAGGAAAAGCTTCTGCAGCATCCAGCCGTGGTACTTCCTCAGGGCCAGCTCGTAGGCCTTGATGGCGTTCACGCGGATCAGGTTTGGGTTGTTCTTGTCCTGCTCTCCATCGCAAAGGCTCTGCAGCAGGGTCTGGATGAACCTGAGTCCCCTGGGGGGGGGGGGGGGGGAGAGCTTCTGAGAGGCTGCCAGTGCCCTCCCCCTCGAGCTCCAACCCCCCCAGGTCCTCCAGCCGCCCC
This sequence comes from Notechis scutatus, assembly GCF_900518725.1. The sequence goes on from NW_020716865.1 coordinate 334,759, forward strand.
TCAGGAGTAGAGGGGGCTTTGCGGTCACCCCCTCACCTCTTCAGCCACATGAGGGCCAAGGTGGCCCCCACTTTCGGCCACGCCGACCCGTGCATTTCCTTCTCCGCTTCCAAGATGTTCTGAAGGGTTTTGAACTTGGTTGGGTTTGATTCGTAAACCGCCCGTATTTTCTGAAATTGAGCCAAAAGAGAATCCTAAATTTGACCCAGGGGTGGTTTGGGTCCAGCTGGTGGGAGGAGGAGGGGGGGGTTGCAGGGGCCCCTTCTGATTAGCAGCGCCCTCCCCACCCCGGGATCCTGCTCCTTATGGAGCTGAGGCTGCTGCCTTGGGCCTCTCCCCATGCGGCCCTTTCCACAGCCATAAGCAGCAGCAGCAGCAGCACCCCAAGAACCCATGGCGGCTTGATGCTAGCCTGGGCCTGATCCCAGCTCAGACCCCGCGCCCCCTTTCCTCAGGACCTTCCCTACCTTAATGTTCCCAGAGAGATCCGCCTTCACCGGGGCGTAGACAAGCGGAGTGCCCAGGCAGTCTGCGGAGGAGAGAGAGCAATGGTCAGGGGGCATCTGGATTCAGCAGCGGTGGGACCCCGATCCAGCCTGCCAAGGGGGCCCCAGGAAAAGGGCCCAGCCCCTCAGCCAAAGCCAGGAGGGAAGAGGAACGGCCCCGTCCACCCCCTGGAACGCTCCGGGTGCAAGGAACCTATTCAGACGGCGAGGAGATGCCAACAGGGATTAAATCTTGACGATGGGAGGATTTAATTTAATTTTATCATTTAATTCAGCACTGGGGTCTCACCACAGCTGGGCGTCTTCAGGAAGAAATTGGGGAAGTGGTGCTTGGGCAGCCAGAGCTGGTGGTGGGCTAGATGGCCTTTAAGAACTCATCCCTCCATCTTGCCATCTCCTACTCCCCGGCCTAGGCTTAACCTACACTGCAGGGATGTCGTGAGAAACAAGAAGATGGAGCCACAGGAAGGAAAGCTGCTGAGGCAGAAATAGGCCCCTTTAATCCTAACACACACCTCACCCTTCCTCTGAGATGCTGGGGAGGGGGCTTTGGTGCTTCAAAACAGCACCCCTCCCATCTTGTCAGCCTTTCAGAGTGGGGTGGGTGGGCTTCAATCCATGCCTTTCCCTTCACCTCTGGGCCAGAATGTGTGCTGAAGATAAGGTGTGAGGTGGGATAGCTTTTTTCCTTTGGAGATGGTTTGTCAGACACACAAACGTTGTATCGCCCATGCAAGTTGACAATCTTTAGAGGATGATTTCCAGTTTGCAATACAGCGTGGTGTTGTGGCTTTTATTCTGTGCCACCCAGAGTCACTATATTGCCATGAATCCGGGGCTAGGTAATCGCTGGAATACAGCAGAAAAGCTGCGTCGGAAGGGGCCTTGCAGCCCAACCCTCTGCTTAAGCCAAAAAAGGAGTGAGAGTCCCAAGGAGGCCGCTCCGGTTTTGCTTCATGGAAGACCATGGGAGCGGGGGGGGGGGGGGGGGGGGATTGGGGGGGACGGGGGCAACAAGGGCTTCTCTGAATGCCAAGTGAACCAGTTTGCCAGCAAGAAGCCAGGAGACTTTCAAAGCAGGCTTTGTGCCCTTGCTCAGAGTTGGTGTTGGGGTGTGGAGAACAAAGTGGCAGCTCAGTTTCAGGATGGGAGGGGCAGCTCTGGGATGCCTGTTCCGCCACACGGCCCTGGGGGGAAAAGACTGCCTGTTCCTCCAGATCCCACCAGTTGTTCCTGTTCTTCTTGTTCCCCCTGGCTTTCTGGAATGGCCAAGTGCCTCCCGGAAGTCACTCAGCACCGCCTGAAAGCAAAGGCCCCGGCTCCTTCCCACACCCAGTGGCCCCCTCCAGTCTGGCCTTGCCAGCCAAGCCCACCTGGAGGTGCTGGGATGCAGCGCCTGCCCGGCTGCTGGGGAAGGCGGCTGAGTGATGCCACCCACCCGCTGAGGCTTGCACAAGGGAGAAGGGAGAGGCTGGCACACCCAGCGGGCCCTGCGCGCATTTCCCACTGGGGGGGGGGCGATGAGCAACCAGCGAGTCTGGCCTGGGGAAGCAGCAGGCAGACCAGGCTTATCTCCAGACACTCGTCCCCAGCGTGTCCCCAGCAGGAGAGGCAGCCCGGTCTCAAGATCGCTCCGCTGTTACTAGCGAAGGCCCCCAGTGGACCCCTCGGTTTCAAGTAGTATAAGGGAACAACCCGCCATCCAGCCTCCCTGGGGCAGCTTGCTAGGCAGAGCCAAGGTGGACATGCTAATAAGTCATTCATCGGTTACGCAGAGGGGAGCCTGGCTCCACCTGAACCAGCGACGGAACCACTCCCCTTGCTGTCTCGCAGGGCCACTGGCACCCCCAGAAAAGCCTTAAAGGGGCCCTTAATGAAGGAGTTTGGGGGCCAATCCAAGGCGGCCCCGAATGAGGCAACATGGTCTAATCTCAGTGTCTGGTATTCTCTGGTAGGCTGCCCCTATCCATGGAGTGTCCCTTTTTCTACAGTGGCCGTTGCAGGGAAGGGAGAAATGCCACCTTCTCGCTTCGCTTCCCCTCCCCCCCCCGGAATCCTCAGAGGGTGTCTTCTCCCCCCCATGAATTGCAGATAGTTTGTTCCTCTGAGGAAGGCAGTTTTCTCTCCCCCTGAACTAACGTGGTAAACCTCCTCGCAAAGGCTCAGCTGCTTCGCTTGGCCTTTCCAGGCCTTTGTTGTTTGGAAAGCAGAGAAGGACAGGAGGAGGCCTGGCTGGATCTCTCCAGGTGTCAGTTACGTCCACGATGAAAGCTGCTTCTTGGTTGACAGCCCAGAGATCTAATTTCCACAAGCCTCTTGGCTGCCCTCCCCCCTCCGCCCTGGTTTGGGGTTCAGGTCTGTCAGGGAGCAAGATGTGGGGGGGGGGGGAGCTGATGAGGGGAGTTGGGAAAAGAGATGGGGAAAAGACCTAACCCAGGGCGGGAGAGCTCTGGAGCAGGGACGACCGTCGTGTTAAAGGCAACCCGAGGGCCCTCTGCACATGCCCCAAAGCACAGACCTTAATGAAAGACCAGGCTTAATTTGAGTTGTATAGACGTAGCCCCCGCATAGTTCCGCCCCCGAAGAAAAGAACGCCTGGATGGAGCGCAAAGGGATCCCTGAGGCCCTTCCGTCAACTTAAGAATGAAAGTCTCCCTTCCTCGTTGTCAGCAGAGGCTTCCTGGCCACTCAGCCCATCTGGCAGCTTCTGCCCCCTTTTGGCCCGCTGGCGCACCTGGAAAGATCGGGCCCTCGGCAAACAGCCTGGGCCGGGGACCGATCCGGGCCACCGCCGGGGCAAGGGAGCGGGGCGGAGGAACGGACGGGGTTCAAGGCGCCCCTGAAAAGCGCCCTCCCACGTGGCCCCCCAGGGGCTCCAGCGAGGCAGAGGCTCAGCTCCCCCAACCAGGCACAGCCCTCGAGCGCAGGAGCGCGCCGGCCGGAGCCGATCCCGCTCTCGGTCGCCCCGTCGTGCCCCGCCGCAGCCGCCGGCTCGGAGTAGCGCTGCGCCGCCCTGCAGGGCCGGGGTGGGAGCTTCGCAAGGACCCCCTTCGCCGCCCGGGACCGCGGGGCGCGCCACCACTCACCGAAGAAGGGCGGCAGGTGCGTCACGGCCTCCAGGAAGGGCTCCGTGTCGATCTGCTTGTCGGCCGGCAGCGTCCGGAACTCGTACTCCAGCAGCAGCGCCATGGCGGCAGCCCAGCCGTCCCTCCGGGCGAGTCGGGCAGAAGAACGGCCGTCGTCAGGGAGGAGCCCGGCACCGCCGCCCCCGAGGGAGGCGGGCCGCCGCCGAGCCTCCGCCCGCAGGATGAGGCGAGCCGCCCGCCTCAGGAGCAGTCTACCGTCAAGGTGGGCGGGCTGGCGGCAGCGGACAGAGAGCTCCAGTCCGGGCCAGGGGCCGCCGCCGCCGCCGCCGCTTCAACGGGCGCTCCCCGGACGGACGGGGGGGGGGGGCAGCACGGGGGATCCGGGGCGGCTGAGGCGGGCTGGGCGGGAAGCGGGGGGCGAGGCGCCGGATCCCACGGAGAGTCCGGCTTCCCAGGAGCCGCGAGCGGAGACGGGGCGGCGCGTCCTCTGAGCATGGACAGAGGGCTCTTGCGCTGCCCAGCCTCGGCGGGGCAAGGGAAGGTCCGGAGCCGCGGCCGAAGTTTCAGCGCCACCAGCCGCTCTTGCTGGGTGCCCAGCTGGGGATGATGGGGGAGGCAGTCCGGCCCCGCAGACCCCGCCGGGAAGGAGGACCCCTTGGCCCCTTCCAGGCGGGCCCCGCGGCGGAAGGTCCGGCCGAGAGAGAAGCGCCTCGGGGCCCCGGGCATCGCCGGGCGGATTTGCACTCGCTCCCTCTGCAGGAGGCGCGTCTGGCGGGGCAAAGGGCGGCCTGGGTTGCCCCGCAAGGCTCCAGAAGGGAACGGAGCCCTCCCGCCGAGAGGCTCCCGGTCTGGCGGCGCTGCTGCTGCTGCTCTTCGGCGGCGGCGGCGTCTCCGTCGCTCCCGGGACCGGAGGGTCAGAGCCGGTTGGTTCCAAACTTGATTGCAGAAAGTCCGACTTCAGCCTCAGCGGGGTCGGTGCCTGGAACTCTGTTGTCCCATCCTCACCACCACCCCGTCCCCTTTACCCTCAAACTGTCCCCGATTGACCTCCCCCCTTTCCTAAGAGGCCTGTAAGGGGCGTGCAGAAGCGCACCATCCCGTCCCTGTCCTATTGTCCCCCTTTATTCCTACCTATTTTCTGTATTCTTACTCATGTTTATACTTATACCAAGTATTTTGTAAGCGATTGACGCATATAAATAAATAAATAAATAAGAAAGAAAGAAAGAAAGAAAGAAAGAAAGAAAGAAAGAAAGAAAGAAAGAAAGAAAGAAAGAAAGAAAGAAAAAGAGTACCCGGAAGCCGCCCGCGGTGAGACCTGGAGCACCCCTCTAATTTTCTTAGCTCTGTGACTCACAGCTCGGTTCCGCCCTCCTGCGCGATACGGAGCCTTTTGTGCCTGGGCGGCCCCGGTAAAGAGACCGGAAGCGCTGCCATGGAGACCCCTGGCGGCGCCGGAAGGAGCTGGGCCGTTGGGCGTTCGAGCGGAGACAGCGGCGGGGCGCACATCGAAGGCGGCGAGCGCGCCTTCGGATCGCCGGGACTATCCCGTGGCGGGTGACGTCAAGGCACGCGACCGGACCTCCCCGGGCAGCCCCCCCATCCCCTCCCCCGCCATGGCCGTTCGCGCCGTCCCGCCGTTCTGGGACAGCCGCAGCCGCGCCCTGGAGCAGCAGCTGGTGCGGCGGCGGGAGCAGGAGGCCCGCCTGCGCCGGCAGTGGGAGCTGCACAGCCGCTCCTTCCAGCAGTCCGCGCTGCGCAGCCGCAAACAGGCCGAGTGGAGCTCGCGCCGCTCCTTCCAGCAGAGGTCAGCGGGGGGGGGGGGGCCCGGGGGGGGGGGGGGGGGGGGGGGGGCGAGGCGGCCCCTCCACGTCTCCCTCCCTCCCTCTCCTCCTCTCCGCCCGCAGCATGGAGGCGCATGGCCGGGAGCGGCTGAAGGAGGAGGCGGCGGCGGGCCTGGAGCGGCGGCGGCGGCGGCTGCGGGAGCTGCTGTGGCGGGAGCGCGAGGGTCTGGCGGCCGAGCTGCGGGGGCTGCGGAGCGGCGGGGCGGCCGAGCTGGAGGAGAAGAGGCAGCGGAGCCAGGAGCTGCGCTCAGCCAGGGAGGAGCGGCGGAAGCAGGTCTGGCCTCCCGGGGGCGGGGGTCTGGTTGGGCAGCCCCCGAGGTGGGCGACGCGGCCTGAATTGCCTCCCTTCCTGGCCCTGGCTTGCAGGTGGCGGAGGATCGTCTCTACGACTGCTGGAGGAAGAGCAGCGCGAAGCTCCGAGAGGTGGGAAGCCTGCAAGCCCTCCGCCTCTTGGGGGGCGGGGGGCGCAGAAAGGAGGGCCCCCTCCGAGAACAGGATCGGGGTCGGCGCCCACCAGGGCCAGGCGGTGATGCGGTGTTTCTGCTGCACTTCAGGTCAGCTCCGAGCTGCACAAGAAGCAGGTGGTGGAGGCCTGGGGGGACCAGCTGGCGCTGAAGCAACAGGTAGGCTCACCTGCCCACTCCGAACCTGCCCAGGAGGAGGAGGGTGGACGGAGCGTCATGCTTGCTCTGGTCTCCTCCCAATTGAGCGAGAAGCGGCAGATCAGGAAGAGAGAGTCCGCTCCGAGAACCAGTACGAGAGAGCCCGCAGAGCAGCCCTGGAGCGGCTGGAGGAGCAGCAGCAGCGCAGGAAGCAGGCCGAGGAGAAGCAGGCCGAGGTCCTGCGGCAGCAGATGGCGGAGCTCCAGCTGCGGGACGTGGAGGTGTGCGAAGGGGGGAAGGCAGCCTGTCCCATTTCTGGATCTGCAGGTCACCCCCCCCTTCCCGTTAGGATTGCCCCAGGCCTGGTCTCTCCTGGCTTTCGGCTCTCTCTCTTTCTCTGGCCCTCACTCTTGCGCCCCTTGTCAGGCCACCAAGCTGAAGGAGGAGGAGGAGAGCCTGCTGAAGCAGCATTGGGAGCTCCAAGCCCTGGAAGCCGAGCGGAAGCTGAAGGAGCAGCAGCAGAAGAAGGTGGAGCTTGGGTAGGTGGGGTGGGGGGGCTTCCATGATCGGAGCTGCTGCTATTCCCAGCCAGCTGCACTGTGTGCAGAGTCTTGGCTCCTCTCAGGTCCAAGGTGGAGGCTCTGCTGGGGAGCGCAAACCTTTCTCAGGGCCTCTCAGGGTTGCCTGCCCACTTATTTCATGCCTGCGTCTTTCCCCAGGCGCTTTCTGAAGCATCAGGTCCAGGCCCAGCTGAGGAAACGGGTTCAGCAGGTCCAGGAAGAGCTGGTAAGCTTGTCCGCCAGAGTGGGAGGCAGCTGCTGAAGGGGGCTGGAAGGGCCCTGCCTGCAGTTGTGCCCCCCTCCCAATCTCTGCGGGGCGTGGTAAGCCGTGGTGGCGTCCTGTGGCTTTGTGATTCCAGGAGAAGGACAGGCAGATTCTCCTGGCCCTGTCTGAGAAGGACGAGCAGGACCAGCGCCTGGAGTCCTCCCGGCGGGAAGAAGCCGTGGCTGCAGTGGCCTGGATGAAGGAGGTCATTGAAAAGCAGCTGCAGCTGGAAAGAGAACGAGAGGCGGAGCTGGAGACCATCTTCAGGTGGGGGAGGGCAGGGGAGGAGGGCTGAGGTGGAGGGAGGGGTCAGCCAGGATCCTCACCTCCCAAGGCGTCTGTGGCTGGGCGAAATGGGTGGGTGGGGGGTCAGAGGCACTGGGTGCCAAGCCCCTCGGCATGCGCGGGAGTGCCTTTGGCTGCAGGGAAGGTCCTAGTGGGGATTGGCGCTGCCTGTTGCTGGGCAGTGGGCATCTCCCTGTCCTTTCTTCCCTTCCCTTGCCCCCCCCCCCCCCCCCAGGGAGGAAGCCAGGCAGGTTTGGGAGAAGCGAGAGGAAGAGTGGGGGAGAGAGCGGAAGGCCCGGGACAGGCTCATGGCAGAGGTAAGAGCGGGACTTCCGGGGTGGGGACGGGATGGGACGGCTCTTCCGAAGCGAGGAGGGGGCAGGCCTCGGCTGAGCCATCCCACCTGCGGCTCCAAACAGGTCCTGGCCGAGAGGGAGCAGCAGGTCCAGCAGAAGATGGAGCAGAACCGGCAGGCCCAGCAGGAGTCCGTGAGGTTCCGGGAGCAGCTGATCCAGCAGCTGGAAGAGGCCAGGCAGCTGACCCAGTGCGAACAGCAGGCGGGGGTAGAGCGGAAAACCGCCCGCAAGCAGGAGCTGCAGGCCCAGGTGGGGCTGGCGGTCATGGGGCCGTTGGCTGGGCTGCTTTCTTGGGAGGTGCCCTGTCCTGAGCTGACCTTCTCCTCCAGCTCACGGAGCGGCAGCGGCAGCAACAGGAGGAGCTCCAGCGCCAGCAGGAGGCGGCCACAGAGGCCCAGCTGCGAGAGCAGCAGCTGCAGGAGCTGGAGCAGCTGGAGGCCAGGCGCATGGTGGAGGCCTGCTATCGCAGACAGGTGGGAGCTGCCGCCCAGGTGGCCCTCAAGGGGGCTCAGGACTGCCATCCCGGGGTGGGGAGAGATCCGATCTGAGTGCTGGCATCAGGCCAGACTCGTGACTAGCATCCTCTGCCTGCCCTCCTTCTAGTGCCACAGCTACCCCAAAGCTGCCTGGAGCTGAAGAAGATTCTGCGTTCTGGGTCTGGGGGGCCGAGAACCTCTTTGGCGGCTGCTTCCTGCTGTCTGACAGTCTGCTTGGATCCTGCTGGGACGCTAGGAGACTAAAAGGGGTGGGCTGGCTGCCCCAGGAGTGGTCTTCCTGCCCCCCCCCACCCCCCCGAGCAGCTGCTACCTAGGGGCTGTTGCCCAGGATAGAAGAGTGGCAGCGAAGGTGATGGATAATCGGTGCTTAGAGGGTCAATAAAGTGCTACTTTCCTTTTTTAATTGGTTTTCTTTGGCCTGATGCTGACCAGAAATGCTGACAGGGACAGGCAACCCAAAGATTGTCCCAATTTCTGTTCCACCGCTCTCCCCCCCCTCCCCCCCCAAAAAAAAACCAGTACAAAACTTTAAAAAGGGAGTTACAATGAAATACCAACATTCAAAATATTATGGCACTTGGTTTTTATACATGTAAGATTTACATATGCACACACTAGCAGGGTATTTTATACACACATACATACACACACACACACACACACCAGAGTCTTCACTTAGTTGTGGCTTTAAAATGCAGGTGGGGAGTCTGTCTCTACAGCTGCAAAGCAGGTGGTGCCCCCCCCCCCCCAGTCTTGCAGGGGGTCCTGAGCAAGCCAGGCCGGGGGCAGCTGCCCGCCCGCTACTCTCCGGCTGCAGGAGAGTCCTAAGGGGCAGCGGCAGGTCAGCCCATGAAATGGATGGGAAAGGCCTGTTGGCTGCTCACCCCATTCTGGGAGGTGAGGCGGCAGCTGGCCGGCCTTTGGCCCAGCTGCTGCCTTTGCTTGGAAGCTTTCAACTTGCACCGACTCGGGGATGTGCAATGGGGAAGCTACCCCCGACCTTCCGAACCCTCTACCTTCTCCCCCAAAATCTTGTTTTTTGCATTGACTGGCCCTTGTGCCTTGGCCGTGTGCTTTCTTCATACTTCTTCACGGAGAGAGGCCTCCTGGGCTGTAACAGGCGGGGAGGGGGCGGCAGACGCAGGGGGCCTGGGGGAGGAGGGGAAGCCAGCACAAGCTCCCCCTCCCTGACACACTCCCAACTGCCAGTGGGGTGGCCGGGTGTTGGGCCCCCTTTCCTGGCCAGACCTTCCGCATGCACTCTGGGAAAGGCCCTCATGCGTCCGTATTTGTAAAGGCAGGGGATTCCAAAAATAAAAAGGCCAAAAAAGCTTTCCAGAAAACCCAGCATGAGGAGCCGCCTGGGGAGGGGCAGAGGGAGGGAGGCCGCTCCTTCCTCTACAAGCACCTCCTGCTCTTGTGGCTGGGGGGTGGGTGGGGGGCGGCTTTGGGGCCCCAGGCAGACCGAGCAGGAAAGTGGGGTGTCCTTTTGACCAGCCCCTGTATCTCAAGAGGTTGCTCTCTAGTGGTTCAATGGTGCCAAGCAGCTGCACAGCAGGATTCCAGGGCAGCTCCCTGGGTCCCGCTCTGGGCGTCCCAGTTCCCAGCGGGGGCTACAGAGAGTGCAGGATTCAAACTCCGCTCCTCGCAACAGCAAAACAGTCCCGTCAGCTGGTGATGGGATGGTTGACTCCAGGCAGACTCCCTGCATGGGCGCTCGAGGCCGGCAAATACAGAGCACCAAATAAGGCAGTGGATTTTGGCAATCCTGGGAAAAAGTCTTCTTAGAAAAAAAAACATGCACAAAATTTAATACTGAGTTTCCTTTAAAAAAAATGGTAACGCACCGCTTTAAATATTCCTGTAAAAAGAGCTTCCCCTGAAAACCTGAACATGGGTTTCCAAGGCGACGGCAAAGGCTGTGCCAGAGGCTGCTCAATTGGCGTTCTCTTTGGTTGTGATGGTGACCAGCTGCTTGGCGGCCTTGGCGATGTCGTAGGCGCACTGGATGACCTGCTGGGTGACCAGCTGGACGTCGGCCGTGGAGCAAGACTCGGGCGGGAGGGCCTTGGCGCACTCGGAGTGCAGGCGGAAGGCACTGGAGGTCAGCAGCCGCAGCGGGGTGCGCACCAGCTCCGACGGCGGCTTCTGGAAGAAAGCAGGGAAGGTGGTGGCCAACCTGGCTTCCCGTTTACGGGCCGGAAAAGGGCAATGTGTGAATGCAGACAAGGGCGAAGTTGCCCTGTGGCCTTCCTCAACCTTCTTGCCCAAGAGGCTTTTCGGGGGTTGCTTGCTCTACACCTGGCTAAGGGCTCCCCTGTCCTCTGATAGTCTCCACAAATTTCAGGGATGGCAACTTCCAGAGCTTCTTGCTCTTGCCTGCAAATCCACCCCTTCCATTTCCTCCCCTCGCCTCCTGGGCTGCCCAGAACCTGGGGCTCCCCCCATGGCGCCCCTTCCTCTTCCCTTCTTGCCAGAGAAGCACTACTCACTTTCGGAAAGAGGGCTGCCATCTCGGTGACAGCCAGGTGGATCCTCTCCGAGCAGGGGACGTAGCTGCAGTGGGAGAGCAGGCAGGTGAACCTTCCCAGAAAAAGGGCCCTTGTTCCCAGCCCCCCCAAACCGCAGGCCGCCCGGGCTCACCTCTCGTGCTTGCTCTCCTGAGCCGCCCTCAGCAGCTCCTGGATGTTCTTGGTGATCTGCTCCGTCTTCCGAATCACGTCCTCTGTGCTGGGGAAGCTGAGGCTGGGGTAGGCCTCGGGGTCCTTGCCCTCTGGCCCGGGGCCGCTCCGCTGCCTTGCCTTCCGGATGAGCCTGCCGAAAGACACAGGCTGCAGCCCCAGACTGCCTCCCCTGGCGGCTCCGGGCCCTCCCCCGGAAGGACAGAGAGAAGGCCCGGCTCCCTCTGGCCCAGGCTAGCGTGAAGACCGCAAGGGAGTCCCTTCGGGTGCAGCCCAGGAATCGCACTCGAGCCTCGGCCCTTACCCCGTCTCGTCCAGCTCCAGAGCAGGGGTGGTGTTGTCGTAATCCCCCTGGGGCAAGCTGCTCTGCTTCTCCAGCCGGGACATCTGCAAGGGGAAACAAGAAGGGAAAGATTGGGATGGAGGGAAACGGGCAGGCGGGCATTCGCCTGGGAAAAACAGCCCACCAGAGAACCACCAGCTTTTGTGGGCTGGGGGCACCTGGAGCTGCTGCCTCCTTGCCCAGAACCGCACAGGGCCTGGGAGAATGAGGGAGGGCTCCCCCCCCCACCCCCCAGTGGGGAAAGCGCAGGCGGGCTGAGGGCCGAGCAAAGGAGCTTTGGCGGTTGCTGCGGAGAAAGCGGGAGGCGGCAGGACAGCTGCGTTACTCACGTGGAAGAGCTGCAGCCGGGGCCCGATGTGCTCCTCGGGGTAGGCGGCTTCGGTGAGGGGCAGGTAGGGCTTCTGGGCGGACCCCGTCTCGTACATCGACATGGGCCGGCTGCTGCGCAAGGAGGGGCGCCGAACGGAGGCCGTGTCTGCGTACTCGGGCCCAGCCGGAGCTGGGTGGGGGTTGGGGGGGCCCTGCCGTCGGAGGCTGGTGTTTTCGCTCTGCAGGCTCTGAAGCTGGAACGAAAGGCGGAGTCGTCCCACCCGCTCTGCTGTCCGCTCAAAGAGGGCTGATCCGGGCCCCCGGACCAGAGAGCGGGGGGCGTGGCAGCCCCCTTCCAAGGGCCGGGCGGGGCTCAGCAGCTCCCACAAGGCCTGAGCAACCTTTCTCCAGCGAAGGACGCGTGTGTGGAACCGCGAGGGGCGAGCTGCAAGCCGGCAGGGGAAGCGTGGAAATGCCAAAGCCGCAGCCGCAGCGGTGGTGGGAGAGGAAACGCGGCGAAAGCGACCGGCCAAAGCAGGAGGCTCAGCGGCACAAGGCAGCCAGCGCACAACCCATTTCCTCTAACGCCTCCAAGCGGAAGGGCCCAGGCAAAGCTCCCAGGAGGGCCCTGCTCCACCCATGCAGTGCACACACACGCACGCTATTAGGAAGGCTTCATACTGGCTGAGGGTTTGAAGGAAGAAACTGCCCACAGCCCTGGCATGGCGCCTTCCCACCGACATCGCAGGAGGAACCGGAGGAGCCCCGCAGAGAATTGAGGTGTGGAGCCAAACTCGGCCCTGGGGGAGCTCGGTCGCAGTTTCTCCCCCTCGCCCC
>NW_020716865.1:356381-402915 GCF_900518725.1 Notechis scutatus
GGAGGCCCTTAGAAAAGGGTCCCAAGGGAAGAAAGCCCCCCCCCCCATGCAACCCTGCTGCCTTCCTTGCCCAGATTTAAAGCCAACCTGTGGATGTCCGAAGAGTTCCCGCTCTCCCTTGTGGAGCAGGTCTCCCCCATCGTGGACCTGATGGCCAGGACCAGCGCCCACTTTGCTCGGCTGAAGGACTTCATCACCTTGGACTTCCCTCCTGGGTTTCCGGTGAAAATCGGTATGGCCGCCTGGCTCTGCTTCCCAAAGCCAACCGAGTGGCAAGCAGGCCTGGGGCCACCGCTCCTCAGCCCTTCCTTTCTCCCCCCCACAGAAATCCCCCTGTTCCACATCCTGAACGCTAGGATCACCTTTGGACGTGTCAACAGCTGCAGCACCCTGGAAGAGGCTCCACCCCAGGGCCCCGAAGGCCTGCAGGGCGCCGCTGGTAGGGAGGTGCTCCGGGGGCTGGGCCGGGAGGGCTGCCAGCAGCCTTTGGGCAAGGAGGCAGATGGCAGCTACAGCCTGTTGGGATCCCCAAATGTGCTGGCAGCTGTCGTGATCAGAGCCCTCCTCCCTCCAGCTGCTCCGGCCTCCCCCTTTGTGGTGGACCCCTCCGTCTTCGAGATCCCCAAGTCCTACCGGGTCCAAGACGATGGGCGGAACCTGCACGTGCAGGACGAAGACAACGAAATCATGCAGTTTGCCATCCAGCAGAGCCTGATGGAGTCCGGCCACAGCCAGGTGGGCTTTGGTCCCTTCCTCCACAGGGCCAAGAGTGCGGCCCACCAGGCTGCCCCGCGGTCTCCCCATTGGGCCCAGGCAGCCACCTTGGGCTTCCTTTCAGAGCAAGGACCGCAGGCAGGTGGAGGGGCTGGACTTGGCCGCCTGGGGGGTGCTCTGAAGACGACCCCCGGAGGAGTGGGCCACCCCAGGGGTCAAAGCATTTGAAGCTGCAGGGAGGGTGGGAGGAGGAGCCCCCAGTCACCTCTGTGTCTTCCCAGGAGCCTCTGGGGCCACCTGTGAACGGGGACGTCTCCCACTCCCAGGACCTCCACCTGCGATATCAGAGGTAAAGGCCAGAGCCGGAGGAGGCTGGGGCCCTCGGGTTCTCCCTCCCTAGGGTTCCAGGGAGCGGGCTGCACCTCGGCCAGCAAGGGCACCCCAGGCTTCGGGGCGGGAGTGGAGCCGAGACCCTCCTCCCGGCTTCAGCCCGGCTTGCCCTCTTCCCCCTGCCGGCAGAGCCTCTTGGCAGCTGCCCCGGCTGGCTTTCGTCCTCTGAACACCCGTGTTGGGGAAAAGACCCTGCCCCTAAGCCTGAAAGCTGCCAGGCTTGGAGCCCCCTGCTCTGGCAGACCCCCGGCCAGGGGCATCCCATCCGGCCCGCCAGAAAGCGCTTCTCTCCTCCCGCACGCAGGGCCCTGCAGGAGAGCCTCCTGGCGAGCGGCGGGATCCACCCCGCTCTGCGCAGCTCTTCCACCTTCGACCAGGAGTTGCAGCTGGCCATGGCGCTCTCCCTTCAGGAGCAGCAGCAGGAGGAGCAGCGGAGGCGGCAGGAGGAGGAGGAGGAGCTGAAGGAGGCGCTCCAGCGCTCCCTGCTGGAAAAGTAGCAGGATGACGCGAGGCCCGCCCTTCTTCGCCCGGGCGCTGGACGTAGAGGCCAGGCCCGGCCCCCTTCAGCGGGGGGGGGGGGGGGGGGCTCTTCCGCTCACTCGCCAAAGCTTTGAGCCCAAAGATCTGCCCGCTCGGCAGTTGCGCCGAAGGGGGCACCCCAGCCTCTGCCAAAGCCCGTTCTGAAGAGGTGCCAGGCTCTTGCCAGCCTCAAAGAGGGGGCAGCGGAGGGTAACAACCTGAGCCAAGGGAGGGGCTTCCTCGGACTCGGCTCCTCACCTTCCAAAGATTTCAGCAGCTGCCAGGTGTCTTTTAGGGCCCGTGTGCCTCGCCCACCGCCTGCCTGCACCAGAGTGCTTCTTCCCTTTGGACTCCTCCGGCCGCTTCTGTGTCTCTGTAGCCTTCCCAAGCCTCTCCTCTCCTGGTGCTCCTCCTAGCCAATCTGGGGGGGGGGGTGTTTTTAAATAAAGTGGGGGCAACTCCTGTCTTGGCTGAGTTCCTTAGCTGAAAAAGAGGTGAGGTTGAAGGAAAAAAAGGTCTCTTCTGGAAGCAGGGAAAGGACTACAAAAAGCCTCTATAAAGTTAGTAAAGGAAAACTGCAAAGACTGGAACGTATTCGGTCAAGCTGCAATTTTAGGACGGTGTAATGGACTACAGGATCAGAGAATCCGTTTGACGCAGGGCAACATTGTTTAGGTGGTCCCGCTGGCTGAGATAATAAGGCCTAACTGTGTGTGGACGGCTGTGGCCCTAGGGAACCCCCCCCCCCCCCAGACGGGGGATCCGCCAAGCCAAAGCACACTGACAGCGGTTTTATTACGGACCGAAGGAGCTGAAACACACCAGAAAACCCCCATTAGGACACAAAACGGAAAGCACCGAATCACACCAGAAATGCCAGCAGCCACGTGGGCACAGCGGAGGTCAGGCCGCCTGGGGCTCCCCTGAGGGAAGGGTCACCACTGGGAGGGGCTCTTGGCCATTGGGCAGCTGAAGGGAGGCTGCCCCAGTGCCGGACTGGGGGCTCTGGCCGAGAAGGGGTCCGCAACACTTGGCTGCTGCCGATCCACTCTGCATCGGACCGAAGGCAGCGGGCGGCGCAGGGCCAAGACCTGGAGCCCGGCCAGTCCTTCCTTCGCTTCTGTCGGGCAAATGGCCGGGGGTCCCGATCTCGTCCAGCCCAGCGGGGGCAGCGCGGCGGTGGCGGCGGCTCAGGTCGCGAGAGAGCCGGGGCGAGGGCGGCCAGAGCAGGCGGAGGGGGCTCCGGGCCCCGCCGGTCGCACTCCCGGCTACCTGCGGCGAAGCGGCCGATAGACGCACACGGCCAGCAGGACGGCGGCGAGCAGCAGGAGGCCGAAGACGCTGCCCAGCAGAGCTGCCGGGGAGAAAAGGCGGCCGGTCAGCGGGGGGGGGGGGGGGGGGCCGGCAAGGGGGGCTGCAGACGGGCTGAGCGGGGCAGCTTCGAGACCCCCGCGCCCCCCACGGAGCAGGACCGCCCCCACCCGGCCGCTCCTTACCCAGGTTCTGCCGCCGCAGGACGGCGAAGGGACGCTGCTGCCCGCTCGCCGCCGCCCCGGCCTCGCCCAACGCGAGCGGCAGCGGCAGCAGGGCGGCTCCCCGGAGGCTCCGCAGCATCCTCGCGCCAGCGCAGGCCGAAGAGAGGAGCTCGCAACCCGGCGTCCAAGGGCCTCTGAACATGTGCAGAGCGCCCGCCCACCCCCGCACGGAAGGGGCGGGACTGACATGCGACACCCCCCCCCCCACCCCGGTGATGGTCGGGTGGCAACGCCTGCAGAGCAGAGGCCGCCAGCGAACCGATCCCCTCCCAAGGCCCAAAAGGCCTGCTGTGCACAGGAGACATGGAGAAAGGGGGGGGGGGGGGTCAGCAATTCCAGGAAAAGGAGGTGCGCTTGACTGGGAGGCGGTGGGCCCATCCAACTGTGCTTGGAGGTTGCCTGGAACCAGCTGTTCTTTTGGGGTGCTCAGCAAAGAACAGCCTGTGTTTGGGGGTATCTCTCCGGCAAGAATTAAAGGGGGGCTGGCACGTCCACCACCTCCAGGGTCAGCTCCCGGGCAATCTTCTCTGGCCGCAGGCACAGGGCAAGGCGCTGGAGGGGAGGCAAGGAGAGAGGTGGGGGGAGGGGGTTAGTGTTAGGGGATGGACAGGGAAACCCCCCTCCCCCGCCCAGTGAAGTTGTTAGGATCCTGTTTCCCTGACCTGCTTCAGAGATCCGGGGGTCCAGACCAGCTTGTAGACCATGTAGGTGGGAATGCAGAGGAAGGAGGAGGCCCCGATCAGGTGTCCCAGCCTGATGCTCCACACAGGATACTCGTAGTCAAAGAGCACGAGGGGGGGCTGGTCCAGGAGGGAGCTGATGAGGATGAACTGGGCAGGAACCAAGGAGAAGGATGAAGTCAGGTCTGGCAGAATGCCCCCACTGGCCCCTCCCCAGCTTCTCTGCTTTAGGAGCCCCCCCTTGCCATAAAATTCTTCCTTTCCACCCCAAGGGGACACTTGTACCGGGCAGTAACTGTGTGTGGGCGGCTGTGGCCCTAGGGATACGTCTGACAAGCAGAACAAATTTAACCTCCCCGTTTACGAACTGGAGCATCTGTACCCCTTTTTGCTGGAAATGCCCCAGTCGGCTCCCCAAGAGGGCTGTGACCCACAAATCTGGGTCCTTTGAACACTGGTGTTGTTGGGAAAAACCGGTTGGGGAGGGGGAAGTTAGGAATCCAAGCTCTCTAGAGCCAGGCAGGGCCAAAAGGGCTCCGAAGGCCTTCGGAATAGAACCTTCCTGTGGGGTCATGTTTCTGTTCCTAATTCATGGGGCAAGCCGGCTTATCCGTAACCAGGCCTTTCTTTCCTCCTGCTCCCCCACTCGCCCCCATCTTCCTCGGCAGTTCCCCCCCCTTTTGGGGATGTTCCCTCAAACCCCCCCCCCCCCCCCCCGCCCCCCGCGTCCATTCCAACCTCAGTCAGTGACCTAAGAAACACTGATGGAGGAAGGATCCGTTACGCACCGCTAAGGTGGCTGGACTGACCACTCTCCAGCACACTTGCCAGTACAGTCCGGGCCCAAAGCCCAGCATGGCCCTCACGTCGCTGCAGAACTGCTGCATTCCTAGGAAGGAAGTCCAAGGCGTCCATTCGTCACTCAAAGCCCAAACCTTTCAGTCTACCTGAGTGACCCTTGAGGAGCTGAGCCCCCTCCCTGGACAGCCTGGGGGAGAAACACTCAGAGCCAAAGGGGGCTTCAAAGGCAGAAGGGCGCAGGAAGGTTTGCAGAGCAGATGGGGGGGTTTTTCCCTGAAGGAGACCCATACAGGGACAGTGGCCTCGGAAGGCGGCCCTGGAGGCCTTGTAGAGGCTCTCTCCTCCTCCCATCCCTCCCCCCGGGGGCCACAATGCCTCTTTCCTCCTCACCGTAGAACCAGGAGACGGCAATGGCTTCCAGGAACACCACAGCTAAGATGGAGCAACCAGCCCCAAACTCTTCCAGGAGTTTCACAACGTAGGGGCCTCCCTGGATGGGAACACCAGTAAAGAGCCTGCTGTGAACCTGGGAGGGGACGGGGAGGCTCTGAGAGGCTGCAACCCCCCAGAAAAGCTGGGTTGGGCGCAGCCCTTGAAGGTGGACAATGCCACACTGCAGGGATTGGCCCTCCAGGGGTCACTCTGCCCTTTGGGGGCCGGAAAGGTGGTCTTTTCCTTGCAAATCCACGCAGGAGGAGGAGAGTTGCAGCTGTTTCAGGTTCCTCCAATATCCCAGCTGGCCTTTCTTCCGCATTAACCCGAGAGGTGCTGCCTGGCCCTGAGATCAAGGGGTCAAGGAGCGCCCACTGTCCCCAGAACTCACGTTGGTCAGCGTGGCCAGGGAGCCCAGGAAGCAGAGGGCGATGAGTCCCAGCACGAACAGCTGACGGTGCGCGCCCAGCACCTGGGGGTACTCGTCCATCAGGGCAGTGATCACAGCTTCCAGGCCCCCAAACTGCAAACACCCCCCGGAAAACCCAGTCTGAGGCAGAGGTTGAGCCCTGGAGACTGTCGGGGAGGTCTGGACGTGCAGGGCTGCTCCGTCCACTTCGGAGCGATTCTGCCCTTCGGAAAGGTTGCGGGGTGGTGGTGGTGTTTAAACTGTTCCTTGGAAAGGGATCCTGGCAGATCGCTTGGGAGGTTTTCCCCACAGTTTCTGCCTTGGAAATATTTCCACCTGGGGCCTCTCCTCTAAAGTTAAGTGGGATGAGGAAGCCGCTTCCACCCAGCATGTAACACGGAGCCCACCCACTTGCAGCCGAGGGCAGCCGAGGGGGGTCTCCTCCCAATGCAGAGCGGAACTGGCCTTACCGTGCTGTCCAGTCCCAGTGTGACCATCATGAGGAAGAAGAGGATGGCGAAGAAGGAGGATCCGGTCATGTTGGCAAGGGCTTCCGGGTAAGTAATGAAGAGGAGGCTGGGCCCTGGAAGAGACCCCTGGGATGGCACCACGAGCAGGCTGGGTTCTGCCCCTTGAGAGCTCTCTGTGGCCTTCCCTGCCACCCATCGCCCCCAAAGTGACTCTCGGGTAGGTGGGGACCAAGCAGAACCCGCTGGCGGGAAGGTGACCGAGTTACAGGGCTGGCCTTCTCCAAAATAGGGAGCCAGATGTAAGCCAGAGACCTTGCAGCCGAGGGGGCCCTGCTCCTTGCATGCAACCAAGTCGGGTCCAGTTCTCCTTAGAGCAACGGCATTAGGGAAAGGCGGGGCTCACTGGGGAGGAAGCGCTGCCTGCTCAGCCCAGGGACGCCAGCTGAGGGCACCTTTTCGTCCCCACCGGTGGAGGAAGCTGTTGCAGCCTCCTTTGGCCAAGGCCCACCAGAGGCGACCACATACCCTTGCCCTTTGCCACCTCCGCAACATCCATGTGCCGCATTTCAGCCATATAGCCCAGGACGGTGAAAATGACAAATCCCGAGAGGAAGCTGGTGAAGCAGTTGACCAGGCTGGTCACGATGGCATCTCTGGAAAGGAGCGACAGAGCCCTGACTCCCCCCGACAGATGTGCCAGGAGAAGAAGAGGATTGTGCCAACCTCTGAGAGAAAGAAGGCAGCTGGCTGATAGCCGGGATCCACTCGCTGCCCTCTTCTGCAACCCCGCATGGCCATTTGCCTCCAACCCAGCCGTGTGGGGCTCCCAGCTGGCAAAGGCTTGCCCTGGCATACTGGAAAGCCTGCTTAGGCTGCTCCCCAACCAGCATCAGCCATCCAGATGTGCAGCCACCCAACAGAGCGGTCAAGAGGAGAAGGGAGAGCTGCTTGGCCTCGAAGCCTCACCGGTAACAGTTGTTGTTGAACGGGTTGTAACTGGCCAAGGCAAGGAGGACCCCGAATCCTGGCCCCAGGGAGAAGAAGATCTGGGCAGCTGCATCCACCCACACCTGAGCAGAGGAAGGCACAGTGGTGGCAGCTGAGGAGGCATAAGGCCACTCTTGGTGGAAGAAGCCCGTATTCTTGCTGGCATGGATTCCTGCAAGGCAGGTGCTGCCCTTGGACAGGTGTGTTAGGTCGAAGAAGGGCACCAAGGAAGCCCCTTGTAGGTTCTGGCCAATCTCTCCTTCCCCGCCTCCCCCCCCCCCCCCCAGCGTTCATGAAAATTCATCCGTGCATCAGGAGAGGTAATTATGGGCAGGAAGTCCATTGTCCATTCGGTGGGAAAGCAGGGCAGCCCTGATCCATTCAGACAGCAAATGACATGTGTGATTCAGTTCCTGATTTGCATTTCTAAGGGTGCCAGAGAATAGCAAGGGAAAGAACAGCCCCCCCTCCCAACTGGCCTTCTGATCTTCTCTGGGGAGAGGGGGGGGTGGCCAGATTGGGGGCCTCTTGTGGATCCGCAGGAGAGGGAAGAGTGGAGGGGGGAGTCACGAGGGGGGGGAGCAGAGCCCGAGCAAGTGGCCCTTTCAAAAGGTGGCCCTTCACACAGAGGGCCCAGCAAGTCCTTCCCTCTGGGCGGGGGGGGGGGGGGGAAGGCGCCTGAAAACGCCCGAAAGGCAGGGAATCTGGGAGAGCGAAGGCTTCCTTCTGATCCCTGCAGAAAAGCCAGGATTGTGTTGGACTGGAGAAGGGCCCCTGCTGGGCCAGCTGAACTCTCAGGGGATGCCCCCAGCTTCCCCATGTGGCGTAAGTGATTTTCCCCCCCACCCCCA
Organism: Notechis scutatus; assembly: GCF_900518725.1. The sequence continues at coordinate 364,170 of NW_020716865.1, forward strand.
TCTCCAGCTGGGAAAAGCCACAACTCTCTTTGCCCTGAAATGTGGGGTCCTTGGGGGTTTCTGTCCTGCATGATGGCCGGATAGAGCCCCCTTTTGCGAGCCCCCTCCCAGCCTCCAGCCCTGGGTCCTTTCGCCACCTTCTCTAGCACAGCTCCTGTTGAATTTCAGCCTGGGAGGAAGAACCTGGCAATTACAAAAAGCTGCATGCAGCAACGTACGGCCATGCTCCTCAGCTTCTGCCAGTCGGGTTGCAGGTAGAAGACAACCCCCCTCCAGGCCCCCGGGAGGGTTGCCCCACGGATCAGCAGGATGAGCAAGACGACGTAGGGCAGGGTGGCTGTCACCCAAACCACCTGGAGGGAGAACCAGGCTGTCAGGGGCTGCAGGGCTTGGGCCAATCCCAGGGGAGGCCTTGCTTCCCCCCCTGGAAAAAACCTGAAGGGCTGGTGCCCCCTGCCCGCGTCTGCAGCCACAGGAGGGGCGTGGGCATGGGGTCTGGCCCCCAGGGTCCCCTGGAGGAGGAGGGGGCCTCAGGGCCCCACGCCTTGCTGCAGGAAAGAGGCGGAGGCTCCCACGCAGCCTGTACCTTCCCTGAGGTCTTGATCCCTTTCCAGAGGCTGAAGTAGACAGTGGTGAAGATGAGGAAGAGGCAGAGCAGCAGCTGCCAACGGATCTCGCCCACGTCAGACAGTCCATGCGAATTCTGCACCTGCAGGACATGCCTCCTGCGACAGAGAGAAGCTCTCGGTCAGAGGGGGAACGAAGCGCCATCGCCGGCCGGCCAAGGGTCCCAGGAGGAATTCCAGCAGAATTTGCCCACGTGGACAATTCCATCCAGATGCCCGAGAGACCCCAAAGCCACATGCCCTCTGTCTTGGCTCATGCTGTGCCGGCAGCACCACCTAAAGAACCAGCCCTGGCGCTGCTCCCAAAGACCGTTGGCCCCTGCCAGGGCTGCTGACCTCCCCCCACCCCCCCCCCCCTTACATGTAAAACTCCTCAGCGGGGGACTTGGAGAGGTTGGTCCAGGAGACGTTGCCAGCCTCGAAGTAGCTGAGGCAGCTGGGGGTGTTCCAGGGGTTGCTGCAGCTGGCCCAGGGCAGCGTGCGGGCGAAGGAGGAGCAGAAGTAGAAGAGGGCCCAAGCAATGATGGTGTTGTAGTAGAAGGCCACGTACAGGTTGATCACGCAGATGGAGAAGCCGATGCCTGCAGGAGGAAGAGACGGGCAGGCAGAGGCGGCCCCCAGACCCTCCTCGTCCCCAGGTACCTGGCGGAGGCTGAAGCCTCGGCTTCTCTCAAGCACTTCAGGCGCCTCTTCCCCTGTCCTGTCCCGGAAAAGCATTTTCCCCCAAGGGGGAGGAAAGCCCTGACCTCACCCTAAAGCCCCCCCCCCTTTGAGGGATCCTAATCTTTTAGACAGATGTGCAGGTGCCCCCCTCTCCCCTTTCTGCCGTTTGGCTGGCTAGGTACCTTTAAAGATGGGGCAGATGTTCTTCCAGATGGGTATGGCTCCGACCCGATGGAACTGCCCCAGCGCCAGCTCCATGTAGAAAAGGGGCACCCCTCCGAAGACGGCCATCAGCATGTAGGGGATGAGGAAGGCTCCTGGGGCAGCAAAGGGGCACGGAGGATAAGGGTTTCGGGGTTCTCTGCTGCTCCCCCCCCCCTCTCTCTCTCACTCACACACACACCGCTCTCTTGGGGAAAGGCAGCTTCAATTAACCACCACATTAAGAGGCTCCCCGAGGCTGCCTTGCTTCTCCTGGTGACGTGCATAACAACTTCCTTCTGTATGTTTTAAAGGAGCGGTGGGGGGGGGGGGAGACATGGTTTGCTCCCCACCAGTTACTCCCAACCCCCCCTTTTTTTCTTAAAGCCCTCCAGCAGCCGCTCGCCACAATTGAAGAGACTCAAACTATCCCCCCGATTTCTCTGCATTCATGTGGTCTAGAAACATGCACAATCGTGACACCAATGTGTCCAAGGTAAAACAGGCAACGGGTGCAAGCTAAATGGATAAGAATGCAGGCTGAAAAGCACAGGCACATGGGAAAGGGGAAGAGCCACTCGTGTCCTGGAAAAACATATGAAAATACGCAGATCTCCAGGCAGGAGGCTGTCTTGCCCTGCAGGATTATTCTCCGCCTGGAATAAAATGGGCTCCAAACGGCACCCAGCAAGTCCCATAAGTGAACTGGAAATTGCAATTCAGACTCCCCCCCCCACTCATTTAAGAAGGGCATTTGGTCACTTTTCTTATACTTTTCCAGAATTTTTTTTTTTAATCTAAAGGAAATATTTAACAATTTGGACAGAGAGTCAAACAGTGTTTGATTCATTTGTTTCTCCCTTGCCTGACTTTTATTTATTGATTTATTTGTATTCCCCTTTTAAGTAGTTTTCCTCTGATCATTTGTATAGATTTTACTTCACAAAAATCCCAAGTTGCTGGTAAAAGGGGCAGAAATATAAAAAGGAATTAGAGGAAAAAAGAAAGCAGCAACTTGCCGATCGCTAAAGTTTGGTGTTATAAATTAAGTCCATAATGCCACAAGTAATGGTAAAAATGGTTTGCAATTTTACCACATTTAGGTTGTTCTGCATTAAAGCAGTGCCGTGTTTCAGATTTTATAATATTTTTCCAATGGGGCCAAAGAGAAACTGTATTGGCCACCCGCATTTTTGTGTGTCTTTGTGCAATGCATTTCAGTGAGGCTGAAAATAAATACCATGGACAGTTCCCCATTTCCAAAAGAGAGAAAGCCTTAATGGCAGCTATTGGTACCATTACCCTGAGATTGAAATATTGTCTGAGTTAGACCCAAGAAACCCTCCAGGAAAATGGAAGAACCTTCTTACAATGGCAAACCTCCCCAATAAAGCTACATGGGCACTTTCGTGTTTAGGATTTCAACGGGACCCCCTGTTTTTCTGGGTCTTTCTTCCCCGTTCTAAAGTCCAGCCTTCCAAATCGCACTGGTGGAGAAGATGGTGATCTCTAGGAAGGAACAGAATCAGAGAGACCCTTACCCAGAATTATAAGGGGCTCCTTGCTTGGGTGGAAAGTTCACCTCTGCCCCAAATCTGTGCCCACTCATGACCCGCCTCCTTACCCCCTCCGTTCTGGTAGCAGATGTAGGGAAAGCGCCAGATGTTGCCCAGATCGACGGCAAATCCTACCACGGACAGAAGGAAATCCGCCTTTTTGCTCCAAGTGTCCCGGGGGTCCCTCTGGTCAAGCAGAGAGCCAGCCTGGGGGATCTGAGAGCCAGCCGGCCTGGGAGAAGCGGACATCTTCCACAACACCCCAGCAGGGTCTGGGCTGCAGAAGTTGGCGGAGGGCAGGCGCACCCAGGAGGAGGGTCAGTGCAGTAGGCGCTAGGAAGGTTTGCTCACTTCAAAGGGAGAAGGGCGGGGGGGGGGGAGGAGACAGAGGAGGAGCCCCCCCCCCCCGTGCCGGGCTGTGTCGGGCTGGGGGAAGGGGGGGGGGGGGGGGGGGGGGGCTGGGTCTGCCCATACCCACCAAGCTGCACAGCCTCTGTCCGGGGTTTGCAGGGAAAAACAGCAGGTGACCTTTCCTTCTTCTGGGCGAGAGGCCTGGGGCAGCTGTGGGGCCTGCCCAGCCTGGGAGTTTCCTTTCAGCCCCACCGCCTGAGCCCCTCCAAGCTGAAGGGCTTCTGCTGGGCTTCTCCACCCTTCTCGGTCCCAGGCGTAGCTCGGATGCGGGAGCCAGGAGAACCTGCTCAGCCCCTGCCAGGGACAGGATGGGGCATCTCTGGCACCCCAGAGCAGGGTCCCGTCCTGGCCCAGCAGGGATTTAGGAATTGCCAGGAGGGGAACATGGGAGGAGGGTTTGCTTTCTCCTTCTCAGAATAACAGAATTGGAAGGGACCTTGGAGGTCTTCTAGTCCAACCCCCTGCTAAGTGGGAGACCCTGTGCCATTTGGGGCAAGTGGCAGCCCAGCCTCTTAAAAGCCTCCAGTGATGGAGCCCACAACTCCTGGGGGGAATGAGTTGCTCTTTCACCTGCGCTGACTTCAGGCGCTTTTCTCCTGCACAACCCCCTTGCCAGGCAGGCCTTGCTGGCTGGGTTAGGTGAGCTGTCCCTGGCATCCACCCAAGGGCACCTAGAGGGGCAGCTGCCTTTCCCACTGGGGAGAAACACCTGGAGACTGCCGGCCAAGGGGAGGCCAAGGCACCAGCTTCCCCTCGCTCTGCTCACGGAGGCCTCGCTCTCTGGCAGCCCTGGACCAGACCAGGAAGAAGCCCCCCCCCCCCCGAGAGGTGGGTCGATTCCTGAGATGCCCGGGGCTCTCTGCTCTGGCGCACACCACACCTTTTCACGCCTGGGCAGCAGCCGGCCATTCAGCCACGCCTGGGTGGCTGCCTCCCCTTCTCCTCTGCCACCTGTCAGCTGGATGTTCGCATCTCCCTTCAGCTTCGACAGCTCCATTTATGAATGTGTCAGTCAGAGGGGCAGGCGGTGGGGGGGAGGTCCCCTTTCCCCTTGCTAGGCTCAGCCTGATTCCACTGAGCATGAAGCCCCCGGCGGCCCTTGGACCGCTCTGCCCTGGTCAGCCTGGGCCCAGGCCGGAGCCAGCCAGGCTCCCTTTCAGCCCAACCGGCCTGGACGGCGGAGGCTTCCTTCACGCAAAGCGATGGGCTTGACAGGTGTGGCCAAGCTGATGCGCATTTGCCTGGGAGGAGGGAGGGGAGGGGAGGGGAGGGGGGGGGGTGGGCAACTCAAGCTGGGAAGGGCAAAGGGCAAGAAAGCCCCAACCTCCTTCCCCCCCCCCCCCCCGGGGGGGGGAGACACAGATATGCCTGGCCTGTTCTGACGGTACCTGCTGGAGAGTCAAGTTTGGCATTTGCTCTCGGGCCCTTCCACCTGGAGCAAGGTGCCCCCCTGCCCTGCCCAGCAGCACTGCCCGTCCGGTGCCCGGGGTCTCCCCCAGAATCGGGCAGAGAAAAGGGGGGGAGGGCAGCTGCTCCAAGTGAAGGAGCCTGGCAGCCCCTCCCCCTCCAGTCTTGGGAGGCAATAGGAGGCTCACCTTGAAATAGACTTTTGGGCCTTTCAGGACCCAGGAGAAACTTGCTCAGTTTATTCCACAGGCCCCAATTGAACGAGCCATGGCTTAGTGCCCCCCCCGCCCCCCAGTGTGGGGCGGCGGTGGCGCAGGGACCCTCGATCTTGGCGCCGTTCCTCTCGCCTAACCAGCCCCGCAGGGCCGTTGTGAAGAGGGAAGGAGCCCCCCCCTTGGGCCCCGAGGAGGAGGAGGCACTTCCGCCGCCCGCGGGACGGGGGAGCCGCTGCCAGCCGGAGGCGCGGCCAGCTGGGGCGGGCGAGGAGGAAGAGGGAGGGGCTCCAGGGTCCTCCTCCTCCTCCTCCTGCTGCTGCCCAGCCCGGTGCGCGTAGCGGCGGAGGCGGCGGGGCGTTGCCTCGCCTCGCCCGGCCTCCCAGCTGCTTCCCCGCGGCCAGCCGGCCAGCCAGCGGACGGGCGGAGGGGCGGGCGGGCGAGCAGGATGGCGGCGGCCCCGGCGCTGGGCTCCGGGCGGCGGGCTCCGGGGGCGACGTCCGGGGGCTCGTCTACCCTGCGCTCGCTGGCGCCCGCCTCGCTGCTGCTGCTGCCCGCCGAGGCCGAGACCCGGCAGCGCCTCCTGCGCACCGCCAAGAAGGAGGTGAGTCCGGGCGCCGGAGAAGCCCACCTGAGCGGCCTCCTCCCGGCCGGCCCCTCCCGCGCCTGGGCCCCGGCCAGCCCCCCTCGCCGCTGAGCCCCCGGCCGGCCCTGCTGCCGCGGCTGGGGCTCCGTTGCATAAGCGGAGCGCCTCCCGGACCGGGCTGCCCGAGCAGAGCCACCTGCTGGCCGGGGGCTCAGCGGTCCTTCCGCGGCCCGGCCGGCCCGGCCTCCCTGGGCGAAGGGCGCGGCGTCGCGGAGGGGCACGGCAGCCCCCCAGGGCCAAGGCGGCTCTTCCCCAGCAAGGGCCCGGGGCCTGGCGCGGGGTTGGGGCCTGGGGAGCTTTGGTTAAGGGCCCCGGCTGAGCTCGCGTCCTCCTCCCCTCGGTGGCCTTCAGGGCAAGGCAGGAGGCGTCGGGCTGCCCCCCTGGCAGCGTCCCTGGAGGGGGGGGCAGATTTTGAAGGGGCAAGGGAGCTCATGACCTGGAACTGTTCCCGCCATGATAAATACTGGCTTCAAGTTTTAAAAAAGGGTTTGGACCAAAATTTGGGCCCAGGAAGAAACTCCCCGGATTGCCAACTCTCTCCTGCTTCCGCCCTGTGCCAGGTTTGCCCATTGGTGGTCCTGGGGTGGGCGGGCTTCACAGCAGCGCTGGCCAGGCTGATTCTGCCGCCTCCTTTTAACCATCTTTTAATTCACTGGCCTGCCAGCCAGGAGCTTCCCTTGTTTTATTCCTTAATGATGAACCGGGCACATTGTGCCTGCTCTTACGGCCTATTCTTGGCATCCCCTTTCTGGGGTGTGATTGATGGCCTGGCAGTTGGTCTGCAGCCATTGATACCGTCTGTTCGTCCGCTTGAATTGTGGGCTTGAGGCTGGCAGAGGGGGATGAATTGCCAGCGCAGCCCCTCCAGCTCATTGGCTGCCCAGCGTTCCTTGCGTGGGCTGCCAGCCGAGCTTCAGGGGGACTGTTGGCAGAGCTGGCATAATACTGGACATGATTGGGGCTGCGAGTTTATTTGAGCGACTGATGAAGCGTCATTTAACCCGCAATGATTTTAGCTGGGTACCAGGTTACAAATGTTTACGTTTTTAGTTCTTCTAAAGCTGCAGGAGGTAAATGCTACTAGAATTCGGCCATGGCCTCTCTTCGGATTATCGTCCTTCAGCAGGGCACCAACTCATAGAATGACATCTCTGCTACTAATGTACAGCCTTACCACACGTCCTGCTGTTTCCCCAGAGCCCCAAGGGCACTTTGGAGGCTACCTTAATGCGGAGAGGTCCTTTGTCTTGTGCGCCATTGTGGAGCGTTCAGCGAGGTCTGTTTCCTTGGATGGAGAGGCAGTTGAGGTTCCTGCCTCCCCGTGGCGAGGAGCAGAGGCTGCTGAAGCTGCCTCCGACGCCCCCTTTCTCTTCCTCTGAAGGGGAGAGCCTTGGCTTTCTGCTGGAGGAGGAAGCCCTCCCTCAGCGTGGGGCCTGCAGGCATTTGGGGGGAGTCCCGTCTCCCTGGTTCTCCTTCCCATCCTTGCCCGGTGGTGCAGCTTCTGGGTTGATCATGTCAGCTTGTTTCCATGGGAACGGCTGCCTTCTAACGAGTCAGCACCAGGCACACGAAACAATCCAGGGGCCTGAGTGCCAGCAAGTGCAACCCTCGGAGGGTGGGGGGGCACCTGGAGCCGTGCGTCACACTCTGCAAGCGTGTGCAGAATTCTGTGATTCTGAGAGGAGAATCACGTCAAGCTGAGTGACGTCAGGCAGCCCCCCTTGCACCCAGGAGTGCCCCCCCCCAAACCTAGTCATTTGTGGGTGTGAGAAGGCTGGAGGCCCTGGACCGGCTCCTCCCCCTCTCCGACAGCTGGAAGGAGGGAAGGGCTTCGAACCTTTGGGTGCCGCGATTCTGAGCAGCGTTTCATGCAAAACTCAGGAACTTCTCCCCCAACCCATCCAGGGTCTCGTAAGAATCGGAGTGTCTGTCCTTCACTTGTTCCACGGCCGATTTTCTGCTGTGTGATGCAGAGCAAAGAGTGACTCAAGGCTGGGAATAGTGCAGGTGCTGTTCACTTCCTTTCTTTCCCCATTTTTTTCCCAATTGAAAGGATCCCGCTAGGTCCTTCGTCTGCAAAAGGATCCCTTTTGGATTGCTCCTGCAGGATATTGGCGGTGCAGGCTGATGACAGCTTATGGCAGGCAGGCTTGAAAGGGGATTGCATAAGCAGGCCATTTGTTAGCCAGGGCAGCAAGTGGCTAGGAGAAGAGTCCCGCTAAAGATCAGCCTTTGGGGCTGGCTAGACTTCACACCCACAGGGCTTGGCCGAGGTTTCCTGCTGTGTTGCGAGCCTGGAGTGCAGAGCTACACCTGCTTAGCTGCTTTCGGTTCATCTGACGGGGACTCTCCTGACCCAACCTTGCGTGTCTTGAGCGCAGCAGATCAGCGTCTCGGGTTTAAGTAGGGTCCTAGCCGCTTCCTTCAAAACGGGCCGTGGCTTCTGAAAGCAGCCTAGGTCAAACTCTTAAAATTGCCCCCGTCCCCGCAAAGGGGAAAAAGAGGGGCTCAAACATTTGCTCTTGCCCATCCTGGGGCCACAGGAGAGGGGCTGTCGGCCACTGGTGCCCCTGGGGTCCTTCCCCAAACCAGGCCACCCCCCTCCCTCAGGGACGTGTTTCCTTTCTTAAAAGGCAGAAGTGTTGATGGGGCAGGGAGGCCCAGGCCGAGATCTCGCAACCTCGTTCAGGTGTCACTTTTATGAGGGATTCCAGAGCAGAGCCCGCTGGGGAATGTGGCAAAACCTCCCCGGCAAGATTTAAGGTTGTTTCGGCAGGACGGAGGTGCCGCTCTGGGAGATGGGCAAGCAAGTCCCCGCCTGCTTAGCTGATGGGCACCAGGGCTGGGAGAGGCCCCAAATGTACTGCATGAAGGGCCTAGCAAGGTATTTGGAAAAGTGAACCGAAGGAATGTCCCAGTTGGGCTGCCGTTCTCTCTGTGAGAAGCAGCTCCTGGGTGCAAAAGGGCCCTGAAGTGCCCCGGGGGCTTTTCTGCAGGGAGGGTCCCCATTCCTTCCTCTTAAGGAAGCTGGAAAAAAACCACAGCTCTCTTGGTCCTCATGCTGCCTCCCCTGCCCAGCAGCCATTGGCCTTTGGGCAGAAGGGAGCAAACTCTGGCCACTCGACTGGGAATGGGATCGGAGGGGGGGGGGGGGTCAGCCTGAGGCTGGAACCAGGAGCCTGGCCACCCTGCCGCATCGCTCTCTGATCTGAAGCACGGGGCTCCCTCGCGTGGCTCCGTGCTCGGCCTGCTCCTCCTCTCCATTTGCCCCGTCTCTCCTGCCTTGTCCCCCCTCTTCAGGTGGAACAGACAGAGGATTCGGCCGGAGATGAGGGTCCTGGCCTCAGGGAGGGGCTGCCAGCCCATGGGATGCAGAATGCCTCTCCCTTTCACTAAGGTTGCCATAGCAACGGGAAGGGATGCTGTGCCCGGAATAAATGGCCGGTTATTTTTTTCAAAGGGAGGGGGAGGGGCGGCTGCAGAACCCTTCCGGAGGGGCTTGATTCCAGCCAGGCGGTAGTGAAACTGCTGTTTGCACGCCTGGCTTTGTCCTTGAGCCCATCAGGCTTGACCGGGTGAGGGCTGGCCGGTCACTTTTCCCCACACGGCATCTCTTTCGCCCCCCCTCCCTGCTGCCTTGGGCTCGTGTGACCAACCTCTGTGCCACAGGGGAGCAACTGGGCTCTGTGTGCCTGATCGGGACTTGGGGCTGCCCAAGGCAGGAGAGCCTTCCTGCTGCGGAACGGCCTTCAATCTCTCCCACAGCTGCATCCTGCAGACCACCTGAAAGCAAAGGTCATTTCAAGGAATATGGACGCCTCCCCTTTGCCCCTCCCCTGGCCCTCAAGAGAGGGACAGTCCTGGGTTCTGCTCTCGGCCCACTTTTCTCCCCTTCCGCTCTTTGCAACGGCCACGCCTGAAACACGCCTGGAGAGAGAGGGTGTTGCTGAGTCCACACATGACACAACATCGTTTACGCACTGTGGCTTTATGCCTAGTAGCTGTGATTCATTCAGCCAACTCTGGTTTGTTGCAGTATGTGAGCCTGGCTAAGGGGGGCTCGCTCAGGGCCTGCTGTCCTTTTCCCACAAAGCAACGAAGGGGTTTGGAGGTCGCTGGTCTCTAAAGTCCCTAATTCAGACTAGGAGCTTCCTGAGCCACAAGAAAATTCCCTTCTGTTCAGCACTGTTGCTTCAACTTGGCTGGAGAAAAAAGTGCTTGGGTTTTTGTTTTTGTTTTAATGACAAGTTGGGGAAATAGGGGGGGGGGCCACCAGTGGGAACATCTAGAGGCCCCTCCGTTCTTGCATTTCCAGCGAGTGTTTTCTTGGCAGAGAAATCTCTTTTCACTTATCCATTTTCGCTGAACTTTGTTTTTTGCAGGTCAAGCAAATAATGGAGGAAGCCGTCACAAGGAAGTTTGTGCACGAAGACAGCAGCCATATCATTTCTTTCTGCGGTAAGCTGAATCGATCCAGGCCTCCTTTTCTGTCCTTCCCGCCAAGGAACGTGGGGGTGGAGTGGGGGTGGGGTGGGGGTGTCCTCCACCTGGTCGGTGGGCCTACTGAGCTGCTGGCTGCCATGCAAGCTCCTTGCAGGCCAATGGTCGGCTTCTTGGAGGCTGGCCTGAAAATCAATAGCCCATTGTCTCCGCCTGTACCTGGCACCTCGGGGACAAAGCAAAGTACGAGAAAAGGAACCTATTTATTTGACTTACGTTCTGCCTGCAGGAAGCAGAGTTTAAAAGCAAAAGCCGAGTTTTAAAAGTTATTGTTACAATTAAGAGTACTGTAAGCACTAACCACGCTGGATGGTGAAATGTCCAGCTTCAAGAGAGCCAGCTTTGCACAGTGCCCAAAAGGAGAAGCTGGAGAGGAAAGAAGCAACGTGGGTGTCTGTGTGTGTTTGTGGGTCATCCAAAGGCCTTAAGAAATGTCGGTGTGGTCAGCCAAGCTCTTAACCTTGATCCACAGCCTCCCGGGGGGGGGGGGGGCTCCTTGGAGGAAGCTGTCAGTGCACCCAAGAAGTCTCCAGCCTGTCCAGGGGAAAAGGCAGTTCCTGGGGGAGGGGCTGGCTAAGGATGGTGTGGAGGTGGCCATTCCACAGCTGAGCTTCGCCAGGGGACCTTCGGCCAGAGGCCTCGCTTCCTGGGGGGTTGCTCAGGTTTGGGGCTTTTTCTTCCAGCTGCGGTCGAAGCCTGCGTCCTCCACGGGCTCAAGCGCCGGGCAGCTGGTTTCCTGCGGAGCAACAAGATGGCTGCCCTGTTTATGAAGGTGGGCAAGAGCTTCCCACCCGCCGAGGAGCTCTCCCGGAAGGTGCAAGCCCTGGAGCAGCTCATCGAGAGCACGTGAGCTGCAGCTGCGCAGGGAAAGCCTGTTGGGGAAATAGTCGGGTTTGGCTGCTTTGCGGGCCTGGCCGGTGCTGAGAGATGCATTCATGTCGGACCGGCTCAGCCCTGCTTAGGCTGTGTGCCCTCCATGGCGTCTGGCTCGCTGGTGCTGAGCGCTGCCTGGAGTGTGTGTGTGTCCCCAGCTAGAGTTTAACCCAAGCCATCCGCTCAGCTCCTGCACCCCTGTGAGGTGGGGGGGGGTTTTGCCTTTGGTTTGACCGTAATTTAGAAAAGTGGAGTCTTCTGCAAGTGGAGCCGTTTCCGGGGGCCCCATGGAAGGTGCTGCTTTCTCAGCCAAAGTGTGGAAGGGGGTCTCCCACCAGAAGCCTCTGGGGTTGGGGTTCAGATTCCCTGCCTGGCCCACTGGTTGAGGGCGCCTGGGTGCATCAGGCAGGCAAAACACCCACCTTCCCAAAAGATAGAAGCTCTGATTTGGGGAGGGCCGTGATCCCCGGTGATGGTGAACGTGGGGCTCCTTCTTCTTGGCCCCCTTCCAGGCGAAACCAGGGCTCCAGCTTGCAGGAAAGCGCCCGCAAAGCTCCAAAGCCCCCCAGCCTCTCCCCGCAGGCAGTCAAGCACCTCTGGATCCGGACGGCGCTTTTTGAGAAGGTCCTGGACAAAATTGTGCACTACCTGGTGGAAAACAGCAGGTGAAGGTCTCCTCCGCCCTGGCGCTGGCCCTTGGCTGGCAGTCCTGGGCGCTGCTGCTGCCGTCTCGGCCGTTGGGCCCCTTGGACTCACCAGGTGGCCCAGACCAGCCCAAGGTTCTGCAATAGGCGGAATACAGGAAGAGGAAGAGTGACGGTTGGGGAGCCTCTTCTCCCCTCGCCTGCTTAGCCCTGGGTGTCTTTCCCCCTCCCTGCAGCAAATACTATGAGAAGGAGGCTTTGCTCATGGACCCCGTTGATGGACCCATCCTGGCCTCTTTGCTGGGTAAGGGGCTGGAGGCTGGCTGGGCATTCAGGGGTTGCAGTCCACACCCAACCAGAGGGTCTTGGGGTGTGGAAAGACGGAAGGAGGGGAACGTAAGACCCAACGCCTCCCTCCCTCCCTCCCTCTCTCAAACCGGTCCTCCCTTGTTCTGCACCCGCAGTGGGTCCTTGTGCCCTGGAGTACACTAAGATGAAGACGGCTGATCACTTCTGGACCGATCCCTCAGCAGACGAGCTGGTCCAGAGACACCGGATCCACAGCTCCCATTGCCGGCAAGACTCGCCCACCAAGCGCCCTGCACTCTGTGTAGGTTTCAGAGGGGAGCTGAGGGTCAGCTGGGCTGGGCTGCATCCCTGAACCCGGTGCCTCTGGGGGGAAAGAGGCAAGACCCCACCCCACGGATTGAAAAGTGCAAAAAGGGGGTAAAGAGAGAGAGAGAGAAAGCAGCAAAATTCCAACTCAGTTGGGAATGTCAGTGGTTAGATTTGGGCACCCAGATTGAATAGTCCAATTGTTTGGAAAAGCAAGATTGCAACCTGCCCCCCCCCCCCGGCCCTTTGGTTCCTAGATCCAGAAAAGGCACTCCAGTGGCAGCGTGGATGACCGGCCCTCCTTGTCCGCCCGGGATTACGTAGAGTCGCTGCACCAGAACTCCAGGGCCACCCTCTTGTACGGCAAAAACAACGTCTTGGTGCAGCCGGTGAGCAGCCTGGGAGGGGCCGGTTGGGTTGCCTGACCCCCAGCAGGCCTTGTGGGCGCTTTGCCTCCCCTGGGTGCCTCCCATATGCCACCTGCAATTTTGGGGACTGGTTGTTTGCTTGTGGGGCTCTTTGCAAGAGGCAAGAGAAGCGGTGGAGGGCAACATCCTTTCCAAAGAGCGTTGCAGGTTTTCCAGAACCTTCTTCCGATTATCATTTAATGTGAAGCTGCTGCATGATTTCTGGACGCTGAACATTTACTCACTAGGGAAACACGGTCGTAAGTCAGTTCTGCCTCCTGTTTTCCCTCCCGATAGCGAGACGACATGGAAGCCATTCCGGGCTATTTATCCCTTCATCAGACAGCCGACGTGATGACGCTGAAGTGGACCCCAAACCAGCTGATGAACGGCTCTGTGGGCGACCTGGACTACGAGAAAAGGTGGCTGGTCCCCCTGCGCTCTTCCGCACGAGTCCCCCGCGGCCCCTTCCCTGCATTGGGTGCGAGAGAAATTCATGGGTCGAGTGCACCTGCCTTGGGCTCCCCCCACCCCCGGCTCAGCCGCGGCCTGGGAATGCTTCAGCCACGGCGGGGGGGAGGGGATGCCGTGGCTGTTAAGGTGCCTTTGCCGGGCGCTGCGTCTTCCCTCTGCAGCGTTTACTGGGACTACGCCATGACCATTCACCTGGAAGAGATCGTCTACCTTCACTGCCACCAGCAGGGTAAGGCGGCGGCTGCCCCGGCCTGGAGCTGGCCCTGCACAGCTCTGAGAGGGCCTGGGTGGAGAGCAGGGAGCCCACTGCTGTCTTGGCTTGGGGGTGGGGAGAGGCCGGGCCTGCTGGAGGTGGCCCAGTTTCTCTTGGGCTTCCTTGGGCCAAACCTGCCCTCTTCCTGCGTCCTCCTTCCTTGTCCCTCATGCCAACAGTAGACAGCGGGGGCACCGTTGTCCTGGTCAGCCAAGATGGCATCCAGCGCCCTCCGCTGAGGTTCCCGAAGGGAGGGCATCTGCTTCAGTTCCTCTCCTGCCTGGAAAATGGCCTGCTGCCCCACGGCCAGCTGGATCCCCCCCTCTGGTCGCAAAGGGGGAAGGTGAGGCTGGGCTGGAGCTGCTGCACCCCTGCGGCTGGGGCTGGGTGGATGCAGGGGGCCTCTTGCCTGGACGGGCTGCCCTGCCTGCTGTTGTCCGAGGTGCCGGTTCGGCAGCTGAAGCCTCTTCGGGGCCGCCTGAATGCCGGAGGCCGTGGCTCTACCCAGAGAGGCCTCCAGGCGTCGGGTGCAGCGTTTCCCTGCTTTCCTCGGGCTGCTCCAGACCCCCTGAGAGGCCTCCGCTTCTGTGCTTTGCTTCCCAAAGGGGAAAGTGTTCCCGAGGCTGAAGAAGCGAAACCTGCAGGGACCCTGGGAGCCTTCCTCGGACAGGGAGGAAGAGGAGGCCACGGATTACGTCTTCCGGATCCTCTATCCAGGCCTCCAGGACTTCGGTAAGGGCAGCAGAGGTTTCTTCCCCAGAGGTTTGTTTTCTGCACGGTAGGATACCTTACAGCCCCACGGTTCAGAAATGCAACCCATTCTACTATTATTTCAATGCAAAATATTTCTGGTTTGTTTTGTCAGTGGCCTTGAATGCCAGTGGGGGGGAAATGGGCATTATGTAACTTTGGGGGGCGAGAAGGATCTCGGGGGGGGGGGGGGGGGGGAGCAGCCCAGGGCCTTTCATGATCCAGCTCACCCAGTCACTCGTGCTTCCCTTGCAAAAGACCTGTGGAAGCCGAGAGTTTGAGGAGGTTACAGAAGTGGGGAGGGAGGGTCAGAAAAGAGAGCTCAGATCCCTTTTCTGATCATTTCTTTTGGGGGAAACCTTATAATTCCCGGAGATTTGCCTCTTCCTCCGGCCCCAAGAGCCTGCTAAAGGGAGGAAGGGATGCTCCCTGAGATAAACGTTCAAAGTCTTGGTGGGTCTTTCTTTCTTTCTTTCTTTCTTTCTTTCTTTCTTTCTTTCTTTCTTTCTTTCTTTCTTTCTTTCTTTCTTTCTTTCTTTCTTAAACAGGATGGGTTGGGGCCATTTTTAAACTTCCCCTTTTTCTGCTCCTCCAGCTGTGGTTAGCGGCTCTTGCCTTGCCCCCACCTCTGCCAACGCTGGTGCTTCTGGGCAAGAGACGCCTTGGATGGCCCAGATCTCTGGCAAAGTCGTGGTGATCCCCAAATGGCCCCTGAGTCTTCCTGGCCTTCCTTCTCCCACCAGCTCTGAGTCCAGACAGCACGGCTGTAACATTCCATTCACCCACTAGAGGGGGCTCTTGAGGCTGGGCAGCTTGGCATCTGTGTTGGCATCTGTGGCTTGGCAAGGCAGGGACCGTCTCTCCGCCCCCTTTATGGGTGTGTGTGGGGGGGGTTTCTTCCTCAGCCCACCCTACCTGCTTCAGAGGCAGAAAGCCTAAGAGGGAGGAAGAGGCAGAATTGGGCCTTTTATTCCTGGCAATATTGCAATTGGAGAGATCTAAGTAACCAATTCGATTTGCCTTCACTAAAACAGGTAAAAACATTTATCAGATACAGATAGATTAAGTGGAATTAGGAAAAATAAGAAGGTCATACTCTGTGGCACACCTGAAGGTGTTGATTTAATCAACTCATGGGAGGGAATGAGTCTTCCTGCCGTTCTTATTACACCTCCTCATTTGCCAGTTGAGGCATGAAGACGGGAAGATGGATGGAAGAAGGGAAAGCGATGGGCTCAGGGGAAGGTGATCTTGGAGGGGCTTCCTCGCCCACTCCAGATGCCATCACAGGCCAAGCTCTTGACTTTGCAAACGTCCTTTCTTTGATCCCTGTCAGTCTCTTCCTGAGTTTCGCACTTCCTTGTTCCTCAAACAAGGCGGTTCTGTTTTGTTGAGCCCTCAATTCTGGCTGAGAAGACAGACGTGCTGCCATTCCCGAATTATGGCTTCTTCTGCAGTTTTGCTGGGTGATTCAGGACACCCTACGTCGACCTGGTGAAATGATGCTGGCCCTGGTTGGGGAATCGCCATGGTTGAGCCTTAGATGGTTACACCTGTTGCTTAGAACAAAATGCTTCAGCATCCTATCCAGTCTTTGAGATCAGCTCACATTAGCCTGCCTTTAGCCCGTGTACAACAGAACAGAACACTTTATTGGCTAAGTTTTCCAAGGAACTTTTCCATGGAATCTAGAAACCCAGAAATCATTTATATCAATTATATTACGGGAGGTATTTCCCCCATAGGTATCCAGGGTGGTTTACGAAGGGTATAAAAAATTCATCCGTGCAGCATAACAGAGAAGTAAGACTGCATTAAGCTTTGAGGGGACAAGCAAAGCAGAGCAAACTGTCCCCCCCCCCCACCCCCACCCCCCCGTGCCTTTTCTTGCACCCAAACGGGGAAGGACTTAATCTTGGAGAGGAGCAGCCTCCCAATCCAAGTTACCTTCTGGCTCCCGGTTGGTTTGCAAGAGGAGAAGCGAGCGGGAGGATCGGAGAGCCGTGGTGGGCCTTGGCGTGGGGCTTCTGGGCGGCCTCTTGGGATGCAGCCGTTGCTGGAAGACGCTGGTCCAGGTTCCAGGATCATCCAGGATGAGACACTTGTGGGATGCTTGGCGTGAAGGGGAGCCTTGCGCTCTGCTGCTCTCTGGTGTTTTCCTTGGTGGACGCATCTCCTGTTGGTCTCCCTTCCCTGACTTTGCCTCCAAAGCCTGGTGGGGATGATTGGATGATGATCAAAGCCTCGCCCGATGGGTGCCCCTGTCTTCCCAGGGAGGCCTTTCTCTTTGCTTCCTTTCTCTGCTCCTGGAACAGCGCTGCTTCTTCCTCCCGGCACAATATTAACAGCCCATTTCCGGCTCTTGCAGCTGCCCAGGACCTGATGGATGCGCCCGGGAGTGCCCTCCCTTCCATGTGGCAGCCCAGCGCCCGCAAGGCCTCCTGTCCGTCTTGCGCCCAGGGGGCAGCCAGCGAGAACGGCCGGTCGAACGGCTGCAACCATGAAAGGTGAAGGGGGCCTCAGGGCTGGGGCGCCCCGGGATGGGGGCAGCTGAAGGCCTGCAAGTGTCCCCTTTCCCTGCCACATGGATGAAGCGCCTCCGCTCCCGAATTGGGCAGCCTGGGGGCCTTTTGCTCTGGGGGAGGCGAGGCGAAGAACGGCATGGCTGCAATCCCTGAAGAAGGTGGGCGGGTGAGGAGCAGCCTGGCACCCCGTGAGAGTATCGGCCTTTCCAGGAGGCGATGAAGCAAGCGCCCCTTTAAAAACCAAGGGAGGGGGAAGAGGCGGCCCCAACTCCACTTGCCCTCCAGTTCAGTCTCTCAAGAAAGGGGACTCGGCCCCCTCCTCTCTCTCTTGGCAGAGCCCCCCTGAAGCTGCTCTGTGACAACATGAAGTACCAAATCGTCTCTCGGGCATTTTATGGCTGTGAGTATTTCTCAGACCGAGCCAGGCTTTCCTTCCAGATCCCTGAGCGATGAAAATGCAGCTCTGGGTCTAATTGGGGGCGTCCAGTGCCGCCTTTGCGCCCTGCGTGGGGATGAACTGGGGTCTCTAGGAGGGGAGCTGCTTGCATTTGGGGGAGCCTCTCCTGCTCCTTCTGGATCCTCTGTTCCAGGGCTGGCCTACTGCCGACACCTTTCCACCGTCCGGACGCACCTCTCGGCGCTGGTCAACCACGCCATTGTGTCCCCCGAGGTGCCCTGCGATGCCAGCTTGGGGCTGACGGCAGAGATCTGGGAGACGTTTCTCCAGGACAGCACGGTAGAGCGATGCCTCCTTTGGACCCCCTCCCCTCCCCCCCCCTGCGCCCCCCTCCAGCCCGTTTCAAGGCCTTTTCCCTGCAGAGCTACGAGGAGAAGGAGCTGCTTCGGCTGGTCTACTTCGGAGGGATCCAGCATGAGATCCGGAAATCCGTCTGGCCCTTCCTGCTGGGACACTATCAGTTTGGGATGTTGGAAGCCGAGAGGAAAGAGGTGAGGCTGGTTGAAGGCGTCTGCGGCTCCGAGGTGCTCCTGAGAAGGAAACCAAGTGTGCCTTCTGGCCCCGGGAACTTGGAGGTGGGGCGTCCGTGGAAGGGCTTCCAAGCAGAATCTCCTTTCGCCGAGCCCTCGTTCGTTTGGTTCTCCGTCTTTGGGGTCTCTCCTGCCGTGCTATTCCCCCATCTCTCTTGCTGGCAGGTGGACCTACAGACCCGGGCCCACTACGAGCAAACCATGGCCGAGTGGCTGGGCTGCGAGGCCATCGTCCGGCAGCGGGAGAAAGAGTCACACGCCGCGGCCTTGGCCAAGTGCTCCTCGGGGGCCAGCCTGGACTCCCACGTGGAGCCCCTGAGGCACCGGGACTCCACCATCAGCAGTGGCGTGAGCATCTCCTCTGGGGCGTCCCAGAAGCATCTCCTTTAAGCCACCGGATGCAATGGGCGGGTTTGGCCTGGCCGGCTTCTTTACCCTGGGCCAGGCCAGAAAGGGGAGGGGGGGGCTCCTGTTTGAGTCTTCCCTCTGTCCACCTGGAAGAGCCCAGCCGACTGAGGCTTCCTCCTCCTCCTCCTCCCCTTCCCCTTGCAGTCTTCCCAGAGTAGCAGTTTTGGCCCCCAGAACTTCAGCCGGCTGCAGAGCGACTCCAGCGGCAGCACGCAGGTGAGGGAGGGGCCCCTCCTGGGTGAGGGAGCCTTTGGGGAGACCCCACCAGCCGGCCCAGGCTCCCCTGAGGAACCCGAGGGCAGCTGCGTCATGGTTGGTGGGCTCTGTTTGCCTTTCGCCAGGTGTTTGAGTCAGTGGAGGAGCTGGAGCAGACGGAAGCGGAGAGGAAGCTGGAGGCCGGCGGGCGAGTGGCTTTGCCCAATGGGGGCCCCCCCGAGGCTGGCTCCTGCTCCCCCGACTCCGGCCACCCTTCCTCCCAGAACTTCTCTGTGGCCTCAGCCTATTCGGAGCGGAGCTTCAGCACTGAAGAGAGCTGGCCGGAGGGAGGGAAAGGGGGGGCAGGGCAGGCCAGCGGGGAAGGGCCCCCGCCTGCCAGGGAGAGCAGCCCCCTGGGCGGCAAGGGGGAGGAGGAGGCAGAGGGGCCCTTGGACGCCTCCATCCCATGGATGGGCCAGGAGCTGCCCGGGAAAGAGCGGGGGGGCCTCCCCAGGGCAGAGCAGCCCGACTCCCCGGGGAGCGAAGAGGACCCCTTGGAGGAGCCCGAGATGGAGAGCCTCTACCCGGGCCTGGACTCGCACTCCCTGGCTGTCACCGACCTCACCCTGACCGAGGTCTCCCCCGTCTCCTCCTCGGGGGTCGCCTACTCGGTGAGCTCCCCCTTCGGGCCCCTCCGTCCCTTTTCCAGGCAGAGGCTTTGGGCCCCTTTGTGGTCGTGAGTCGAGGGACCCCTTGGGGAGGCCAGAGTCCCATAGGGGGGGGGGGCACTCTTGGTGGGGCTCTGCGCTCCTTTCAATGGTCTCCCCCCCCGCCTCTGACTTGTAGCCGGAGCTCCTGGACCTCTACACGGTCAACCTCCACCGGATTGAGAAGGACGTGCAGAGGTGTGACCGCAACTACTGGTACTTCTCCCCGGCCAACCTGGAGAAGCTGCGGAACGTCATGTGCAGGTGGGGCTCCTCCCTGGGGGAGGCTGCTCTCTGCTGCAGAGCCTCCCCCTCCCCCCCTCCCTCCCCCTCCCGCAGCTGACCCCTCACGGTCTCTCCCTCCCTCCCTCCATGCAGCTACATCTGGCACCACATTGAGGTGGGCTACGTCCAGGGCATGTGTGACTTGCTGGCTCCTCTGCTGGTCATCCTGGACGAGGGTGAGTGGCTCAGTGGCCGGGCGGTGGCCGGGGTCCCCTTGAAGCAGCCTGAGATCCATCGGCTGCAGGGGGAGAAACGACCGGAAGGGAGACTGGGGGGGTCCTTGGGTGGGGGGGGGGGGGGGGGCGCTGGGGCCGGGGGGGCTGGGGGCGGGGGGGCCCCGGGGGGGGGCTGAGGGGGGTTCCTGGATGTGGCTCCTCCCGGCTCCTTCGGCAGAAGCCCTGACCTTCAGCTGCTTCACGGAGCTGATGAAGAGGATGAACCAGAACTTCCCCCACGGAGGAGCCATGGACACCCACTTCGCCAACATGCGGTCCCTCATCCAGGTACGGAGGGGCAGCCGGCCGTTCCTCACCTGCTGGGCCTGTCCTCGCGGCCTGCCTGGCCTGGCTGGGTGGGGGGCAGGGAGACATTCAACAGATAGGCTTCGGGGTGGGGGAGGGGTGGAGGGGCTTCAGTCGCAGCGGGGGCGGCTGTGGGGAGGCGGCTGCACTGGACCCCGCTGGGGGGAGCACTGGGGGGGGGGGGGGGGGGCGGGGGCCGGGCTGTCCTCCCCCCCAGACCCAAAGGGGCTTTTCCGGCAGATTCTGGACTCGGAGCTCTTCGAACTGATGCACCAAAACGGGGATTACACCCACTTCTACTTCTGCTATCGCTGGTTCCTCTTGGATTTCAAGCGAGGTGAGCGGGCCAGGAGTGGCACGAGGATCCCTTGGGGGGCAGTTCGGGAGAGGATGGTGGGTGAGGCCCAGGGAGGCTGGCTGGCGGTTGGGGAGCCAGGGGGCCTGGCAGCCCTTTGCTTGGCACAGCTTTATGAGCACAGGTGTCCTGTGGCGCTGGGTGTGATCTCTGGGCCTGGCTGTGTGGCGGGGGTAAGGAGGAGGGGCTTCTGGGGGACCAGTGTGGGGCCTGGCAGCTCCCACGGCTTCTGCTCCGCCTCCCCCCCCCCCCAGAGCTGGTCTACGAGGACGTCTTCACTGTCTGGGAGACCATCTGGGCGGCGTCCCAGGTCTCGTCGCCTGGCTACGGCCTCTTCATCGCCCTGGCCCTGGTGGAGGTGTATCGGGACATCATTCTGGAGAACAACATGGACTTCACGGACATCATCAAGTTCTTCAATGGTAGGTGCCTCCCAGCCTCCCTGGGGCCTGTCAGCAGAGAGACGCCCTCGACGATGGTTTTGTTGGGCTGGGATGCGGCCGAGGCTGCCTGTTTTCGTCCCCCGCCAAAGCGGGTGCGGTCTAAGGCAGGGCCCTCCAACCTGTGGAACTTTGGAGGCGTGTGGACTTCAACCCCCAGAATTCCCCAGCCAGCCAGCCAGCCAGCTCTGCTTTCCTTTCCCCGTTGTAAGGTTTCCTCTACTCTTTTCCTCCTGCTTTTCTCTTCCAGAAATGGCCGAGCGGCACAACACCAAGCAGGTCCTGCAGCTGGCCCGGGAACTCGTCTCCAAAGTGCAGACCCTCATTGAGAACAAGTGATTTGGGAAGGCGCCTTCCTGCCCCCCCCCTCCCCCAGGAGGATGGAGGATGGAGGATGCAAAGGGTCCCGGCCGGGAGCGGCTTTCCTGGGGTCCCAGCCCCCGGGGAGGCAGCAGGGGAAAGCTTGGCCTCGCCACTCTGTCCACTTCACCAAAGAAGGCGCTCGGCCCTTCCCTCTCCCGTCTTGGTTGGGGGAGGAGGCTTTTGGCCTGGCACAGAGCTGGATTCGAAGCGGGAGACGGGCCCTTGAAGAAGAAGACTAAGAAGACGGCAGGAACTGGCCAGTCCTTCATGTGTCCCCCTCCCTTCAGATCTTCCTGCATTGCACGTGCGTTGTGAGCGTGGGGCTTTCCCCCCGGACCTCGTCCCACCCCAGGCTGACGCCCTTCCAGCTTGGGGCAGACCTCCGCCGCCTTCAGGATCAGGCTGCCCTGGAGCTTTTCTTGGAGGCCTTTGTGCCAAATTCCTGCTGCCATATTGACTGTTGGGTGTCTGCTTTCATGGAAATGGACGTGGCTCCCTGTGCTGGTCTGGCAGGTTCCTTCTGCCTGGTTCCCTCCTCCTTTTTCTGACAGAGCACCAGAGGGAGGAGGCCTTTCTCCAGCCAAAGTAGCTCCATCTTTTCCACCTGCGGCTGCCGTGGGATGGTGTCCATCTGCCTCCCCCATGCTTTCTTCTCCGAGGGCACCCTTCAGTCGCCTGGCTTGGGCCGTGGTGAAGAGGCAGCCCCCCTGGTCCTGCTGCAGCCCGGTCTCTGCCTTGTCTTCCTGGCCGGCTCCAGAATCGCCAGTCAGCAGGGACCTCGGCTTCTTGGGAGGGGAAGAAGGGTTGGTGGTTTGGTTTTCTTAAACTCAGGTGTTTTTCAAGAGAAGCAAAATGGGGTTCTGTTACGGTACCTATCAAAACCTGCCAGGAAAAAGCCTCCACTTGGGCTAAGCAAGTCCCCACGTTTTTGCTGTGAAATTGCTCCCCCGCAAGCCAGAAGACGTTTAGCCATAGCTGTTCCCCCCTTTCTTTCTTTCTTTGGAAGGCCTGGTCTCCAAAACAATGCTGCAGTTCCCCTGTGGGCTTCTAACCACCCCTTCCATTTGAAGGGGGGAAAGTAACAAAAAGAGTAACTCTTAGAAGCCCCTGTCCTTCTCCGTTAGCTTGTGTGCATAGGTGTCTGTGCATTTCTGGTACATATATTGATACATGTATGTGTGTATATTTAACATTGTCTGTTGAACCTAAGCAGAAAATTCTGCCATTCTGGGTAATGTCTTTGCTGGACTTCAAAGGAAGGGAGGTCTGCAATCATGGCTCATTTCTAGCTACTATTTCTACAGTTGCTTCAAACGTTTAAGTGGCTTCCTTCTGCAAATCCCAGGGAAAGGGATTAGTTCAGGAAATGGAAGTGGCTGACTTCCAAATTGTATAACCCAGGGAGGAAGAACCCTTGGCAAAAATGTTATCGTAGATAAACATCTTTTAGTTAAGGGGGAAGATGATGATGTTGGGAGGAGCAGGAGACAAATTAGACTCCCTCTCTTTGCACTTTCACAACTTTCTCAGTAAAATACTTGTTGTTTCTTGTGATCCTGAGAACAGCAAGGCCGTCTCAGTGTGGAGGTGCAACCTGGGTGCAGTTATTGGTGAAAACACAAGAAAAGTCATGCCCAGGCTACCTGCTCCATTCTTGCCGATCTTTCATTCTCAGATTCTCCCCAGACCACTTGACAGGAAAGGGAGCCTTTAGAGACCAAAGTTTCTGGAGTTTTGAAACCAACTCCTCTTTTAAAATGTTTTCTCTGGGCTATTGGGGGCAAAGTGGAATTTTGGATAATCGGTTGGACACCCAAAAGATCCAGTACGTGTGCGAGTGTGTATGTGTGCAAATGTGCACTTTAATTGTGCTGGGCTGTCGAATTTTGGATATTGCTCTAGTGATCTTTCTTAAAAGCACAATCCTGAGTGAGTGATCTGTTCCTGAAAGGGAAGTCTTGTTGCTTTTGAACAAGAAAATTAAGCCAGATCCTTTTCATAAATGCTTGGGTAGGTACCCTCTGGTCAATGGGGATGGGGCATTTCATTCTGGGCATAATGGTGCCATGGTAGAGACCAGCAGTGACCCCCCCACACACAATCTGTAAGGCAGCAGCTGAACTGTTTACAAGGAGCCATCAGCAGAGTCCCTGGCAGATTAGCCCTGGTCTCCACCCAGGCTTCCCTTGGGGGTGCCTGGTGTGTTCAGAGGCCATTGAGGTCAGAAGAGAATCTCCCAGAGAGGCTGTCTTGGGCAACGCAGCTCATGCCCTTCGGAGGGACTCTTGGCAGGACTACAGAAAGCACCCCCCCCCCTTCTTTCATGGCAGCGGAGGAATTGGTGCCTGGTCCTCGCTGCCAATAGAGCCAGAGAGCGGATTGTGACTCTTAGAGAGCATGTGGGTGAAACAAATGCCAGGGAGACATTATTTACATGTATTTATGAATTCTGTGCATCCTGAGGTCTGTGTGCATGAATCGCTATGCAAACAGAGGTGTATTTTTGGTCGCTGTCTCAAAATGTATCTTGTAAACATTTTAGCAGGAAATTGTCTTGTATATAGCTACATATTATACAGATAACTAGCTCATGTATATATATGTGTGAGCAGGTGTGCATACACATGCACACACACACATATGCATGCATAAAAAGTATCTGGATTACGCAGTGCAAGAGCTATGTGTGATTTTGAGGACTTCCCTCCTTCCCTCTGGTGTGTGTTGAGGCTGGGGGTGAGTGAAACAGGTATTTTTCTCTTCTGCTTCACAAGGAAGAACACAAGGAAGGCATTGGAGGAAATTTTTCTCAGCTTATAACATTACTGTTCGTTTATAACCAAAGTGATATACTGCTTCCCATAAAATACCTGGGAACAATTTGTAAGTTACGGCCCTTTGGCCAGAGCACCTGTGTTATCAGGTATTATGGGGCAGAGTCCATGTTCGAAGCCACCTTTTCACCCCCCAGATGAGTAACCTCCTGCCAGCCGCTCCCTTTCTTGGCTGCCCTGAAAGGCTTGTTCAGGGGGCGATGATAGTTCCTCCCCCAGGGAGAGGCCTGGGTGCCGGCCTCAGTTGTCCACATTATTCCTCTGGGCTGGGGGCTTGACTTGTAGGGCAGGGGGAAGCAAGGCTCCCTTTCAGGTAGGGATTGTCCTGGCTCAGCCTGGTGATTGCTGACCCCTTTTTCCTGAGTTTGCCTTAAAATAAAACTAATCCAATTTACAGCTGGGAAGGAAGGCTCGTGGGGAAGGCTGGAAACTCCAAGTGTGTGTGTGAGTGTGTGTGAAGCTGGAAGACAAGATAGTTGTGGGCACACACAGCCATACCTTTTGAACAGTGAGGCCACTATGTCTACAGCAACTGATAATTCAGTTTCATCCTTCCTTGCTGTTGCATTCCTGTGCTGGATGCATTTTGGGGTGATGATGGGGATTAGCCAGTTGGAACACCTGAAGAACGCAACAGGTCTCTTTTCTTCTGACGATGGGTCTGTGTGTGCAAAAGGGAGCATTTGGTGCACCTCCCACTCCGGGGGTTTAATTGGAGGAGTTGAGATCCAAGTTTCAAAGCAGGGAAGGCCAGGAACTTTTCAAAGGGACCCGTTGTTGTTTTTTAACCCCACAGAGGACAGTAGCTCTCAGATAAATCCCCCCTGCTGGAGGGGCAGAAAAGGCACAATTTCCCTGCTTCCTTGGGGTTTTGAGGGGTGAATTCCCCGTTTTGCTTCTGAGTCCTGTCTTGCTCACTGGCACCGGCTGCTTTGAGGCAGGGGGTCCCAGATTAAATCGGGGCTTTCTGTCCTCAAACTGGCCCAGGGAGCTAAAGTGTCTCATCCCCCAGTAATGCCAGGAGGTTTTGGGAGGGAGGGAGGGAGAGAAATGTCTAGCAACTCCTGCCCAACACAAACCAGCTGCTGCTTGTGTGTGTGCAGTGTGTGTGTGTGTGTGGGGAGGCTTCATCCATCCGTTCTGGAAGTGCCTCCTGGCATCGCAGTTTCTATGGTTCACCTTTTGTCCCTGGGTGGTTTTTGTTCTTTCCCAAACCCAACTTGTCTGAATTCCGCCCTTGTTCCTCTGTTGCCATTGACTCGATCGCGCTTTGGAATTCTGGCCATTTGTGTCTGTGGGGCCAGAAAGAAAAACAAAGAGAAACTTCGATGTTGTCTTCGGTTCTATGTATTTTCAAATGATCCTCAGTAAAAGGAAGCAAAGAAGCGGCCTCCGCGAATCTTTCAACCGCCCGGCCTGCCCCGGCTGCCTCTCCGGCCTCGGGTGCCCCTGCCGGCAGCTCGACGGGGCCGAAGGTGGAACCTGGCCTGCCCAAGCAGGCGACGCGCCTCTCCGCGGAGCTCCCGTTGCCCGGAGGGCGGGGGGGGGTCTCCCTGCAGGGAGCGGGGCGGCGCTCGGCCCGAAGGGGGGTCTGGGGAGCGGCCGGGGGAATTGGGGGATTTGCAGGCCACAACTTGGGCGGGGTGGGGGGCGCCGCCTGGGCTCCACGGAGGGCCGGAGAGCGGGGGGTGGACCCAGGCCCGCCGTGGGGGCGGCGCTCGCCCCAGAGGCGACCGGGCTGGTGGGACCCACTCCGGGCTGGACTGCGGGAAGCCTGTCCAAGCGGCCGGGAGGGCAGCTGCAGGGGCCGGGCGAGGAGGACTTCTTTGGCGACCGTGATCGGGTCTCGAACCGGCGATCGACGGGACACCCCCCCCCCCCCGACTCTTTCGAAGCTCCGACCCGCGAGACGTAGCCCTGCCCTTTCGGGACGTGGAGTCGCCATGGCGACGGAGGTGCTTCCCTCGCGCCAGGCTTTGGGCCGACGAGCAGGTTAGGCTGCGCGGGCCCCGCCCTCCCGAGCGGCTGAGGCCACGCCTCCTCGCCGCGATCTCGGCTGCACCGCAGAGCGGAGGGCGCGCGGGGAGGCTGCCGCCCGACCCAGGTGAGGACTGCGGGGTGTGGGGGGGCGGAGGGTCGCGGTGTGTGGGGGGAGGGGAGCGAGGTGTGCCTGTTATCCCCGCCTCAGGACCCCTCCCCACCTGTGCCCCCTCCAGCCCCGCCCCCCGGGACGAACCCAGGCCCCGCGGGGGCCCCCCCCCCCCCCGGCCTGGCAGGTGCTGGCTGGGGAGCATGGGCGTTGTTGTCCCCTCAGTCGGGGCCCTGCGTTCCCCGCCGCCCCCCGGACCCTCCTCCCCCCCGGCTTCCTTGCCCAGGCAGGCAGGCGTCTCTCTCCGCACTGTCCCCGCCGGACTCCCCCCTTTCCTCCGGGGCCTCCGAAAGGCCCCCGCGCAGGAGTCGCGGCTCCGGGGTCCTTTCCGGGTGAGGACCGACGCAGCGGATCCCCCAGGTGGGTCCAAAGGAAGCCGACTGGCCGCAGGTAGCGCTTTGTTCTGGGAAGGCAGGTGACTCCCCTTGGTCCTTCCGGGGTTTCCTGCCCCGTTGGCCAGATGGGACCCCGCTGGGCTTCTTGAGACCTTCTTGGGCCTGGGGGGCGGCTGTGTCCCGGACCTTATTTCTGTCCAGTCTGGTGCAGCAAGAGAAGGCTTGGCTGGGGGCTGAAGGGCCCAAAGGTTGCTGGCCTTTGATTTGCCTTTGGGTTCCCCCCGTGGCTTCTCTCCTGTTCGCTTGCCGCCTTCAGTTTACCACACTGGCAAACGGGGGAACCCCGTCCCTGGTGCCATCAGTGGAGCGGAGTCATTTATTCTGAAAGGAGGGCACTCTCTCAGCGTTGGCTTGTATTTTCAGCATTCAAAGTCGGATTAGCTAAAGTCCTCGGCAGATGGGAGGACTCGGGGTAGCCAGGCTGTGTTACATCCCAGTCTAAGTCTTTCAGACGTAATTTTCCACTGCTGTGTCTTGGAGTATGAAAATTGGCTGTAGAGGTTCTCGGTGGCTTCTCCCCTCGGCCTTTCAATACGATCATTAAAGTGGAAATGCCATTCCGGGATTGCAGCCTATGACTGTTGGATGGGTCATAAATCTGCCCCCCCCCCCCCAGTGGCAATTATAAGAAGGTCTCATGGCAAGAAAAAAAACAAATAACCTGATCCAGAGAGTCTTTCTGCTCCAAGGAATTGTGCTGAGGTTGGAAATGCGTGCCCAGGAGTTCTTCTCACGTGATGTGTGCAAACTGAGAGGTGTGCCCACATAATAATAGTCATTGAATAGAGTTTCCTTAAGTAGTTTTAAACAATGCGTGTTTACAAAGGCGATGATGAAAATGCCTTTCTTTGGAAGCTGGCCAGAGGAACCAAGCTTGGCCACCTTCCTAAAGTTGTCAGGGTTGATTCTTCAGGATTGTGGAGGATTGGGGGGGCCTCATTCTATAGAATTGGGGCCCCCAATAGAGACGCGCTGCTTCCACGCTCTCCTTTGGCATCCCAGGAAAAAAATGAATAGTCAGGTGGTCTAGAAGGTAGACCCCAAGTTGAGGTATTAACAGGAGGTTTATTAGATAGAAAAAGAGCAATATTACCGAAATCCCACTGAGCAGCAGGTGGTTGAAAACAGGCTCCAAAACCCCTATGCGGTAAGGCTAATGTGGAAAAAAAGTTCATTTGTCTTGGGTTGTGTTTTTTTTCCCTGTAATTCTTGTGAGTATATTTTTGTAGTGTGTTTCAGGAAGAGAACTGGCATTCTTCTCAGTTAGGACAGGAAATAGAGCAGCTAATCGGAAAAAATCTGGTATGCTTGTTTCTGTTGGGTTTTTCTGGCAAATGATGAATGCTTCTCTTGAAAGAATGTGTGAACAACTGAAATACCTCAGCATATGGTTATCCGGGGATATATCGATCCAAGTGTTTGCGTTTAGATTTTCGAAGGCTGGTTGGCTTGCTCCGATGGAAGACACCTGACACACGATCCCACATCCTGGGATGCAGGAAGAGCAAAGCTCCCCGGGCCTCTTCTTCGGGTGGCAAGTCCTCCAGCCATGCCCATCACCTAATTGCTTTAAATTTCACCCTCGGTCTTCCTGCCCAGCACCATGAGCCCGGACGGTGCTACATAAGTGGTAACTTACTCATCGGAGCAGGAGTTAATTCACCCATTAAGCCATGTGGACAGAGCTCGAAAGGAATGCAGAGGCCAGTCCAACCAGTTCAACCAGTGAGTGAGTTCAGAGTCATCCAGGCAGAGACCGTCTCCTCAGCGGTGAGCTCTGTGCATCTCCTCGGACGGTGGTTGAGGCTGTTCTGAGACAAATACGGGGTTGATTTGGGCTTAGAAATTGGCCAGCCAGCCTTGTGGATCCTGGAGCACCGGGGCAGCCATGGGCAGCACCGTGTTTGGCAAAAGTGAATTGGTAATGCTGGAGATTAAAGTTTGCTAGGAGGGTGGCTGTTCTGTCCTGAGGAACCTTTAAGGCGGAGAGAAGAAGGGGAAGAGGCCGGGGAGAACAAAGCCCCGTGTGTTGACCCAAGCAGCTTCTTCTGCTCTGCTGGAAGGGGAGAGTTAAGCTGTGTGGCTAAGCAGGTTGTGCCTCCTTCACCTAATGTGCATCAGTGAAGACAAACACTGCAGTCCTTAAACGGGAAATGGGCGTTCCTGTCCTGTTCCTGATGTTCATGGAAACGGAATCTGACAAGAAGAGTTGCAAAGTGCAGCCTCGGGCGAGACCTGGAGAGTGTAGCTGGGGGGACTCGGCTGCTCTTTCCTCCTGAGCTTTGGGGCTTCAAAGGCGGCTCCCCTGCGTCCTCCTGAACCCGTCTTTTCATGGAAATGCCAAGCCCAGAATAGTGGCAGGGCCAGGGTGTGTGTGTGTGTGTGTGTGTGTGTGTAAGTTCCACCTAAGTTGCTGATGAAAGCCAGTCTTGGTAGCTGGGGGAGAGAGGCAGGCGTTCTCAACACTGATTTATCACCTTATTAATATAAGTTAATAGGTGTGGCAAAGCAGTGCTGCTTTTAAGGAAATGGTTCCTTGTTCTGCTGACAGCTGCGAGAGATCAGGTTTCTCGATTTGGGGACTGGAATCGGGAGAGAAGTGGAGCAGAAGGCGAGACCCATGGAGCTGGTTCCATAGTTCATCTTGGCGGGCGGGGGGCTGCTGTGGGCGTTGGCATATGACGGCTGGTGCCAGCTTCCGAAGGCCCAGAGGAGAACCAGCTCTGGGCAGAATCTCGGGCCAAAGGTCGGCACAGCATGCCAGGCGAGGTGCGGTGGAACAGGTCTGGGCAGGCCGCTGCCGGTCCTTTGCGGGGGGGGAGGGGCACTGCTTACCGCCTCAGTTGCAGCATGTCCTGTGGGCACGGTTGCTAATGAGGAGGACGCAGCCCCGGCCCAGGGTCTGTATTGGCGGTAGGAGAGGCAGGCCCTGCGCTGGAGTACCTGGCCCAGAAAGTGGGCGGGTGGGTGGCTGCCTTCAGGTAAGGCTGAGGTGCCGCTCGGAGGGAGTGGTCTGTCCTTAGTCTGGCCCTGGGCCAAGGTTCCCTCGGGCGTATCCCTGGGGGCCGGGGGCCGCTTGTGCAGAAGGGCTGTTTCTCCTGCACAGATACCTTTGGAGAGTGCCAGGCAACCGCAGGAAGAAGCGAACCTGGTGCCCCTGGGAATAATCAAGGCTTCGTGTTTGGGGTGAAATAAATCGGAACCGGTGACCATATATGGTGGATTTTGAGGGCAGTAAAAGGATTGTTGCTCCTTTAGCACCACTGATAACTGGCTAGGGGTGGGGGGAGGGCAAGGGAGGACCTGCCCTTGCTGGGAAGTGGCTGTGCCTGCCCCTGGGCCAGGCCGTTGGGCCGGGCAGGAGGTTGACGTGTTCGGCTTGAACGGCTTTGCTGAGTTGCAGCTCTCCTTGGTGGGCAACAGGCTGGGGAAGGTCAACAGGCGAGCCACTCGTTTTGCCCTGGGGAGAAAGCCCAGCTTTCCTGGGCTGTGGGAGGGGGGCCTCCCGGCATGTGAGGCTCTGCCGCTCGGTCGCAGCCACCCGCAGCCACCCGCCCGGTTCTCCCATGTGCCGGGTGCCAGGAATTGTGGGCTGTCTGCAAGAGCTCTTTGTTTGGCTACCCAGAGGTGCCGCCCCTCCTGTGCCAGCTTGCCTTCCCCTCCCTGCCCGTGGCTCCGCGTTGGAACAAGCAGCCTGGGAACCGGCTGGTGCTGAGAGCCTCTGGGGCAGCCTGCTTGACAGACCCGGCGCCCCTCCTCTGCCCCGACTTCCTGGGCTCTGCTGGTCGCCAGCTGCGTTCTCCAGAGAGCGCAACGCACGAGGGAAGCGGGGCCATCGCTCCGTTGCTTTAGAGGGCTCCGAACCAGAAATTCGAGATGGGATTCCCTCGCAAAGCGCAACGTAGCCTGGCCTTGTCTTCTCGGGCTGCCTGCCTGCCTGCCTGCCTGCCTGGGCGAGCGGCAGACGTTACCTTTGCGTTTCATGGCTGGTTGGTACGGACAAAGAGGGCCAGTTTTGCCCCAGGGGATCTCTGAGATGGGTGGGGGGGGAAGCAGAGGCTGTGCCAGGGATGCCTCTGCCTGGAGGCCAGCTTTGCAGGGGGCGGGGTTCGGCCCTGAAAGGAGGGAGACCCAGCGGCTGCTCTCTGGCTCCAGGGCCTTGGCGCAGGGGCCTCTCCGGGCGAAGAAGGCGAGCCCACCACTTGGCCACCCTTCTGCTGTGCTGCTTCGTCACAGCGCTTCTCCCCGCTCCGTTTGGTGTTTGTCCCCAGAGATTCCCTTTGGGGCTGGCTCTCGGAATGGCTGCCGCGGCTTGAGAATCCCAGGTGGCTCTGAGACTCCTGCAAGGAAGGAGCTGCTGGAGCCTGGTGGCTGGGCCTGGCCTTCAGCAGATCCCTGCAGGGAGACCCCCCCGGGCTCCTTCTGGGGAAGGGGCTCTTAGCCCCCCAGAGCTTAGAAGAGGGGCTCCTGGGGGAAGACCGTTCGGCCGCCTTGGGCCTGGGCAAAGAGCCCTGGTGCTCGGGTGGCCTTTGTGTCTGCTCCTGCTCAGCGCCTTGGGCCGCGGCCCTTGTGCCCTTCCAGAGAGGGTTTTGTTTCCAGCCAGCTGTGGGCCAGGGTCTGCATGAGGAAGGCTGGGGCGGGGGGGGGGGGGGAGAGGGCCACCCTTGGCTGCTGCCAGAGGAAGCGGCCCTGCAGGCTGAGAGGGCCAGGGGGCTCTCAGCTGGACGGTGAGGCACCAGCTTTCAACTCTGCTTGAAGAGATCTCGAAGGGAAGCCGGAGGGCTTGGGATCTGGGGATTTGGAGGCCACCCAGGGCAGACGCCAGGCATTCGCTCCCGGTGGAACCCAGGGAAGCGAGGGAGGCGCCTTTGGCTGGAGGGGAGCCCTGTGGCAGGATGGGTCAGCAGCCTGCGCACCTGGCCACCCAGAGGCCTTGCTGGACTGCCTGCAAGGCAGAATGGGGAAGTCAGCCTTGCTGTGGACCACGGGCTTGCTTCCCGCTGTCCCAGGGCTGGCCTGCAGGTTGGCTCTCTCTACTCACCCCGATACCCCTCTGACCGTGTGAGCAGGGCGGAGGCGGTGAAAGTGGAGGCGGCTGCAGGGCTTGATGGCTTTGGCCCCGGCTGCACGAGGGCAGAGAACCACCGCCGTTGCCACATTGACTCGGCCCGGGCAGCCTCCCACCCCATTTTTCTACCCTCCGGACTCTTCTCTGCTGGAGGGAAAAGGCAGGCCCGGGTCTCTCTGGGCTGCCCCGGAGAGGAGGGTGTCGAGCAGGGTCCATGGCAGCCCCTTCTCCCCACCCTATTTCATGCTGGGGTCCGGGAAGTTCCGCTTTGTCTGCTTGGGAGCGGATGGCCGTTGGTTTGCCCTGCTGCTGCTGTGGGGCGATTAAAGTCTGCCGGTTACTGTAGAGCCCCTTAATTGCTGTGCTGTAATTTCAGGGTGAGGCCACATGACAGAGCCTAATGACAGAGACGGGTCTGCACAAACCACGGCTGCCTTTTGGGGAAGGCCGGAAAGGCGGCTTGTTTCCTGCCTCAGCCAGCAGACAATCTCCGGGCAGGGCCTTCCTGTTCCCGGGAGGCGAGGAGCAGCCTTCCGCCTCTGCTGACCTAGCCAGAGGGGTCTTTTGCAGGGACCTCTGCAAGGGGCACCGAGCCCCCTTTCCAAGCAGAGGAGGCACCCGGGATCTGGGCTTAGGGGCGTCTCAAAGGGGTTGTGGTGAAAAAGAAATGCTGGCGTCCGGTTCCTGCTGTGGGAATTGGCTGGGAAGTTGCTTGGATGAAATACCTGACCGCGTTTCCCTCCCCCCCACCAAGACCTGGCCTTGGGGATCCCTCCTGGGAAAAGGTAGCTGCTGCCCTCAAACCCCCCCCCCTCCAGGAGCTGTTTGCATCCCCCAAATCAGCTGCTTCCTTTGGGATGAAATGCTCGGCATGCAAATGTGAAGTTGGGTGCCGAGGGTTTCTTTTCTTTAACCCAAAAGCCAATTAAATTCCCGGATCGCCTGTCCTTTTCGAGAGGGAGTGGAGCAGAGGGGAGGCCTACAGCTGTCCCCAAGGGGAACCCCGGGACTCAGAGGGGGCAAGGCAGGGGGCAGCTTGGGGTCCAGGTTATCAGTCCTGGGATAGGAGGCAAGGACTGTCTTCCTCAGCCACTGAACGCCTTCTCCCCCCCTCCCCCCTTTTCATTCACAGGACCGGCCTTGGCTGAATCCCCGAGGGTCTGTTTCTCTCCGGCCGTTTTGGTGGCTCCCTTGAGAAGGTCTGCTTCAGAATGATCCCCCCCGGATCCCTTCCCAAGTGGGATCCTTGTGAAACGGGCCAGGACACTCAGGTGGTGTGAAAGGGCTTCTGGGGAATGGAACCGGATCGGTGTTGGGAGGCTAACGGCGTACAATGCATCTGTGGGAGAGCTGTGGCAGAGTGTGCGCGCTTGCACGCCTGTGTCCGTGTGCTGGGGCTCCAAGGGAGAAGAATGGGGCACCACTGGGGGGCAGCAGAGATCCAGGCCTCCTTGGTGGGCCTGGAAGCAGCTGCTATGGTTATGGGGAACATTTCCGGGGGAATAGGGAGCTAGGATAGACGGCCCCTCAGCCTCCCATTGACGCCCACTGCTTTCTCCCTTTCTCGTAGGGGGCTCCTCCTCGCGGGACCCTCGCCATCCCGATTCCATGAGGCCCTTAAAGAGAGCGATGGCCACACAAGTTGAACTCGGCTCTGCCCTGACCTCGCTGGCCGGCATAAGTGAACCAAGGACCGAGGCCGCCTTCCGGCACTCCTTTATCAGCTCGCTGTCTGACGCCAGCCGGAAGCCTGGGGAGGGCCCCCGAGCTCTGGCCCCACTCACCCCGGAGGGCAGGGGGCATCCAGTGGGCCCTGCCACCATGCCCTCCACCGTGCCCAGGCCCCCGTGGGCCCCCAAGCCCTTCTCCCGGGAGACGTCTTCCGACACGTTTGCTACGGTGAAACCGCCTGTCCCGGCACTCAAGTCCAGCAGTGCTACGCCAAAGCCTCCCGCCACCTTGGCCCAGACCTTTGAAGACGCTGCCAAGGGGCTGCCTGGAAACGTCCCTCCGCTGCTGGATCAGAAACCGATGGAGAGCGAGAGCCCCGTGGAGCCGGTTGCCCACCTGCCCTTCTACGCGAGTGCTCAGGCCAACACCCTCATCCTCTTTGAAAGCAGGCGGCCTGCGAAGGGGAGGGCCGAAGAGGGAGGGTCCAAGGCCCAGGAGGGGCAGCTGCTGCGCTCCCATTCAGAGAAGTGGCCCCCAAGGCAGCCCTCGCTCTCCACGGACCCCAGGCCAGTCTCCTGGGCCCCTCACTGGAAGGAGGCCTTTGCGGGGGGGCCCAAGGGTTCGGCCGGCAGCCTTGAGCCACAGCAGAGTCCAACTCCGGCCACTGAGACCCACTCCCAGGCAGGAGGGGGACCCGCCGCCTCGGCTGGCTTTCGGGAATCCTGGCAGGAACCAACGCAACCAGCTCCTCCCCAGGCAGCTTCTGGCCCAGGGAGCCCAAAGCCGAGGCCGCTCCCCCTGGACCTCACGAGCAGGTTTGAAGCCTGGCAGAAGCAGCCCTGCCCCCCGGCTGAGAGCAAGGAGAAGAGCTTTCCAGCCGCCGGCCACAGGGCTCCGGAGGCCACAGGGGCGAGGAGCGCAGCTGCCAGCCTAAGTGGGGCTGTCCCATCTGGGCCCAGGGCGAAAAGTGCCGGCAGCCAGCTGGCTGAGTCTCCTCCCCAAAGCTCTTTGCCCTCTGTTGGGGGAGCAGCTTCCCCAGGCCAGACTGTCCCGGAGGACGTGGGGCAAAAGTGCGCACAGGAGGAGGGAAGCCAGGGGAAGTCCAGCATGGGGCAGCCCAGGGCCGGCCAAGGCCAGCCTCTGCGGGAGATGGGGGAGGTCACTGCCCAGGAGGCCGGCTTCAGGAAGGCCGACCTGCCAGACGCCTCGGACGGCTGCCCTAAAAAGGCCGCCCCACTCCTGGACCCTTCAGCAAAGCCCCGGGCTGCCCCCGAGAGCCAGTCCCTCCGCCGCAGCCCCGGAAAGGAGATCCAGACCCTGAACATCCAGCAGAGGATTCAAGTGCTGACGGCAGAGAACGCGGCTTTCAAGGCAGGAGGCCTGCGCTGCCACTCCTTCCGCTCCCGGCCTCTTTCCGCAGATTTGACGAAGATGTAAGGGAGGGGAAGCAGCGCCTTGAAGCTGGGGCCTCCCGGATGGGCTGGAGTTCACTCCCACAATCCCCTGCAGGGGATTCTGGGAGTGGAAGTCCAGCCTATCCGGACGGGATCCAGCTGGGAAGGATACCTCAGCATTCCAGGGAAGCATCCTCGGGCCTCTGAAGCTAATCAGGGCCCTGGGGGTGGAGGGAGGAATGAGGTTCACCTTTAACTCTGAACTGCCAGCACTAGAGGTCCAGTAAGGTGGAAGCTTACGGGTAATTTTACCAGCTCCGCCTGGATCGGAATGATGGAAGAACGTTCCAGGGGTCTTGGACAAGCTTGGATGTAGGATGGAAGCCCGGGATGCCCTGTTGGCGTGCGGGCAGACCGATTCTGGGGCAGGGGGAGGAAACCCTTGGGGGAGTCCAGCGCTAAGATTTTATCAGCGTGGGACAGTGACAGCTGTCAGCCTTTCAGCTGCAAAGGTTGGAGGGAATTGCACATTGTGTCTTCAGTTTTTTCCCCTCCTTCATGACGTGGAATCTTTGCCAACAGGTTTTCTGGCCCCGTGACTGCAGGGGAGCTGAAGCCCAAGAGGCCGCCTGAATGGTCCAGGAAGCCTGCTGGTGACATGCAAGAGGCTCTGGAGGTGAGGGGGGGGAACCCAAACTCCATTTTCCCCCTCGGAGGGAAACCTACATTAGATGCGGCCTGAATGACCCTGTGCGAAATGGGCCCTCTAAGCCCGGCAGGATCCCTTTTTTGGGTGGCCCAGAAAATCGACGGGTAATAAGTTGTGGGGGTTTGTCCTTTTCCCAGTAAATTAGGTCACGGTCCGACTGTTCTGCTGGTTTTCCCAAGTTTAAAGTTCCTCTCCCATAATCCCTCAGCCAGCATGTGGATTATGGGAATTGGTGTGTCCCAAGATTGAAGAAAGGCTCACGCCTTTCCTCAGCTCCTTCGAAGCCGCCTGAGGGCCGCCCGACCTTCGTGTTCCTCCCAGCCCTTTCTGGAAGGTTCCTTCCTCCTCCTCCTCGTGATTCATTGATCTGTCAAAGGCTTCTGCTGGTTAGCTGGCTCTGCTCCACACAAGTGAAAGTGGAGGTGTGCATGGAGGTGTGCGCGCAAGAGGTTGTGGTAGTTTTGCTTGTACGGGCAGTTTAATAAAGATTTGCCACGATACCTACATTTTTGCAAAGCTCTCAGGTATGTTTGCTGTGAAGTTTCTGCGGCCTTTGCACAAAGCTTGGTGAGGTGCGCCATTCCTTTCACGAACCTGAAATTTAAAGAGATTGTTTAAATTAGGGGCCAAATGCCCATCCACGTTACTGGATGGATGGTGGAGTATAACCTTCTTTGTATTGTTTCCTGCACTAAAAAAATTAATATACCGCTATGAACTATTTAAAGAAAAAGAGCGAGGTGTTATAACCTCGTGTTCCTGAACGCTTTCAGCTCTGACTGCAAAAAAAGAAGAAAAAAAAGACTTGATCTGGCAGGTGCCAGTTAGGTGTCCCAAACGCCTTCCTAATCCCTGCGTATTTCTGCTTGTTTCAGGAGGAGACGCTGCCTGTGGGCAGAGCAGATGTTGGAGAAGCCGGCCTGGCTGGCCGTCCCTGGAAGCCCCCGCTGCTGGCAAGAACACCCTCCATGGAGGGCCCCCCCAAGAGAGAGGGCAGCTTTGCCCAAAGCAGGCCAAAGGTCTCTCTGCCAGCGGAAGAGCCCGGCTTGGTCTTCAGCCCCAAAGCGAGAACGGCGTCCACGTCGTCCAGTGAAGATGCCTGCCTCAAGACGGTCAGAGCCACCATGTTTGAACATCACGTGGAGAGACACAGTGTGGTGGCCAGCCAGCTTGGCGCCGGACCGGCCTTGCTGTCCCTGAGGGCGACCTTCGGAGGCTCCCCCTCCCAGGGCCAGGAATTTCGGAAGGAGAGAATGCTGGGAGACGGCCAGGCGACCAAAGCCTCCAACCGGGAGGCCGGAGGGCCCGAAGATCCCAGGCCTTCCGCTGAGGACGAAGATCCCTCGAGGGAGGAGGATTCCCTGCTGACGCAAAGGATCGAGCCCAGGTACGAGATCCTGCAGACCGTGGGGGAGACGGTGCAGAGCGAGGCGGTGGCAGCCGTCTCCGGAGGGAAGGCCGTCACTCTCCGCCGCCAGAGACCCTTGAAGGAGAATCGGAGCAAGAGCGAAGGTTGGAGTGGGGCTTCTGGCCTGGGAACCGGCCCCTTGAAGGACCTCCCGGCCTCCGGGAGACAGGCTGGGTTGCACAGCGAAGGAACCGGGCCAGAGAGAAGTCAGGCCGGGCAGCGGGCAGCCTCAGCGTCTTTCAGGGTGAAGGATGGCGGCCGCTTGGCCCCCTGGCTGGAAACCGGGAAGGAGAGGCGGCTCACTCCTGCTGATGTCCTGAGGGAGGGGGCCACAGGGCCCAAGGGCCACACCCTGCAGAGGACTGGAGCCGGGGCGCCCGAGGCCGATGGCTGGGAAGGCAGGGCTGGCGTGCTGGATCAGAGGGCCGGCCGGGGGCAAAGTGCCAGCTGCCCAGGACTCCTCTTCAGCCTGGACCTGAAGCCCCCTCAGGGGGCAGAGGATCCCAAAGGGCAGAAGCTGCGAGCAGCCTGGGAAACGTGGGAGGCCCCGGCGGAAGGAAAGGAGCCGCCAGAGCTCAGCCTGGAAGTGAGGTGGGCGAGCAGCGTCCGTGGTGCTTCGGGTGCCAAAGGTTCAGGCCGCTGGCGAAGGAAGACTCTGCCCCACGCTGGCTCTGTCTGGTTTGAGGGCCCGGGGGAACCCCCCCAGGGTGCTGCCGGACTGGCCAGCAGAAGAGACGCCCTGCATCCGATGGGTGGCTCAGCGGCAAAGGGAAGCCCCCAGGCCCCCCGTGGACTGGAGCCCAGGCAGGCGGAGGTCACCTCTCCCAGCGGCCCCCAGAAGCCGCTCTCTCCTTCGGAGCCCAAGGCCACGTACTTTGCGGTCACCTGCCAGATCTCGGAGGAGATCGATAGCCGGCCTGGGAGAGCTGCGGCTGTGGCTCCTCCTTCCAGAAGTGCCCGTCCCTCCCCTTGCCAGCACACAGAGAGCTTTTCGGAGGGAGGGAGCTCTCCAGCCGGGCCTCTCCAGCCGGGCCTCTCCAAGGGGCGAAGCGGCGCTTCTCGGGATCCACCGACCGAGGCCAGAGACCAGGAGCTGCCGCAGAGACAGCCAGAGGCCTCGGCCGAAGGGCATCCGGCCAGAGCTGACCTGGCCCTCTCTCCTGGGGCCAGGCCTTCTTCCTACTTGGTGCCCCTCCAGCAGCCGAGCCAGCAGAAGAGCCCTGGCTCCCTCGGTCTCGGGGGAGAGCAGCGGGAGGCCCCCGATCACTACAGGTCGAGAGTGGTGGACATTGATGAGCTGATGGCAGAGTACGGGGGAGAGTCCCAGAAGCTTTGGGCCAGAGAGGAGGGCCGGAGGGAGAGCAGCTTCTTTCCTTGGGAGAAATGGACCCCCAGGACCCTTCCCTGCAGCTCGGACCAGAGAGGGGAGAAGGCCAGGGAGGAGCACGCCCTGGGCGGCCAAGGGGCGGGCACTGAGGGACGACGTGTGCGTGGCAGCGTGGATCCATGGGAGGCCAGGGAGGGAACCTGCAGCCCTCCCCAGTGGGGCAAGCCAGACACCGAGAAGCCAAAGCCACGGCCGGCCGAGCCCCCCGGGCCAAGGACGAAGAAGACAGCCTTTCCGGTTGGCAGGGAGCAAGGAGAGGGCACCGGGCAGGGCCCCCAGAGTGCCAAAGGGGCCAGTCCCGGCCCCCACCCTGCCCGTAGGGACCTGGGAGGCTGGTGGAAGGAGGCCGGTCTGAAGCAGTGGGCCGTCCTGGCCCCAGCCGGGGGGTGGTGCCCCAGCAGTGACTTGCCGGCCGGCCAGCCTGGGTGGAAAGCTGAGCCCCAGGCCGGCGTCTGGGGGAAGGGCCCTCCCGCAGCGCAGCAGCCTGGGGCGGAGCGGAGCAGTGCCAGCGCATCCCCAGGGATGGGGGCCGTGCCGGACCTCAATCCTTGCTCCTCTGGAAAGAGCCACCCGAGCCCAGCGAGGCTCAGCTTCCCTTCGGGACCAAGGCTGGATCCAACCCACGCTTGTCAGAGGCTCTGCCTGAGCAAGGGAAGCCTGTCGCCCGGGGACTGCCTCTCCCACGCAGGGACACGGGTACGTGTGGG